>OZ025293.1:413216045-413796045 GCA_964019185.1 Maratus speculifer | reverse complement strand
AAACAGCAAATTTCGCCAAGTCACGAAAAATCAGCGGATTTCGCCAATAAGTTGAGAAAAAGCATTAAATTTCGTAAAAAAATCACGAAAAAACGATAAATTTTATCAAAATATCGCGAAAAATGGCAGATTTCGACAAAAGATCGCGAAAAAACTGCAGATTTCGTCAAAAGATCACGAACAAAACGGTAAATTACGTTAAAAGATCGCGAAAAAAACTAATTTCGTCAAAAAAAATCGCGAAGAAACGACAGATTTCGACAAAAAATCGGGAAAAAAGGATAAATTTCGTTAAAACATCGCAGAAAAACGACAGGTTATGTCAAAGAATCCTGAAAAAACGGTAAATTTCGTTAAAAAAAATCGTGAAAAAACTATACATTTCATCAAAAGATCGTGAAAAATGCAAATTACGTCATATAATCATAAATAAACGGTAAGTTTCAACAAAAGATCGCAAAAAACGACTGATTTCGTCAAAACTATCGGGAACAGACGACAGATTTCACCCAAAGATCGCAAAAAAACGGCAGATTTAAAAAAAAACACGGGACAATACGGGAGATTTCGCCAAAAGATCGGGAAAAAACGATAAATTTCGTTTAAAAATCGTGGGAAAACGACAAATTATTTCTAAAAATCACAAAAAAAAATGGCAAATTTTGTAAAAAAAAAAAAAAAAATCGTGAAAAAACGATAAATTTCGTCAAAAGATTGCGAAAAAAGCAAATTATGTCATAAGATTGTAAAAAAAAAAGGTAAATTTCAACAAACGATCGCGAAAAAACTGCATATTTCATCAAACTAAACTCAAATTTTGTTAAACAAGCGAAAAGAAAAAAGAGTTGGGAGTTTATTTTGCTGTTTCAAAAATTTTTTTTTCTCTTTGCTTTCTTTAAAAACTGATTTTGCTGTTCCAAAAAATGGATTTTTCTGCATCAAAATTTTAGATCCAGTGTATTTAAAAAAAATTATCATTCAGAATTTTCAATTTCTTTCTCATAATATTTACTTACTTTATGTTTCAAAGTATCACTGCTATAAATGTATAACATATATACTTCATGGTGAAAAAATAGGGACTTTAAATTTTCTGTGCAGTTTTTCTAGAATTATTTTTAGATTTTGATATTTTAAATTATTTTTGTCCCCCTTTTTAATTTTTTTTAGCACAGTTTAACATTTTATTATAATATTGATTTAACAACTAAAAAATTGTTTTGAGAATTTAAGGAAGCAATCTTATAGCATATTCTGTTCAATGGAATTGTAATTGTTTTTTTCATTTCATCACTATTACATAGGTAACAATATAAATGATTTTTTCCCCTCTATTTCTTCTGTGCTTTTAATCTTAAGCAAGTAAGAAACTTTTTCAATAAATATATGCTATACTATATTTCAATTTAATTTTAAATGAATTGAGCTGTAACTTCAAACTTAAAGAGCCACTTTACATATCATTACAATCTAATTCTTCAAAAAATATTAATTTTTCTATTAACTTATTTAGGTTTAGAGCAACTTCTGAGGACAAAATCCGTTGTTTCCAAAATTAAGCAAAAAAAATGAGGGATTTTATCCAAATGTAGTAGTACGTCCCGTATTGTGCATTCTATAATGACACTAATCGATGAATATATGGATACAACTCCTCTTGTTTTTGCTTCATTTTGGCAATAACGGATTTTGAAGTTACGATTTTACGACTTTCACAAAAGTTGCTCTATACATTTAGCTACTTACTTTTAATTTTAAATGAATTGAGCTGTAACTTCAAACTTAAAGAGCCACTTTACATATCATTACTAATTCTTCAAAAAATATTAATTTTTCTATTAATGTATTTAGGTTTACTATAGTTAAAAAACAGTTCTATTTTTATAATATTAATCAGTAAGAACCCTATTTATAATGTACATAAGGGTACTTTTAGATTAATCAGGTGTCTGTGTTATATATAGAAATATATGTCTATATACAATATATAACAATGGTGCCCGGCTAATCAAAAATTGTAACATTACCCCCGCAGACAATTTTCATCCCACTACATTTCTGTTGCAGACTCAGTCACAACTTTCTGCTACTGGGCAATTTTCATATCGCATATTGACGAAATTTGATTTTTTTCTTGCGACCTATTGTGAAAATTGCAATTTTATCCAGGTATAAATTGACGAAATTCGCAGGCCGTACGGTAACCCGTCGCAGGCCTCTTTTTACCTGCTGGTCACAGGTTGTGCTTCCTTAATTAACAAATATGTACTTTTTTTTAAATTTTACAAACTTTAAAAGATCGGAAAAGAAGATTACGGGGGCTTGGGGGTGATCGCAGAGCTCCCAAATGGCCCCCTTTTCCCCCAAAAGTCCCTTTTTTCGAAAAAGGTCCACTTTAGTCCCCTTTTTTGTATTTTGGTCCCCCAAGTCCCCTTTTGTGTCTGAAAAAAATCGCCACTAAATAAAAAAAATTCTGAAAATCACTAAAAGCTTAAAAATCCAAGAAGACAAAATTTATTAAAGTGGGCGTAAAAAGAGCATTATAATGAGGTATAAAAAAGCATTGTAACTGAAATTCTTTCATGAATCTAAATGTTAAAAAATCACCACAGAGACAGAATACCGGCAAATTTTAAGAATCCCATTAAAATTCTTAAAAATTAAAAAATTGCAGAATATGAAAGTTACTATATTACGCTATTGCATGACCAGTTTTCAATAATGAGGCTTGACATGCTTCACCCACTCCCCCCCCTAAAAAAAAATGAAGCTTTTATGAATGGAAAGAATCATTGAAATGTATGAAAACAGACGATTAAAACTAATAAAAATTAAAGTTTACAACTCTGAATTATATTAAAGAAAATGGTTGGAGTAAAATGCCTTTTCACATATTTTTACCTTTTTCTATCTTTATAGAAAGAAAATATTGAATTCATAAAATAATTTAGACTTCCAGTTTTGATGGATTTATACATTTTGGAAGGTCCTGAACACAATTTGGTGGTTTTTAGAAAATTCCTGTATGTGGCAAAAGTTCTGTGGCCGCTGTATCTCAAGAACTAATACACAGATAATGCACACTTTAGATTCACTTGGGCCCCACCATTGGCCGAGAGGTTCTGACCTCTCAACTGGTAGACGGCAGGTGCTGAGTTCGAACCCAATCGCGGCCGTCGGCCTAACCGTTCAGAGTTTTTGTGGTTTTCTTTGAACCTTGGATTACCTTGCGTAAATATGGGTTAGGTTCCCTTAGAAAGACCCCCCCCCATGGAGAACGTCCCACCCCTTTAGGGCCTATATCCCATGTGTAGATAATTAAAATATTTTATTTAGTCATATATTTTATTTAGACATTAAATAAATAAATAACACTTAGACCTTGATATAAACTAGAGCTGATTAGTTTTTAGTGTATATCGCTCAACAAGTGACACTGTTATGCCGCATTATTCACAATTTCGTCAATAGCTCTATCTCAAGAACTAATACACGGATTTTCATGAAACTTCAGATTATGTTAGTCCTTAATATAATTTGGTGTTGATTATCCTTTGATGTAAATTACTTAAAGTGGCACTGTCATGCTGCATTATTTATGAGTATCACAATTGGTTTATCTCAAAAACTAATGGTTCTCCTAAGCTACATTTTGTGGGATTTGCACAAGTTTAGTGATAGTCATATTTGAAGAACTAATGCATAAAATTTCATATCTTTAGAATTCTTATGATGGGGATAAGTTGCATTTTAATTTTGGGACTGTGATAGCGAATTTTGAAGTATTGACATGTATGAGGTAGAAGAAAGTTTCGGTATTGCCACATCCGATTAGTTTGACAAGGACTGTTCCTGAAGGGTACATAATATTTACATATACTGCATTTATAGATTTTAAACTTGTTCATATATGCATATTTTTTATGCTAATTCTCAATGTGTAATTTTTGTAAAAATTGATTTAAGATTTTATTCAAATATCGCTTTTTAAAAAGAAAAAGAATGCTTTTGTATGACATGTTATTTAAATCTAAGCATTTCTCCACTAATTATCATTATTTGATGTCTGATTTGTTATTATAGGCTATATAAAATATGAACTTATTGGCCCCATTTATTTATGAGTGGTAGTAGTTAATACTAATCTAAATATTAATTTTTGCAAAAAATAAAAAATAAATAAATAAAAAAATATGAACGAAATTAAGAAAAGTAATCAAGTTATCAATTTTAAAATCTCAGATATTTTTTATAACACAAAATTTTTTTTAAGAAGTGTGTTTGGGGGTAATGGGATTAAATTTCTAAGTTTTTTTTTTTTACTTCTCTAGGCTCTAACTTAAGTATTTTAAGCAATTTTCTAACTCCTAATTAAACTACAGCGAGATTCAATCCCATTTGAAGGGGGTTGACCGAAGGAGATATCTCATCGAGCCCAACATCTTGCTAAGGTCTATTTTGACCCCAGACAATTATGGGCTTTTCTTCATGTGCATGTGTGTGTGAAGTGGGGAATCAGAAAATTTTTTCATACATCCTTTTAAAACTTTTGGCCTACGCACCCATTTCCCTTCGTCTTAACTCATTTTTTCACCACTAGCAGATGGTTTAATGTTTAATTGCGTCCATTACCACTCCATTAATTTTCTAAAAAATTAAGAAAAAAAATCTGCTCAACATATTTTAATGGTTAGCATCTTTTCATCCCTTTCTGTCACCAGGGGAAGCTGTTGAAATAAATTCTCAAAAAATTTAATCTACAATATAAGCCATGTAATTTCTTAAATGAAAAGCCAGGTTATGAATAATGTTATTCTTCTCTCTGTCTCTACCTCCATTCTCACTGCTTATATCATCCCCATCTATGTAAGGATTTAATCATTATAAACAATTATTAATTTTTAACAAATTTAATTATTAACAATTTTGATTTATTAAAGTTTCGAATGTTTTGAAAGAAATTTAAATAAAACCCTCTGAGTGATCTGTGATCATACTTACCCTCTTACTTGTTTTTATTAACTGATCACTATTATTTTTTACCTGTAACGAGAATTACCAAGGTGAATGCCAAAATATTGAATGCTTTATATACTTTTTCAGTAGGATATTTAAATGTTCTTAAATAAAAATGTGTACATTCTTTAATGAAATCTTATAAAGATAACCATCTAGCATATTTTCTGGGATAATTTTAAAAATATATTTTCTTATTTAGGACTATTTGTGCTGTATTTTTACATATATGATCCTTATTTGGTTTCCGTTTTTAATAAAATTCCTCCCCAAAATCCCCTTTTTAAGCAAAAATGGTCCCCCAAAGTCCCCTTTTTAAATAAAAATGGTCCCCTTTCCCGCTTTTTGAGGACTAAAATGTGTTGGGAGCCCTGAATATGTTTATTGAAAGCTTATGCTTCATACATTACAAATTTAGCATAAAAAAGTTTCTCCCGTCATTCTGGGTCACGTTACGGACCCATAATGGGTTGAAATTTAAATTTCTCAAACTTCTTCAAAGTTTTCGCTAAATCAGCATCTGAAAAGCATCGCACCAACGTGGTGCGTGAATAACATCTGTATTATGTAAAAATGTTTCACCACTGCTGGGACTCTAGCCTCCTCTCGCGTGTAGGCATTAATTTACTGCGGTTACTTGGTCCTTGTATTTCCTGCACAATAAAATATTTCCTGACGATTAAAAAAAATACACAAGTAATTGTTCAAGTTTTCACTTCTGTTGCCACTCCCAAAATGCCACTATATATATACGTATATATATATATATATATATATATATATATATATATATATATATATATATATATATTTATGGAGCTTGCAATAAATATTTATACTATATATGGAATTTATAAAAGCAGGAAGTTGTTTGGCATGCAACCACTTACTGGTCTTATGCACCTCGATCTTATATATTTCCCCCCCCCCCATCCTGTTACCTTGGGGGGGGGGGGAGCAGTTTTCAAAATTTAACGTTCGATTCGAGATTACGTTCAGTTGTTCGTTCGAGATTTTTTTTTTTTTTTTACAAGTTTTTGCTGTGCGTGCACACTGCGTTTGGTATATGATGCTATATACAATGAGGACCCAGTTTGAGATTTCATATTAGAAGATAGCATATAAATTAGAGACACCAATGAAAGGAGGGGCTCACTAGTAAGGGAATCTGTCGTGTCTTTATTAACATAGACTCATTCACCTGTAGATGACTCTTGATGAAATTGAATCCTGTATGGTATAAAAGCAATTGCAAACTAGAGTCATCGAGAAAAATTTTACACAATCGAAAGTTATCGAGATGTTCATACAATCGAGAAAAACTTCTCGTTATCGCCCATCACTAATCTGAGACAAAATAATATACATTGAAATACAACCAGACAAGAACCTGAAAATTTCATTTGATGGTCATCCCCATGCAATATACAAAGAAAACATTTTTTCTTCAAGTAACTTAATTATCCCTCTACTCCCCCTCCTAAATATATTTGTAAATATTTAATAATCTGTAAATATATGGGTCAAAAGCATTTATTACTTCCCCCAATTCAAGCTTTCCACATTTCATAGTTGGAGTAAAATGGCTGTGACAGACGGACAGACACGGGAAATATCTTATAACAGTTCAATTTTCACTTTTTAAGTACAAAATCTTAAAGATCAAAAGATTTTCAGCCCATTTACTAACCTTTTAGTTCATGTTCTTACCATTACAAGCGCTGCGTACGATTCTTTTTCTTTGTCTGTTTTGCTGCCGATTGCTGAAAAATTCTAATTTTCGATACTTAAGGGTGTATTCGAAAAAATAATTTTTCACACTCAACAGCTCGAAAATTTCCGATACATTTTCAGACTCATTTTTAAAGGTAAAGACCTGAAACGTGCTGAGGTAATTTTTGAAGAGACGTATAAGATGCCATGTGATGTCATTTTTCACTCAATTCAGTAGAATTAGATTTATAAACAAATATTTTCTCAGCATGACCTATTTTCTTTTGTAGATCTCCTGCTTTGGAAAATACAGGTCAA
Organism: Maratus speculifer; assembly: GCA_964019185.1. NCBI lineage: Eukaryota > Metazoa > Arthropoda > Arachnida > Araneae > Salticidae > Maratus > Maratus speculifer. The sequence continues at coordinate 413,788,998 of OZ025293.1, read as the reverse complement.
AACACCATGTATGACAACATTTTTTTGCAATATTTTCTACATTTACCAAAAAATGAACAATCACAGCACCTTGTGTACCTTCTAAACGAGAGAATTAGCCAGTTTGATGCTTTCAAAGGCAAAAATGAAATTAATCAGAAAATAAGTAGTTTGAATTGGAATACACCCTTAAACTCACCATGCCATTTCATACCTACATGCGACTTTTCAATTTTTTGCAACCAGGGAATGCTGTCACATGGCTTTTTCACTGTGGTGGTTCTATTATAGCGTCCTTTTGGTTTGTTGTTGTTTAATTCTACCTTTTTTGAGTTACCATGTATTTACTAAAATATGCTTTATAAACATGTAAAAACAATATTTTAATAATTGATTGTAAAACATCTTGATTGTAGATTCTCGAAATTAATTCAATGACTATATAGATTGTTTACTGTTAATTTTTTTTAGATTGGTAAATTTTTGAAAATCATCAATCATTATTCTCTCTATATTTAAATGTCTTTCCAGTTAACATGAGTAGACTCATAAGGATTAAATTATTTTTCTAGAGGTATTGAAGATAATGCTGATATGAGTGATAATCAGTTTTTTTAGTAGTGTTCATTCTAGGCCATTTATGAAGGGTGCAGCACCCTGCCCTTTTTTAAATTTGCAAAATGCACCCTGCCTTTTTTTAAATTTGCAAAATGCACCCTGCCCTTTTTAAAAGTAGCAAAATGCACCACTGGTTTTACCCAGAGATTTTTAATAAATATTTATTTTATTCTGTAGTATTTCTAAATTTGTGTGTCCAAAAATGATAATATTTTTTAATTTCTTTAAGAAAAAGAACATTTAACTATTCAATCATGGTTTAATTTAATTATATTTTCAATTTTTATATCATAAAACCATTCAAAATTAATATTATTTGATTTATTTTACTTAAAAATTATGTATTTTCCTGCTTTCTTTTTTTCCCTTCTAAAGGCAATTTAAAAAAATTTCTTGCAAAAGTGCCCGTTTCTGCTGCAGTAGTGCCCTTTTTAGCGAATAGCACCATGCCCTTTTTATTTCTAGAGTGAACACTATTTTTAATAAGTGTATTTATACATTAATCAAATTTTTTAACCTTACTGATTAAACATTAAACTTACTGATGTGATTAAAAAAAATTTTAGATGTGACCCCCCCCCCCCCCTCCCAAAAAAAAAAAAAAGTTAATTCATTAGAGCTTGATTTAAACAATTATGTTCTCAGCACAACCATTTTTTGTTCATTTTCAGCATTATTGCTTTGGGAAATTCAGTTGCAAATGCCTATTTTGGTTGTAATTTAAAATATATTTATCAAAATCCTTTATGAAAAAATTGACTAATATGGCACATTATATATAGTTTCTGAATAAGAGAACATACCAATCTGAAATGTTTAAGAATGTTTTCAAATCAAAAATGGCAATTTTAAGACATAAGTTTTAATTTACCTTTGTTCAGAAATACATGAAACTGTGTTTTTTGGAAACCTATCTAATTACACTCACTTTCTCGTTTTAAGTTCTTTAGATCTTTCAAAAAATAGTGTTTAAGTGGGTGTTTTGAACCAAATTTCCTGTCAGATTCACAAAAATCAGTTGACAAAGGGAGAAAAGTACCTTGTCACATGATCGAAAATGCTGGTCACTCAATAAGTAATTTATTGATAAAAAAATTGAAAAACTCAGTTTATTCCAGTGTTATTGCACTGAAACTAATTACTCTTTTGGTACTCAATACATTTTTCAGAAAACAGTGTCAAAGTGGGCGTTTTGAACAGACTTTATGGGAAAGAACAATAACCCTCTCAAATAGGGGTAAAAAAAGTGTTTGTTGTGTAATCAAAAATGCTTATAACTCAGTAGGTAATTTATTGATCAAAAATGGAAAATTCAGTTAGATTCCAAATCGCCTTCATAGTGCTTTTCCAATTTTATCTTTCCATTAAAAAATGCATTTGTAAATGTGACAAATTATTTTGTGCTGGTTGAGCATAACAATTGAGAACAGACTTAACCCTTTCGAGACGGGAGCCTTGTACAAAATTTTTAATGTTTTGTTACTATTTTTTAAAAACAGAAATTTGTGTCTTATTAAATAAAGCAAATTTTACTGGTTGGGATAAAGAACTCAGAAACCTTTTAGTGGCACATATACATGTCGCTCGTCCCCAAGGGGTTAATAGCAAACATGAATTTAAAAATGAGTTGGAAAATATGCAGTATGGATTTGTATACATACTTAAAGCAGCTTGCCACACAGTTTTCCAATTCCTCTCAGTAATTGTGAAATCTAATTTTTATATATAAATCTCCTCGGGATATTAATATTTGTTTTCTATGTACTCTTTTTAAAGAATGTCTCACTTTTTCTTAGTTCTCAAAATGTTTCTTAAATCTATGCTTAATTTAATATTATATGTGTTATAAAAGCACACAAAACTGCAAGTAAAATTTTAACATTTCATATAAAATTAATCAACAAAGTTCGCAAAAAAGTTTTATTTTCCCCCAAGAGAAAATCCAACCCAATCTGGTTTTTAAAGTTTTATTTGTTTTTGCTTTGTAAATATGATGCATATTTTTAATCAAATGATTAAAAAATATATTTAAAAAACATACAATACTCTCTCTGAAATCTATGCAGCTTCAGACCAGAAGTTGTGAAACCAGACCAGAAATGGAAAAGAAAATTTTTAAAAATTTAAGTTGTGACAAAAATTTTTGTTAAAATATGCCATATTAGACAGTGTTATTTTACGAAAACTTAGCAAGCAGTTTCAAAGCAATTTTTTTTGCCAAACTAAAAAGTAGTAAATGTACAATTAAATGATGAATACCAAAGAAGATAGTTTAGAGCAACAGTTTCCAAGCTTTATTGGTACACAACCCCGACCCACCTCTAAGTAAATAAAGTTTTCCAGACCCACTTAATATAATGGTGTACATCAGAAAGGAAATTATTATGTGAGCTCTATAAACTAACGGCTTTCCTGTCCTATGAAAAAGGCAAATTTTTGTACGAAGGGCACTATCAACTAAAACAATTTGTAATCCTAATCTGTGTAAGTAGAATAATAAACACAACACACAAACTAGAAAGATAATTAAAAATACATTTAATTTCTATCAAAACATAACTTTGTAATCATCGTATTTTCTGATACTCATTTTTAACGATGAAAGCATTAGCATCTGTTTTGGGGGTTAAAACTGGTTAATTTCAACCTTAATTCACTTTCAACACATAATTTTTTTCTATTGAAATTAAGGAATTTCCCTTGAAATATTATTTGCTATTGAAATCATGTTTTTTAACATAAAATATACTTTTATGAGAAACCATGATTTTTTCGTAGCCCACTAAAATAGCTGCTGTGACTCACCAGTGGATTGCTACCCATTGTTTAGGAGTTGCTGTGTTTTTGAAATCATTATATTTTTTTAGAAGATAAAATATAAAATATATTTTTGGGAGAAATCAGGGTTGGGGTTTTGGATGCCCAAAACCGGTTTTGGACAGGACACTTGGGTTTTACTGTCCAAAACTGTACTAAAGTGTACAAAACTGTACTAAAGTGTCCAAAACGTTTAAAAAAAAGAAATCCACATTTCACCACTGCATTTTTTTTTTCTTTCTGAGTTTATAAACCTTTTCATTTGTTCCTCCAGTTTCTTCTTTTTTTAATTTTAGCCGGCTTTTTTGCAACCCTGTTAAACAGTAATTTGAATATAATTAATAATGTAATTGAACATATAATGAATGCTTACAATATAATAAAACATTAAAATAATTAATAAACTAGAATAATAAAAAAATTAGATATTTTTTTTAAATCATTAAAGTATTAAAAGCAATGGTCAAGTTAATAATCAATAATGTATAATTAAATACTCATTATAAAGATTAAATGTATTTTTCCTAAATTATTCTATGAAACTTGTTTCATATAGATTCTTGTTAAAAGTTTTAATTAATGTGCCTAAATAAGTTAGGCTGTAGTATTTCATTAAGATTTTTTTTTCAATGCAATAATGTATTGAACTGTTTTGTAATCTGTGAATTGTTAAATGCAATAACTAACAATATATTAAACCAATTTTGTTTTCCTTCAATACCTCATCCCCTGTATGTCTATTTATTTAAATTTTCTGGATTATAATGCAAACAGAGTTGATGTTAGAATGTCATAAAATCTTTCATGATCAAAGGAGGGAGGAGGATGTCTTGCATTAACTTATTTTTTCTCACAAAAGGGGGGGAGGTGTCTAGCATTTGCTTACTGCAATTTCACACGTATACACCGTGGCTCAGTTGTCATTTTCAGACTGGAAATTTTATTGTAAAAAAGAAATCGAATAAAAGCTAAGCAAAATTAAGTCACGTTTTATTTAAAATCAATTCTGGGAGGAAATAGACTTACCTGAGGTGTGGCAGATACACATGAAATTACGGTAATTTTCCTTAAAAAGGTGGGAGGGGGGGGGGCAAAATAACTAAAAATAGGCTTACATAATACTTGAACAGCCCCAAACCAAATTTATTGTGACCCAATATGACCCACTAATCACAGGCGTAATCTGGCGGGTGTGAGGGGGGGGGGGGGCACTTGCCCCCTAGTTTTTCAGGAGCAGGGGCAGTTTTTTTCCCTTTAGAAATGCTGAACTTATGAGCCCTTCTTCATTTTAGAGTTATTTGTATGGGATGGATCTCTTGATTATTTCTCAAGGCTGTCATTATTGTCATTTTCTAACCTCATGATTATATGAATACATCTGGCTGTATAGTCCTCTATTTCAAGGTATCAGTCACACACAAGTAATTCACAGTGACCATAGAACTATACTGAGCGTCACTGAGGATAGTAATTAGAAACAGAAACATAAAGAACACGTTCTGCTTATTAAAAAAATCCCATTTATTAATTTTTTAAGGTAAATAGAAAAATTTGCTATCATATTCTGCTTTTCAATGTTCATTTGGATTTGTCTCATTTAAAAAATCATGAATGTAAAAACATACTAGTAAAGTAAATTTCCGGTGTGTGTGCGGTATGGCTAGAAAAAGGTATCGCAGGTACAAGTCTGAAAATTTAAATAAAGAGTCCAAGGTTTCTCCTAATATATCTGAGACTCAGAATTTTAAATTTCTGATAAATAGTTGAGCAGTCTAATTAAAAATCAGAAAAAACTTTCATCAAAAACTCATCTTTTTCTTTTACAGGGCTTGCGAATACACAGAAACCGATTTCATAATTCTTACGCTTAGGAAAAAGAAAAAAAAGAAAGAAAGAAAGAAAAAAAAAAAAAGAAGAAAGAATAAGTGTTAGAATAAAAAGTATTCATTTTCAAGAAAAAAAAAGTGCTCGAAATTTTCCATAAATGTGATAGTGCTTTATGTTTAAAATAGCTAGCTTCATCAATCGGTATACAGAAAAAAAAATTTCCATGTAATTTATTCCGAAATTTCCGAAAATTTAAAGCATTTGGTGGCGAAAATTTAAAAAAAAAAAAAAAAAAAAAAATTGGTCATCAGAGCGGAAATTCCGGCATAAAAAAGTTTCACGGTAAAATATCGCAAATTTTGACAAATGGTCGCCAAAAAATATCAATTTTGTTAATCGCTCGCACAAAAAAATCGATAATTTCAGCAAAAGATAGCTGAAAATCACGACAAAATGCAAATCTCATTAAAAAGCTTCAGAAAAAACTCGCATTTCATCAAAGACAAGAAAAATAAGGGAAATTTGATCAAAGGATCAGAGGGAAAAACGGGATTTTCATCAAAAAATCATAAAAAACGAGAAATTTGTCTAAAGAATAGCACAAAAATGCAAATTTTTTTATAGGACTGCGAAAAATAGTGGACATTCGTGAAAGCATTGTGGAAAAAGTGCAAATTTCTCTCCCAAAATCACGTCAAAAACGGGAATTTCGTCAAAAAATTGCTAAAAAAGGTGAATTTCCTCAAAAAATCACAGAAAAATGCAAATTTTGTTAACGAATCTCAAAAACCCCCACAAATTTTGCCAAATATTGCAAAATTATTAAGATTTTGTGAAACTATGGCATTAAAAACATTAATTTTGACAAAGGATCTTGTAAAAAAGAAAATTTTGTCGAAGGATCGTGTAAAAACGTGAATATCGCAAAGGATTTTACAATAACGCAAATTTAGTTGAATATTATAAAATAATGCAAAATCTTTTTTGTCAAAAAATCGCAGTCATAATGCAAATTTTCTCAAATAAATTTTGTCAAATAATTGCAAAAAATGCAAATTTTGTATAGGAATTGCAAAAAAGTGCAAATTTTGTCACAGGATCAAGGGAAAAAAAAATAATTTTCTTGAATAGCTTGAAAAAAAGCGAATTTCGTCAAAGGATCGCAAAAAACGCAGATTTTGTTTATAATTGCGAAAAAACGCAAATGTTGCCGCGGAAAAAATGCAAATTTTCTTGAATATTGCAAAACAACACAAATTTCATCAAAGCATGGCTGAAAAAATGCGAATTTTGTCAAAGGATCGTGGAAAAAATGCAAATTTCTGATAAAAGATCGCACACGAGCGCAAATTTCTGTCAAATAATGGTGGTAAAAAACTGAATTTTGTTCCAGGATTGTGAAAATAATACAAAATTCTGATAAAAGATTGCAGAAAAACACAAATTTTGTCCTATAATCGCAGAAAAAAGCACGAATCTCGTCAAATGTATCACGGAAAAGCACCAATTTTGTCAATAGTTAACGAAAAAAAGAATAATTTCATCAAAAAGTCGCGGAAAAATCGCATAATTAGCATCGGGAAGCGAATTTTCTCCCTACCCTCTCTGTTGTAACCTTTTAGAAAATTTGTTGTGAATTTCAGAAATTTTTTTTTAATACTCAGAATCATTCTTGCGAATTTTGTCGATTATACATTGAAAAAATTGCGATTTTTTTTTTTTTTTTTTTTTTTTCAATTTGTCACAGAAAGATACTTTCCAGGGTCCTATGAATCAGGGAAATTCGGAAGATTAGGCAAAAAATCATGCTAAAGTCAAGGAATTTTCGATGCACTATTTTCCACCAGAATATCGATTATTATAGTAAATGAGAAAGTCCACTTCCAACCCGGTTCAACTATGTAGAAAAAATGCATGACTGATCTCAGTCCTGCACGAGTCTGCTGAAAAAACTAAGCCTGTTCCTGAAACACTATGTAACTGTCCGATAGAGGTCTGCACGGGCTGGGCCTCGGCCCGATTTCCAATAATGGCATTCGGACCGGGCTCGGGCCTTACTTCTGAAGACTCGGGCCGGGCCTAGTCACTAATCCTTTCGGGCCAGGCTGGGCTCGGGCCTTAATTTTTTTGCTGGAGTATCGGGCCGGGCCTAACTTTTTTTTTCCGTACGAAGCCGAGACTGATTCCATTTTTCTTAGTTTTCATGGACCAAAATAATCAGTTCCTATTGAATCTTCCTATATGAAAATGCTTTTCTCGACTTTTTATAAATCAGTAATATTTGGCTTTGTCCAAAAATATTTGCAAAAAAAGCATATACTTTTAAACCGTCATTATTCTACAATTAAACATTAGAATGTATTCCTTTTAAAGAATCGTAAATTACTAGGCGTTTTAAAATGGAATTAAACACACACACACACACACACACAAAAAAAAGATTATGACGGATATTTTTTTTTTTTAAACTGAAAACTGACAGTTTCTTTTAAAATGTTCATCCATGCAAAATGAATACAACAATACGGGAGAAAAAAATATATTAAACATTTACATCTGTTAAGGGAATGCATTTTTTTCGTTCCAAAGTGATTTTGTCTTTGGAAATTTTACCATGTACCGCTTTTTCGATTGTTTGTCTCCATTACAGGAAATATGGATTAATAATACTAGTGATAACTGAAACATTTACATACAACAAACAAAGATTCATTTAAAAGCATTAATATCACAGTCTACGGCACTTCTGCATAAATGGAGATTATAATCATGGAAAAGAAAATACTAATATTTTTTTTGATCAGAACTCTTCCATAAGATTAAAGATCAATGTTCTGTAGAAATTTACTCGAACCGGGCCGGGCCATTATTTTTTTCGTTCGGGCCGGGCCCGGGCCTGGAAATTTCGGCCCGTGCAGACCTCTACTGTCCGATGCCAATCTCTACATTAAACATGTTACATTTCTGTATTGATATTGTCAAATTAGCATCGGTTTGTGACTCACATTTATATTTATTTGCGGAAAAGTGATATTTATTGAAAATGGTTCATATTTTATCGCCTTCGTTTAAATTTTTATATCGGGCCTGTAGATCCATTCAATTTTTTTTCTGCTGACCTGACCCGTTGAAAAAATTGTCCTGATTCTGCATGGCCAGTTCCGAACAGTGACTAAAAAGTATATAGTTTTTTTTTTTTTCAAGGTTGATTCACAAAAACAGACTGTTATTGGAATGGTTAACAGAAACCTCTATTAATCGAAGCACGGTTAATCGAGATCCTGCTGTAATTGCTATTGTATATTATCTGTCTTGCATATAGTAACTTTAAAATATATTGCCAATTTATCCCATAAATATGTGTGTGCATTTATCTTTAAAAGAATCTTTATTGTATGTTAAGTAAAATCAGACTTAAAGAAGTTGAATTAGACCAGATTGAGCCGGGCCTGGCCTGTTTTCACGGATTTCTGTACGGGCCTTGCATGGGTCGTACTTATAATTTTTACACTGGGCCGGGGCAAAATAACTTTCTCTCATGCCATCACAGATTCAGAATTTTCGGCCCTATGCAAACCTCTACAATTCTTTAACATTTTTTGAGCTTTTGTCCGGTTGAACAAGTACATCAAACATACGAGTTATGCGATTGTGCTTTCAATATTTTAAAATATTTTTTAAAACACATGAAAGAGTTATTTTGGATTTTTCTTTATTTTTCCATAAACGGTTAAACATTTATCTGTTTTTTTTTTTTTTTCAAATACTAAAATTTTTAAACTTTTAAGTATATGTGTGTGCGTGCGATGACAGGGGGGGGGGAGGTGAGTTTCTAGAATTTTCTAGAAAATACTTCAAGACCGTTGCCCCCCCCCCCAGTCTTAGAGCCCAAGTTACGCCTATGCCACTAATCGAATGTCCTTGAACATGTGACCAGACTTTGAGTAATCATAATCGATTATAATCGTAATCGTAAATTTTAATTTCGAAATAATCGCGATATAATCATAATCAAATGATTTCACTTTGATTACAATCATTATCTAATCGTGATCGCAATGCAGATAATCGCAATGTAATCTGCATCAAAAAGCTACATAATCGTAATCGAGCACAAAAATACGATAACATTCTTCGATTACACCTTTCCCCAGATCATAATTTATTTTTGTGTTTAATTTGAAGTTAAAATATTGAATAGTTATTTTGTAAAGTGTACGACAAAATGTAATTTGAGTGGCATAATAGAGGATTCGCTTCGCTCATCCTAATAATATATTATGTATATGACAAAATGTTATTTTCTTACTTATTGAGACTTTCAAAAGGTAAATGATCAAAATTCAAAAAAACAAAAATTAGATTCAGGAGATTTTTTTTTTTTTTTTTTTTTTTCAAGAATAGTTTAATTGCTTTCAAACTGTGAGCACAGTTAAAAAATTGTAAAACGAGAAAAGTATTGCATATATCTAGCAAAATAACGAATCCAAATTCCAAAGTAAGAGGGATTCATAATAGAGTCCTGCAGAAATGGGTTATACTAAATCTTAACCTTAAAATTTAGTAAACCCGAAATGCAGTTCGAACCTGATATACTCCAACCTAAACCCGAAAATTATGAAAATTAGTCCTTATTTTAATGCATTTATTGAATATTAGTTTTAATTATAGCTTTAATATCAATTTTTATCTTTTTCCATAAAAGATTCATATATATATATATATATATATATATATATATATGGATATCTTATTTTATTGAAATTAGCTTTAACCCGACTTGAACTTAGTATCAGGTTAGGTTTGGATAAAATCAATTAACATGACACGGTACAGGACTCTAGTTTGTAACATGTAGACTACGGAATTAGTGTAATCGAACTGTAATCGTAATCCAACAAAAAAATATTAATCGTAATCCAAACGTAATCGTAATCTACAAATAAAAAAATGGATAATCAATTATGTAATCGTAATCAGACTTGGATAAATAGAGACATAATCGTAGTCTGTTTTTTGAAATTGGAAATAATCATAATCTTAATCGATTAGTCGTCTGTAATAGACTCGAAGTCTGCATGTGACCTAGCCTAATAATATTCTTCTGCTCAAAAATAATAGAATACAAAATTTAGTCAATCATTAGAGACAATTTCTAGATAAAAATAGAATGACGCCCAGTGATCTTCTCACAATCCACAATGATAGAATACCAAATTTATCAAAATCGTTGCAGCCATTTTTTAGATAAAATTGATTTAACCCACCATTACTCAGAAATGACCTACTAATCAAAATTTCCCCTAAACATCTGATCTAGCCTAATAGTTTTTTTCATGCCAAGAAACATTTGGATACAAAATTTGAAATAGATTGAGCTGTTTTTTAGATATAGGGTGGACCGGAGTAATTTCCGATCAACATGTTTCCAGGTAATTAATGGTCACCCACCTTCTATCATAATAATATGCTTAAACAAAAATTAGAAATACGGTTAACAATCCTTGAACATTGTAGTTTTAATATGCAAAAAAAAAAAAAAATGTTTCCATCTCTGCTGAAAATGAATAAGAATATACATTGTAAACTGCTACAAAACCATCTAGAGGAAAAGATTTTCTAAAAATCGCACATTTTACTATATTTCTGAAAATCGCACAAAAAAAGCTTGAAATTTACATGGCACCCAGTGGTTTACTCATTTTTCCCAGAATACACCTAAAAATGACGCATCTCCCTCATTAAAATATTTATATCTAAGAAATAATATTTACAGAACAGTTCCATAAAAAAACTCCATCTAAAATTATATTTATTGTCGAAATAGCTATGATTTAAAAAATTCACCTCTTTATTGTTCCCCTCACCTCTTCTTAAATTCAACTACATGGGGAGAAAGATTCATAAAATGAAAGAGAAGTGCGAAAACTTTCCTATATATATATATATAACATGACGAGTCCAAAAAAAAGTTTGAAATTTACATGTCACCCTTGGGTTTCCTCATTTTTCCCAGAATACACCTAAATAGACTCCCAGAATACACCAGAATACACCCAGCCCCCACTTTAAAATCAATATATTTAAAAATATTTATCAGTGTTCCATTAAAAAAATTCTGCATCTAAAATAACATTTACTGTCGAAATAGCTACAATTTGAAAAATTCATACTCTCATTGCTCCTCCTCTTCCCCCCCCCCCTCCTGAAATTCAACTCCAGGAGGAGAAAAATCCGTAAAATGAAAGAGAGGTGCGAAATTTTTTTAATGATATAAGCACAACATGACGGGTCCAAGAAAAAGTTTGAAGTTTACATGGCACCCATGGGTTTACTCATTGTCCCCAAAATACGCTTAAAAATGACGTAGTCCACACTTAAAAATATTTCTATCTAATAAATAATATTTAACGGAGAGTTCCATTAAAAAAAAAAAAAAAAAAAAAAAAAAATCTAAAATGATTTTTATTGTCGAAATAGCAAAGATTTAAAAAATTCACCTCTTTATCGCTCCCCTCTCCCCCCCCCCCCTCCTGAAATTCAACTCCAGGAGGAGAAAAATCCATAAAATGAGAGGTGCGAAATTTTTTTAATGATATACGCACAACATGATGGGTCCAAGTATAGGGCAAAATTGGGAAATTTCTTTAGCGGCCACTGGCCAGTAAGACTAATTTTTCAAATGGCCACTATGTTTAAACTAGTAGCCACTTTTTTATTTAAAAATACTAAACAGTTAAAATTTCTATAAGTATTAATGTAAGACTGAATAGCACAAATAAATATGTTAATATAAATATATTGGAACCTAAAAAAGTAGAATTGTTGATAAAATGTAAGTAAAATATATTATCTCCTTGTAAAAAAGTGGCCATAAGGTGGCCGCTGATAGACAGTTTTTCACTGGCCACTATTTATCATTTACTGGCCCTGTGGCCGGTGGCTAGTGCTAATTTTGCCCTTTAGGTCCAAGAAAAAGTTTGAAGTTTACATGGCACCCGTGGGTTTACTCATTGTCCCCAAAATACGCCTAAAAATGATGCAGTCCACACTTAAAAATATTTCTATCTAATAAATAATATTTAACAGAGAGTTCCATTTAAAAAAAAAAAAAAAAAAAAAAAAACCATCTAAAATGATTTTTATTGTCGAACTAGCAAAGATTTAAAAAATTCACCTCTTTATCGCTCCCCCCACCCCCCCTCCTTAAATTCAACTACAGGAGACGAAAAATTCGTAAAATGAAAGAGAGGTGTGAAAACTTTCCGATGATATACCGTAATTTCGGGTGTATAAGCCGCGGATCAAACAATTCTTTTTCGACCCAGAAATCTTATTTAGTGATTGAAGACAAATATTTACGGCGATTTAACTAGTTATATTTGTTTCTTAAAAAATTCTGGGTCGAAAAAGAATTGTTTGATCTGCGGCTTATACACCCGAAATTACGGTATCTATATAACATGACAGGTCCAAAAAAAAAGTTTGAAGTTTACATGGCACCCGGAGATTACGCAGCCCCCACTTTAAAATCTTTATATTTAATAAATAATATTTATCAGCGTTCCATTAAAAGAAAAATCCCACATCAAAAATAACATTTACTGTCGAAATAGCTACGATCTGAAAAATTTACAATCAACAATTCCCCCACCCCCCATTAAAGTTAAACTCCAAATGGTGCAATATTCCTAATATGAAAGGATTAAAAGAAATGAAAGGATTAAAAGAGCTTTCGGATATGCCTCTTATTTCAGCAAAATTCGTAGAAGAGCATTATATTTACTATGCGTATTATTAATATTTAATAATACATTAATTTGATTTTTTTGGAGTCTGCACCAGCCGAACCAAAATCAAAAATAATTATCCATTAAAAATTGTAACAAAATTCAGCAAAAACATTGCGAAAATAAATTCCATTTTCAATCAATCAACTCTGACATAGAATCCCATATTTTAAAATCTGTGTTTGGTTGTTGTTTTTTTCCCCATAATGGCCAGTATAAACACATTAATTTTATTCAAACCATAATTATAGAAGAAAATCTTTCTTGAAAATACACATTTATAGCATGCGATAAAATGTTACAAAAATGGTAAGATCAAATTTTTTAGCTAAATATTAAATCATCATAAATATCATAGCGAAACTATTACATCAATGCATAAACAAGTCAATATAGTAGCATGAAGAGTACATGAAGCAAATGTACTTTTGAAATTTAAAATTTTTTCTTTGTGAAATTGCAAGTTTATACAGATCAACAATATTTTTTGACTTAAGATTAGGCTACCATGGCTTCATCTTGTATGTGATTGATGAAATGTTTAGAATGATAAATACAGAGAAAAGAACTATTGTTTCCTTTCTTCCACTGTCCCCCTCCTCACTCACCCTTATTTAAAAATATAAACAATACCCATCTATTAAAACATTTCTATCGGATCTTCCCAAATCTTCTAGCCTTTTCCTTTATGTCCCGTATTGGAAACATTAACTTATGATTAATAATAATAATAATAAATTCTAACTTCAAATTTAATGTTAATTGTGTATTAACTTTTTATAAAGTTACAATTTAAAAGTAAGTTTAAAACTTACCATTGTGTCTGTTTTTTAACAAAGTCTTGATTGATCGTATATTAGTGATTCGATAATTGTTCGATGAAAAATGAGATTAAATCGATATCTCATATGAAACCATGGACATCGTACACCGTGGGTATAACTTCTGGATTTTTTATTTTTTACGAATTCCGTATATTTACTCCGTACGAACAATTACGAACTCCGTATTGTTTCTCAAATTCATTTCATTCATTCACTCATTCATTCTCTATTGTTCATTCTTTCAATAAAATCTGTCAGTGTGCAAAACGATAATATTTTTAGGCTTGAAAATGAACCCGGAAGTCTAACGGAAAGTATGTTTAACAGGTGTCGGTCTTTTTCGACAGCCGATTGTTTTCACTCTTTTGCGAAGCTCTCTGCCGGCTGATTTCCGTGGAAAACAGGACCGCCTTCGAACTGACGTATGAGAAATAGGAGGGGCGCATTTCTGAATGAGACATGAGATGGGAGCAGAGTGGCGCAGGAGAGAACTGTGTTGGCGTGATCTAAATTTTCATTTTCGCCAAATAGAGAGATCTGTGAATTCAAGAGAGCTGCGGATGAGATGCTTGTGTTCTACGATGCAACTCTGTTACAGAGAGATCGGATGTAATGAATACGTAGTTTAACCTGTAACTGGAGATGGGAGTCAAAATATTCTGCTATATTTTTTGGCTTTATCATTTTTTTTTTTGGCTTTATCATTTTTTTTTTTTTTTTTTAAATAATCTTCTTAGTACCACCAAGCAGCTCTTTTAATCACTACTGCGTTTCCAAAATAAATTCCAATGCTGTTTACGAAAGACAAAATATATATATGTAACATTGGAGTATTTTTGACTCTATCCCTGTACGATTAAAAGAATAGGCAAACTTTGGTTTAGAAATTGTTATACGGTTGTAAAAATTGTTTTACGGCGGGAATTCGGAAATAAAAAGCAAAGACTATGCAAACACGGGCAGTGGCGCAGCCAGAGGGGGGGTTTTGGGGTTAAAACCCCTCCCAGAGCTAAGAAAGATCGCTATAATTGCCGCTTATATGAATCAAAACCAAACTTAACATTTTGGCGTATTTCGGAATCCGCCTCTTTATTGAATCAGATTTTATTAAATAAAGTGATTCAATTAAATGGCGAAAATTCTACTTAAAACTCTGAAAGTGCATATTACATGGAATAGTTAAATAAAAATTGGTTATTTGAACTAAATCCCTTTTCTGAGACGCATTATGCTAAAAGAATGATGATTTCCTGCCACACAGATGCTTTTCGAGTTTAAGTATTATACAGTGAATATTCTAATTAGTACTGATTCTATTAACCGGCGATTCAAATAACCGGCGAAAACCTTTATCAGAAACTCAACCCCCCCCCCCCCCCCCCCCTAGAACCGAATTCTGGCTGCGCCACTGAACACGGGAAAAGAAAAAAATAATAATCTCTAAAACAAAATTGTCACTTCAATACGTGATCGATTATAAATAAGTAGAGCGCCAGAAAGATATTTTCTACAAATTCTTTTAAAAGAATGTGGATATATCATGTTCAGTTTTTATTTACAGTCTAACCGAATATTCGAATTTAAATAAACAATAAAATCTAAGGCTCAATCGATCGGGACAAGAGAAAATTTTCCGTAATAGAGAATATTTTGCTTAGATAAAATTTTACTCTGTATAAAGATTCGCAGGGACTGTAAAATCTTTCCGAGCTAGTTTGGTTTCAGTCTTACACAGAATGCACCTTACACAAAGTTCTCTCTCTCTCTCTCTGTGTGTGTGTATATACACATACATACAGGGTGTTTCAAAAGTTCGGTTCAAAAATAAAACGCGGAGAAAATAAAGATCTATGAGTCGAAGACATATGTGATTAAGCACCCCTACTTTCTTTTAATCCTGGGGGAAGGAAGCTCTGCTTTTATATTTTTTATTTTTGAGTTAGCAACAATTTTTCCCCTTTTTATTGCTGAAAATTTCCCATTTTATAAGGCAAAAAATTAAATTTTCAAATTCAAAGGCTTTGTGAGACATTAATGGCATGTTTATGTGCTGCTCATTACTAAGTCGATTTAAATTTCAATATGGGATTTATTTTCAATTTTTATATGAAAGGATATGGATATCTGTGTTGATTTATCAAAGCTGCCAATTGTTGCGATTTTCAAAAATCTGTAGCATTCCTTTTTTAGAAGATTAAAAAGCGCATTTTATTTTTTGAATCTATAAAGTCTGATCCTGTTAGTACATGAATGGCATAATTTGAGAATGGATGTTGAAAATTGGATCTCATTTTTTAAAAGAGCTTACGGGACAATTGGCAGTTCTGTTTTTGTAGATGAGTATAGCGTTACTAATCTATATTTTTGTGTTACAGCCTGACCTTCTGCTGCATTATTTAGTGACTTTTTGAACAGTGATGAAACCAGAAAGAAAGAAATATCCAGCATTTCCGATGAAGGAGGACCTATACGTACCATATCTAAATTTTTTGACAACTTTTTGCGAATGAATTTTCTAAAAGTGAGAATGATTTTTTAGATTGTTTTTGAGAAACTATCAAAAACATTTTTTTTTATTAAATTAGATATTGTAAATTTAATTTTTATTGCAATGGCACTAAGTTCTATCTTATATTAAGATTTCTTCTGTTATATATGTATTTCTTAATTTTTTTGAAAAAATAGAATTATGTAAAGGAATTATAGTAATTAATATTTGTGCAATCATGTGCGATTTTGTCATAACTGTTTTCAACAGTAATGTTGCATCTAGCTGACTGGTAAAGTCCTTGGCTGGTAAGATTTTCTGAAGCCCCCCACCCCCTGTCCTTTTTATATAGTTGAGAAAGATATTTATGCTGAAGCCTTTGCATGGGACGAGACTAATGGAAAAGTTAGACCAGGATGCAATTGCTGTGAAGGCCATATTTTGGATATAGTGTCCCTTTTTACACCAAACCAAAAAAAAAAAAAAAAGGGGGGGGAAGGGTAATTGAAGTCTTATCATCAAGAAAGATAATAATAAGAATCATCTTATTACCATGAAAAGGTAGAAGGCCAAATGGATTTTTTAGATATTGCAAAATGTTATTTTATAACTTTTACAAAAACATTTACATTATTTGTTGATGTAAAAAAAAGTAAAATGATAAATTTATTGCTGTAATATTTGAAGAAAAGAGATAGGAAAGTTCTGAGAAATGCATTTTATTCTGTTATATTTCCAGAAATTACAAACAATGACATTGAAAGAGCTTTAAAAGCTGCGGCAAGTAAATGTATATATTGGAGAAAAAAGGCAACTTTCATGAGATCCAGCAAACGTGGAAATAAATTTCACAGATATTGTGTGACTGTGATCAAAAGATCAGTGTGGTTATGTGATGCATGCAAAATAAAACCTTCAAATTAACTAAATTGTTTTTTCAATGTTTTGATTTTTTTCAGCATTTAAAAGTTGTATTTCTTCTTTATTTTAATCAGTATTAAGATCTTAATATCAAGTTATTAACCTTATGTAATTTACAGTTAAAACAGGTTTCAGTTGGGCAAAATCGTAACACTGAAGTTAAACATGCTAAATCTACATAGTTTCTTGCATTCATTTATAATCAAAAAACAGTTGAAAACTTAGGCATGCATCAAGATTATTGGATGCATTTTAGAATACAGGCATGAAAATCTCCCTTATTCACAGCTAATTTATTTTTTGGTCATTTTATCAGTGCTGAGAAATTTCTTTTTAATCTGGTGGTTTTGAAATACATTTAAATTGGCATTTATCTTTGCATTCGCATACCTTAGATTAAATAATGATACAGTTGTGAAAGCATAAAAAAATGAAAAAATCCACAATCTGTTTTTTCATGGGTTTTTTTTGGGTGGGCCTACTAGGGCAAATATTTTTTTCATTGCTGTTTGAGTGGTTATTCTTCTTTTGCGCAGAAATTCAGTTTAAAACGAACAATTTGGCATTATTTTCTGAAGGATCTATTGAGTTTTTTTTTTTTTTTTAAGAGTGTGATTAGATAATTTCTGAACAAGTAAGTTTTTTTTTTTTTTTCGGAAATGCATGAAACTAGCAGGCGTTTTTGTTCAGAAATTATCTAATCGCACTCATTTCTTGCAAACTCAATACAGGCGTGAGATTCTTCCGCGGATCCGCGGTTTTCCGCTTTTTTGTTATTTTCCGCGTTTCCGATTTTTTATATCTTCAAGGATCGCAGGAAAAAACGAGATTTTTGGCAAAATATCGCGAAAAAAGGTGATTTTCGTCAAAATAATGGCCGCTTTAATTGCGGAATAAAAACGCGATTTTCGCCGAAAGGTCGCAAAAATAGTTATTTTCGTAAAAAATAGTTACTTTCGTCAAAAATAGTTATTTTCGCGAAACAAACACGGTTTTCGTCAAGAATCGCAAGAAAAACGCGGATTTCGTCAAGACATCGCGAGCCAAACGCGATTCCGTCGAAACATCGAGAGAAAAACGCGAATTTTTTTCACCGAAAGATCGCAGAAAAAAAGCTATTTTCGTCGAAAAATCGCTGAAGGAACGCTATTTTCGTCGGAAGATCGCGAAAGAATGCTATTTTCGTCATAATATCACGAAAAAAAACACTGTTTTCGTCGAAATATCGCGAGAAAATCGCGGTTTTTGTCAAAATATCGCGAGAAAACTGCGGATTCCGTCAAAAAATCGCGAAAAAACTATGATTTTCGTGAAACTATCGCAAAAAACCGTAATTTTCGTCACAAGATCGCGAAAAAACCGCGATTTTCGGCAAAAGATTGCGAAAAAAACGCACTTTTCGATCAAAGATCGCGAAAAAACCGCTATTTTCGACTAAAGATCGTGGGAAAAATGAGATTTTCAACAAAAGATCACGGAAAGAATGCAAATTTCTTGATAGAATTGTAGAAAATTTGCTGTAATAATGTTTTCAACAATTTTTTTGCAATTGAGTGTGAAATTAAACATTAGCTTGCTTGTTTGTTAATTGATGTTTTAAGAGAAAACATGTTAAAATTTAAATTGGACAACTAGCTAAGATTGCTGTGCAAAACATTGCTTCAGAAGTATGAACTTAAAATAGAAACTTTAATTTCAGAACTGCTTATAATATTTGCATAAATGGATTCACTCTGACCCTCTTCTCCCCCCCACCTCCTCCCCAAAAAATAAAATAAAACAGGATTCAAACAAAGGTATTGACAATTTTGTTGTGAATAAAATAAGCTTCTTAATTGTCTTACACGCACGCCATTTAAAATAATTTCTCATTTTCCGGTTCACGCACTTTTCCTCTTTTTTTAATTTTTTGCAATCTCATGTCTGTCAATAAATCATTATTTAATTTAAGGTATGCGAATGCAAAGATAAATGCCAATTTAAATGTATTTCAAACGAACCAGATTTAAAAGAAATTTCTAAGCAGTGATAAAATGATCAAAAAATAAATAAGCTGTGACAAATGGAGATTTTCATGCCTGGATTCCAAAATGCATCCAAATGCTTTAGATCTTGATGCATGCCCCCCCCCCCCACTGTTTTTTTATTATAAATGAATGCACGAAACTGTATAGATTTAACATGTTTAACTTAAAGCAGTGTTATGATTTTGCCCAACCCAAACCTGGGTGTTTTTTAAACCTGTAAATTACATAAGGATATATTGGACTCTTGATATTAAGATCTTAATACTAATATTAATATAGACGAGGGGAGTCTGAAAATAAGTTTCCAATGGCGTCTCAACTTATTTCATAATTATGTGGAAGAATAAAAGATATATCTTACCTTTAATGTCTCATCCTATTTTTAATTTTCAAACACAGAACTTTGACCACAGTCGACGGGGGAAAAAGACTCCCACTCGTATTTCTTAATACACTATATGGACAAAGATGACCGGCCCACTTGCGATTTTAGACATTTTGTTGACTTATAATAAACCTACAAAATTCGTTACAATAAAAAATGCATTTAGTATTGGTTAGTCTCAGTCTAAAACACATATTTTAACCTACACTTAACAAAATACTATTTCTATGAAACTCAATTGTCCAAATTATTAAAATTAAACTTTGATCGTAATGTAAACAGTAAAACAAAATAAATATACTTTAAAAAAAACTAAAAAACACGCTTTTTAAGTATATCAAACTAAAAAGTGAAAAATAATTCGTACTATAAGCTGAAAACGAAAATAGATGAAAAATACTATATTACTATAAAATCATTGTTATTATAGATATCAATTAATAAGCAACAAATAAAATTATCGTAGAAAAAAAGCGTGGGGTGCTCCATCTATCAGTTCTCAAGAAGCACCCCACGCTTTTTTTCCACGATAATTTTATTTATTGCTTATTAATTGATATCTATAATAACAATGATTTTATAGTAATATACTGTCCTCCCCACTTAAACGGGTAACGGATAATCGAATAACCCGCTTATTCGAATAAAATCCTCCGCAACCGAATTTAATCCCATTTAGCTAATGTTATTTTACCCCGCTTAATCGAATACTTTTCACGAAATGTCCTCGCTTAATCGAATAACAAATGAGTGAGACAATTTGAAAAATGGGTGTGAAAAACATGTTTCAATTGGAATTCTCCAGACTTTTTGTCATTTTTCGGTTGTTACATAGAAAAACAAATTTCCAGAATCCCCAGCATGGATTTCACCTGGCAGGTGTATAATGGACTGGTCAAGTGAGTTCCCTTCCTTGTTCATTTTTTCGAATTCATTTCAAAAATGGTGAAATAAATTGGACAGTAATTTCGGTCAATTTTGTATTTTGTATACTTTCATTTGTCAAAGAACTTTTTTTTCACTTTTCGACTTTTTTACAGTTATTTTTAATAGAAACACTTTCATTTTCAAAACCGGCTCCGAATATGAAATCATCCTCATTAAAAATATCAGCAATAAAAAAAAGAAAAAGTTAAAAACGACGGCGCCCTTTGTACATATCGATCTCAGCTATTCATTGGAAAAAAAGATCATTTAAAAATATTGAAAAGCGTTAGGAATATCTTTATAAATTTCTTCTATAGGATTAGCATTAGCGAGCAAATCCTTTCACGTGATCGAAGTAGTGCTTTAATAATAATGTGTTGTCACTTAAAGGCTCAAAAGCGTAATTATGATACCATTCGAAAAAAAACTCGTCCATTTTTTATTCTAAAATTTCACATAAACCACTTTCATCTATTTTTTAAACCTGTATAAATTACGTAAATTAAATTCTAATAACAAAACTTGGACCCAATTCACACGATCTGCATTAAATGTAAAGTAAACAAAATGCATGTGTTTACTGTCATTGAACTAATGCGTATTTACTTGTCATTTTGTTTTTATATCAGATAGTAAGTTTTGTATTCGATTTTCTTACTCTGATAGTTAAATATTCTATGTTTAATAATTTTGTCATTTTATTACACCTTAAATATTACATTTGTATGCCTCCCCGTTTAATCAAATACCCCGCTTAATCGAATATTTTTTCTGGAACCGTCAATATTCGTTTATGCGGGGACGACTGTAGTATTTTTCATCTATTTTCGTTTTCAGCTTATAGTACGAATCATTTTTCACTTTTTAGTTTGATATACTTAAAAAGCGTGTTTTTTAGTTTTTTTTAAACTATATTTATTTTTCACTTTTTAGTTTGATTATTTTAAAAGCGTGGTTTTTAGTTTTTTTAAACTATATTTTTCACTTTTTTGTTTGATTACTTTAAAAGCGCGGTTTTTAGTTTTTTTTAAACTATATTTTTTTCAACCTGGTTTTATTTTAAGCGATTTACAGAGTCACTAAATTCCACGATTGTGTTCAGATCAGATCGTTTCAAAAGAGTCAGCCATAAGAAAAATTCAAAGTGTTATAACTCAATCATTTTTTAAGATATAGACAAAATAAAAAGTCTTCTGGACATGTTGTTTTAAGTTCTAACACGCAAAAGAAAAATATTTTTCAACTTTTGATTTTTTCTCATTTAATTTTAAATTCTAAAATTTTTTAAAAATTTTAAATGGTCGGCATTTTGAAACAAAATGGCGGATGATACTGGCCAACGAACTCGGTCGGGACATTTATATGTACTATGTATATACCAAGTTTCATTTAAATCGTTTCATAAATACGCGTGTTATCAAGTAACAAAAATCAGATCGTTTCAACTTGTCAGCCATATGAAAAATTCAAAGTGCTATAACTCAGTCACTTTTTAAGATATAGGCAAAATAAAAAGTGCTCTGAAATCCTTATTTTAAGTTCTAACACGTAAAAGAAGAATAATTTTCAATTTTTAATTTTTTCGCATTTAATTTAAAATTTTAAACTTTTTTAAAAAATTTAAAATGGCCGCCATTTTGAAACAAAATGGCAGATGATGCTGGCCAACGAACTCGGTCGGGACATTTATATGTACTATGTATATACCAAGTTTCATTTAAATCGGTTCATAAATACGCGTGTTATCAAGTAACAATAAAGAGAGTTACAAACTCACAAACTCACATACAGGTGAAGTTAATAAAAAAGCGTGGTAAAAAATAGCATGACCCACAATGACCCCAAAAATGACCCACTATCCGAATTTTCTTGAACATGTTACCTAACCCAATGGTCTTCTTGTAATCCAAAACGATAAAATATAAAATTTGGTCAAAATCATTAGAGCCGTTTTTTAGATAAAAATGGCTTGACTCATAATGACCCAAAAATGACCCACTAATCGAAATTTTTCGAACATGTGACCCAGCCCGATAGTTTTCTCGTGCCAAAAAATTGTTACATACAAAATTTCGTGATAATCGATCACGCCGTTCTTTAAATATAAATAGCTTGACCCAGACACTTAATGACCCAATATGACCCATTAAAATTTTTTCTCGAACATGTAACCTAGCCCAATGATTTTCTCGTGCCCGAAAACCATAGAATGCAATTTTTAGTCAAAATTGCTTGAGAAAATCTTTAGATAATAAGGAAAATCTTTAGATAACAAGGAGAGTCACAAACTCACATACAGGTGAAGGTAATAAAAGCGTGTTAATAAAGATCTGTTACTATGACAAAGTTACTAAGTACGGCTCTTATGCTTGGTATTCCGAAATGAAAAACAACATAATTTATTCCACTTTGACTTAATCATAAAATTTTTCCCAGTGAAATCGAAACTCGACATCATTTTCACCATCTCAATTCTTACATACGCAACTTTCACATCCGTATTCACTTAAAAATGGTGTTATTATTAAACTATTTTAAAATCATTTAAATTCAAAACTTGAAGCCTCGATTGCTATTAGCTGGAAATAGATACTAAACTATTTATATTCTTTTAACTATAAATGAAAATTTATAATAATAATCTGCAAGCAATATATACGATGGGTAATATCCCTGTGACGTCAAATAAAATAAATTAAAAATAATTTAATTGATGAATAAAAATGAAAAAAGAAAAAAAATCCGTTTTATAACGATGACATTCTCAAAGTTGCACATATTTTAATTTCAATTTTTTTCACATTGATGAGAAAATGGCAACAGAAAGATACGTTAGTATTTTTCCCAAGGAGATATGAGATAGGTGGAGTGGAAGTATTATGTCTGGGGGTGATGCTAAAAAAGTAATCCTTCGTTAAGGGTGTTCTTAAATCGAAAAGTAACAACTTTGTGACATATGCTTTAATATATTTTTGCTCGGAAATGCATATAAAATCGTAGGTGTTGTTATTCAGAAACTGTCTAATTGCACACAATTTTCTGTTATTTTAACAAGCGCAATAGGTCTTCCATAACAAGCCTTCAAAGTTGACGTTTTTGAGCACATTTCCGGACGAAAACAGAAAAACCGGTCGAAAAGCAGGAGAAAAACGGGTGATCACGTGATCGAAATATCTTAGAACTGAATAGGTAATTTAATTATCATAAAATGAAAAAAAAAATTCTATTCGAAATCGCTTCCCTAGTCAGGCATTCCAATTTAATATCTTTCTGTTAAAAAATGAATCTGTAAATGTGTCAAAACGTTTTACGCTTGTTGAGCGGAGCAGTTGAGTAACCCTTAAGTACAATTAAATACCGACAAAACCACGTGCTTTGATACGCCTATCAGTCGAAACAAGTTTAAACCCGTATTTTTTTTTCTCTCGTTTTTTAAGAGTGTTCTTGAGGGTGTTCTTAAATCAAAAAGGGCAACTTTGTGAGACATGCATCAATTTATTTTTGTTCGGAAATGCATAAAAATAGCAGGTGTTGTTATTCAGAAACTGTTTAATTGCACTCATTCTTTTGTTTTTTAAAAAACACAATAGATTTTTCATAACAAGCCTTCAAAGTTGACACTTTTGAGCCTATTTCCCGAGAAAGCAGAAAAACCGGTCGAAAAGGAGGAGAAAAACGGATGATTACGTCATCGAAATAGCTTATAACTGGATAAGTAATTTAATTATCATAAAATGGAAAAATAAGTTCAATTCGAAATCGCTTCCATAGTCAGGCATTAAAATTTTATATCTTTCTGTTAAAAAATGAATTTGTAAATGTGTCAAAACATTTTTCGCTTGTTGAGCAAATCAGTTGAGAACACCCTTAAATCAAAAAGGGAAACTTTGTGACACGTGCTCTTATTTATTTTTGTTCGGAAATGCACGAAAATAGCAGGTGTTATTATTCAGAAATTAATTGAACTCAATTTTCTGTTTTGTTTTTTTAAACACATTCTTCATAACAAACCTTGAAAGTTGACACTCTTGAGCACATCTCCCGACGAAAGCAGAAAAACCGGTCTAAAAGCAGGAGAAAAATGGCTGATCACGTGATCGAAATAGCTTAGAACTGGATATGTAATTTAATTATCATAAAATCGAAAAATTAGTTCGATTCGAAATCGCTTTCATAGTCAGGCATTTCAATTTTATATATTTCTGTTAAAAAATGAATTTGTAAATGTGTCTAATCGTTTTGCGCTTGTTGAGCGGAGCAGTTAAGAACACCCTTAAAAAAACTAATTTATCGCTTCACCGGTAAGATTTTATCAATTTTATTTTATCATATGTGTTTTAAATATCAATATAGAAAATTCTTTTAACGTTTTGCTTGAAAATATAACATTCTTTTGTTAGTATCTTAAAATCGTTTGCAGTCAGAAATCTTTATTTTAGATTAATATTTATTACTTAAGTTTCCGTACATGGTTTTAATAGAATGTTTTTATCATTATATTTTAAATATTTATTTAAATGCAATTATTAATATGTTGTTAAAAAGAAATAAAGATGCTTAAATAAATTAGCAGCGATTGACGTAGGCAAAATGGAGATCTATTTAAAAATTTCATTCCAAAAAAGAAAATCTTCATTAATTATTTTGAAATAGTTAAATTATTTATGCGTATTTTTATTTGCAAACAAAATGAGTTCATCAGATTGGAAAACTTTAGCTGCAAGACTGAAATTATAATCAATAAATGCTTGGTTCACATTTGAGTAATTGCTCTTGACCTTTCGGTACAAAATTTTATTTTTACAAAATTCTTGTATTTATCTACGTTATAAAGTATTAAAATTACTGAAAAGAAGGAAACTTTTAGTAATGAAATTTTTAGTTCGTATCAAATGATTTCAATATATTATTTATTTTTAATTTGACATTTAATTATTGCTAATTTTCCTATTTCAATTATTTTAAAAGCAAACATTTATTTTAATAAATAATAGAAGAAAGACCCTTTTAAAAATTTGCTATTTCTTATTAAAATAATATGCTTCAGCTGTAATTCATTTCTTTCAATTCGTCTTAATACAAAATCCTTTCCTTTTTTGGATGCTTTCCTATTTTCCAATGCTTTTGTTTGGAACATTGAAATTTGAGAGATAAATGTTTCATATAGCAAACCTTTTTTAAGGCTTACTTCACCTCCACTTATCTTATTCCTTTATGATTTTTTTCCTTTTTACTTTTAAAAGTAAAAAGGAAAAAAATGGCTTTTTTTGTTGCCACAATTACAAAAGCAGTACGAAAAACTACAAAAAAATTAATATCTCAAAAATAAATTAAAATACAATTTACAAACAAATTGGATTTAAAAGCACGCTTTTTCCCCTATACGATGATGTAAAAGTTGAAAATGTGGGTTGTTTAAAAATTTAAAAATTAGCCGTAGGAAAAATTGCAAAACCGAAATTTCATTTCACATTTCAAACTGCCATTCACAAAATGGCGTATGCGTTACGCACAGATACGTTTGGCCTTTATAATACAGATATAATATGGAATTCAGCCAAATTTATTTTTCATATCTTTGGCGAGAAATCTACTCTGATGTTGTGCAAATGCGCACGCGTTGTACCATGCAGGTGTTAATTAGCGCGGGCTTGTATAATAAACAAATTCTAAGCTAATTATATCGTCTGCCATTTCACCGGATATCTTCCACTGAGTAAGTACACGATAATTGCATGCTTTTATGTCAGTTTTTCTCGCATTCTTTTAAATGTTGATACTAATTTAAGTTTTATAAAAAATACGTTTTAAGCACTGTTTTCACCGTTTATTAAGATTAAATGCTATAATGATATATTTTTGCAGTTGAGTTTAAGTAATAAAAAAAAATATTGTGTTCGATTTTACAACTGCACGTCACACCGATATCTTACAACCGGAATGAAAAGGGACAGAAGTGGCTCTTTTCAGATATGCGGTTGAAATTTTTTTTAATGACCATTTCTAATAGTGATATTGAATAGAACATTCCTTTTTTATATATTTTAAGAGTGTTTGTTTGCAGATAAATGATCGCGATACATTGCATGATTATAAATATCATTTGAAATGAATAATTAACACTAAATTTTACATGCTTAGTTTTGCATCACATTTTTTTTCCCCTCTGTCTGAAGGAAAATGTAACATTCTTTTTAGAATAGTTTTTACTATATGTGCCGTTTCGTTTACTTGATTTTTTATATTATTTTCCCCTAATATTTCTGCTCTAATTTAATAGACGAATTTAGTTCGCTTTGTAAATCCTTAAGAGAACCGTAAACTGGTCATTCTATTTTTTAAGTCCCTAATAAGTCTTTTTTTTTTTTTTTTTTAGCACTTTCCTACAAAGTTGAAAAGTGCTTAGGTTTGTCTGTCCGTATGGCCGTCTGTCCGCTCTCTGACTCCCGTAAATATACTCGGATTGCTATGAAATTTTTATACGCTATTGATGTTTACCCTAGCACGAACCCTATTGAAAAGGAAGTATCTACCATGATTAGTTTATCTACAGAGAGAATCAAAAGTTTCCCATTACATTACGGCCTATGGGGAAAAATCGTTTCAAAGGAATTTTAAAGATGTTATACCCTGTCAAACATATTAAAATATGCATTCTATAAAATATAAGGTGAAAATGTAGCTATCATTCATTTACAGGGCCGCACAAAAGAATTCCATTAGATAATGGTAAAAGGGGGAATTGTGTGTGACATATTTTAAATATATTAAGCTGTTTCACGTATAATAAAATTGATATATGTCACTGAAGCTTAATATAAATTATACGCTACTGTCTTGCATAATATGAAGTTCATAGCATTTACAGGGCCATACAAAAGATTTCAAATAGTATATTCTTTCCGAAGTACCGTATATGTGTCCGATGATGGCTGATGGAGGGATGAAATGCATTTTAATTATGATATGCGCGTTTATATTTCGCTAAATATATGCACATTATATGGTGTGTATAAATGTTACAGTTGATATACAGGGCTACCCAAAAGAGCTCACCGACGTTACTGAATATGAGCGTAAATTATTTAAACGTGGTTCTTAAATAAGCTATACATTTTTACGCTGAGCTTCATTCAATTTACTGAGAAATATTTGCAGAATATAGATAAAAGAATATACTGGGCCACGCTAAAAATTCGGTACATGGACGCCTATGAATGATGATTTAAGAGAATGTGATTTCAGTTGTTTTAAAAGTGTTTTAGTTTACAATAAATTTTAGCCTAATGCTGACGTGTAATAAAGATACAATGTAAACTACAGGGCTGAACAAAAGTATTCAAGTATGTTTCCATCTAATAGTATGAATTGCTAAATAAGAAATGTCAAGCTACTGGGTATTTTCTTTCTAAACTAAATTTTCGCATTATATTAACTGACATATGAAATACAGGGCTATTCAAAAGTATATAAGTACATAAGTACATATTTGGGTATATTTGGCTATACACTATTATTTACCTAAATAACAAAGTTTTGTTAAAGATTTCATTAAGTGTTGGAAAGTGCTTCATAATCTATGCTTAACGCATAATTTTTCATACTTTTTTTGTGTGTGTCAGAGTAAGTGATATGATATTTAACATTTACTTACAAAAAATCTATAAAGCTTAATCCTTTAATTCCCATGCTAGAACACGTTCTAGAAATTAAGTAGTTCATTTCACACCAGAAAAATTCAATGGCTAATTTCGTTTTATTTAACTACGGAATGTTCTGTTATTGATTAAAGCAAATATTGTTGATTTAATTTTCTGGTGGGAACTGAAATATACGAATTAAAATAACTCGGGCGGTCTCGGGCGTTTTGGGATCCAGAGGGTTAAACCTCAGACATAAAATTTAGAAAAAATGGGCACATTTTAAATTTGCAATCCGCATTATATAATGACATACTCCCACTACTATTAAATAAATAGTCACATACTATCCATAAATGGTAGTCGACATACTATCGACTACCATTAAATAAAGTGGATATTCCTATTGGGAACTAGTGGTACTTTAAATGACGGAAACTTAGCAGATATGCTTATCAGGCATATGTAGCTATTTCGAACACCTCATGTTTAAAGAGTTGGCATGATTATGTCAAATTTGCCTTGAAATTGTACCTTTTTTTACAAATCAATTTTTTATGCATAGTATTTGTTTTGCAAGGTATTGTATGAACATTAAAATGAGAATTTTTTTAGAGAATCCTTAAGTCATATATAGTATGTTTAGTAAATTTATTTGTAGAAAGTTTCTTTATTTTGAAAAAAGTAAAACTGTAAGAATTCAGTTTTCGTGCGATCAAAATGTATCGAGTTCTAATACTTTAAACTTATTAATGTTATTGTTTTCCAGAATTAAAAAAAGCTTTTTTCACCTTTACCTCCAAAATGCGTTAAATTTTTTTTCATTATTTTCAACTTTTGAAATGCATATCTAATTCATAAAATATTGAGATTTCATGGTATGTTTTGTTTCTTAAAATGTATTACAGTCAAAATTTTGTTCATGTTAACAGTAATTCATGTCATCAGTATCAATTCTTGGTATTCGCTTTTATAGGGGATTGTGCAAACAATTCATGATAAAAGTAATTCTTGTTAAACGTGTTCATGTTAACGAGGTTTGACTGTATATATATATATTTGGAAATCAGCGATTTAATCAACTTATTTTTTTTAAAATTTAAATTATTGATTATTTAACCATGACTATTGTAAAAGTTTAACTACTGTAAGTTTGTAAAAATCCTATTTTCCATCTAACAAAATATGAAAAGTATTTCATAGTTCATAATTTTCCTTTAGTAAGCAAATTATTCATTATTTTATATAAAATATGGTCAGCAAGTATAAATATTTTTTGCAAATAAGACTAAAATAGCCAGAATCTTATTTTCACATTCTACTTTTGCAATAAATTTATAGCAAATATTGGGGCTAATGAAGAATAAAAGAATGACATTATATTAGAAAACACACTATTTTAGAAAAATGTATAAGAGAAAAATAACCAATTGGTATAAAATGTTAAGCACAGCAAAAGCTTCTTTTAGTAAAAGTTAATATTATTATTTATTTAATTTTTGAAGTTGCAAATACCAATTAAAAGTTGTTAGGGATTAAAAAGGCAGCAAAACTATTTGAAACATTGAATGCTGAGTTTGAATGAGCATTGAATGCCACTAAAATGCTAATGCATTTTTTTGGAGGGGGTGGGGGGCAGAATAGCCATATGTGCATAAGTTTAGATTTAGGCGATTAACAGTAGAAATGCAAAATGAGTTGCAAATAATGTTTTTTTGTTTGGTTATTTATGCTTTAAGAATGATAGGATTCTGTAAATAGTCAGAAAAACAGCTCAACTGCTCTGCTTGACAAGCTCAAAATATTTTGACACATATGCAAATTCATTTTTAACGGAAAGACATAAAATTGCAAAGGCAGACCATGGAAGTGACTTGGAATCTAACTCGGTTTTTCATTTTTTGATCAACAAATTGCCTACTGAGTTATAAGCTTTTTTGATCAAGTAATAGAGATGTTTTTCTGCTTTCGTTGACTGTTTTTTCTGTTTTCAGCTCAAAAATCTGTTCAAAACGCAAATTTGACACTATTTATTGAAAAATCCATTGCATTTACAAAAACCCCAGAAACTGAGTTTGATTTGCTCGTTTCTGAACTACTACATCTGCTAGTTTCATGGATTACCGAATAAAAATAAATTAAAACTTATGTCATAAAGTTGCCTTTTTTATGTAAGAAAAGCCTTACCTGAGGCTCGCGAATTTACAACTCCAAAAATCGTGTTGATGAGGCTCGGAAAAGTCGAAAATTTCGTGCATGAAGTACAGAAAAATCACGGATTTCGCCCACGATTGATTTCGTAAAAAACACAAATTTCGCCGATCAGCCACGGAAAAATCGAGTTTTGTCGATCAGACACGGAAAAATTGCGAATTTCGCCACTCGGATGGGTAAAATCGCACATTTCTTTGATCGGGCAAGAAAAAATCGTCATATTTCTTGATGCACGAAAAAATTGTAAATTAAATTCATTGTTTTACGGGAAAATCGCCTTTTTCTTAGTTTACCGCATGAAATTTAGTTGATTAGGCGCGAAAATAATCGCGAGTTTTGTCGACCAGGGACGAAAAAATCGCAAATTTCGTTGATAAGGCACGGAAAAATCGCAAATTTTGCGATGATTCGCGGAGAAAAAAAATTAAAATTTCGTTGATCGACTGCGAAACTATCGTGAGTTTTGTAAGTTTAGCAAGAGAAAAAAAAATCGCGAATTTCATCTTGTCACGTTAAATATGCAAATTTCTTCAATTAAAGGCAGAAAAAACGGATATTTGGTCGATTGGACGATGAAAAATTGCGCGTTTTATTGATCGGGTTTCGAAAAATTGCAAATTTCGTTGGTCGGACACGGGGTTATTGCGAATTTTGTTGATCTCACGCGGAAAACTTTTATCGGTCAGGCCCAAACATAATTGCGAATATAGTCTATCGTATGCAGAAAATTCACGAATTTCGTCGATCACGTGAAGAAAAATAGCAAATTTTTTAAATAGCTTTACAAAAATTGCGAATTTTGTCAATCAGGTATGTGAAAATCGCGAATTCTGTCAATCGGCTTCATAAAAATCATAAATTTTCTCGATCGTTTCGCAAAAATCCCGAATTTCATCGATCAGATTTGTCAAAATCGTAAATTTCTTCGATTGCCTTCTTAAAAATAGCGAATTTCATCGATCGGTTTCGGAAAAATCGCAAATTCTGCCGATCGGGCTCTTAAAAATCCTGATTTTTGTCAATCCTGTGAAGAAAAACATCGAATTTAGTCGATCAGCTTTTGTAAATATTGTAAATTTCGTCGATTGGCTCAAAAATCGAATTTCGTTTATTGGCTTCGCAAAAATCGCGAATTCTGTTGATCAGACACGAGAAACTAAATAATTTCGTCTATCAGCTGCAGAAAAATCGTGAATTTTATCGATCGTGTGAAGGGGAAATCGCAAATTTCGTCAATCATCTTTGTAAAAATCCCGAATTTCGTTGATCGGCTTTTTTAACAATCACGAATTTCATCGATTGGCTTTGTAAAAATCGCTAATTTTGTTGATCAGGTGCGGAAAATTCGTGAATTTTCTCAATCGACTTCGTAAGAATGGCAAATTTTGCTGATCAAGCGCGGAAAGATTGCGAATTTTGTCGACCGGTTTCGTAAAAATTGCTAATTTTGTCGATCTGTTTCGTAAAAAGCGCAAACTTGGTCGACAAAGCATGGAAAAATTCCATAGGAACAAGTAAGAAAAATTATGCGTTAAGCATAAATTATTAAACACTTTCCAACATAACATTTCCTGAAATCTTGAGCAAAACTTCGTTATCCAGGGAAATAATGTGCTACTTGTCCATAACCAATTATGTATTTCTATAATTTTGAACTGCCTTGTATTTGACTTGTTGATTGATATACTTAACTGGAATACTATTTAAGGGGTGTCAGGAGTTTTAAATTTAACGCACTTCATGAAAATGTGCTTCCGCTTCGAATTCGCATAACTTCATAAATATTCAAAGTATTTACTTAATTTTTTGTGGTATATTTGGGATAGGGTTTAGGTTTAATAATATCATAAAATAAAGACTCACAACAGACTAAAAAAAATATAGCAAGAACATTTAAGTAATGAAATTTTCATGCATTTTTTCAAAAAGGCTATCACTATCCGTAAGATAACTAAACTTTGAGTAGACCTATAAACTTCATTCATAGACTAAAATGATCTCTAAACTCTATTTTATAGAATGAATTAAGGATATAAACATTGCTTGAAATTAACTAATTTAAAATGGCATATGAATTTGAAAATTTCAAAAATCGTTAAAATTACAATTAATCATTAAAAAATTAATTAAATTTTAAATTATCTTTACAAAATTAATTCATTTTATAGGAAATGTTAATATAAACATATGTGAGAAATTTCCAGATGATACTTCAAATAGATTTTTCTTAATCTTACGGATTGTTTTGAAAAATACAGTTAATTTCATTACTACTTAAATGTTCTTGCTATATTTTTTAGTCTGTTGTGAGTCTTTATTTTATGATATTATTAGATCTAAACCCTATCCCAAATATACCACAAAAAATTAAGTAAATACTTTGAATATTTATGAAGTTATGCGAATTCGAAGCGGAAGCACATTTTCATGAAGTGCGTTAAATTTAAAACTCCTGACACCCCTTAATGGGGAAATTCAGTTTAGGAAGAAAACACCTAGCTGGATGAAAATTTTCTTTTAGCAATTTATACTAATAGAGAGAAACATACTTCAATACTTTTGTTCAGCCCTGTTGTTTACCTAGTACCTTTATTACACGAAAGTATTTTGCTAAAATTTAGTTCAAACAACAATACACTTTAAGCTACTTAAATCATATTTCAAGAAATTATCATTCATAGACGACTCTGTATCCAGTTCTTTGCGGACCCTGTATACCATTCTATATATCTTCTACAAACGTTTCGTTGTAAACTGAATGCAATTCAACGTAAAAATGCAAAAGTTATTTAAAAACCATCTTTAAGTAAATTACGCTCGTATTCAGCAACCCTTTCAAGTTCTTTTGTGTAACTCTGTATATCCAGGGATGCCACTTTTCCGCCAAAAGGCGGATTTCCGCTTTTTTTAATTTTTAAGAATTCGCGATTTTTGTTAAGCGATCACGAAATAAAATAACGATTTTCATCAAACTCCCGCGATATAAAGCAGCAATTTTCATCAAACGATCGCGAAACGAAACGGTGATTTTTGTGAAACGAAACGAAACGCAATGTCAAACGGCGATTTTCGTCAAAAAGATCACGATGTAAAGCGGCGATTTCCGTCACAAGATCGCGATGTAAAACGGCGATTTCCATCACACGATCGCGAAATAAAACAATTTTCGTCAAACGATCACGAAACGAAACGGTGCTTTTTGTGAAACGAATCGCAATGTCAAACGACGATTTTTGTCAAAGGATCGCGATGTGGAACGATGATTTTCGTCAAACGATCATGATGTGAAACAGCGATTTTCGACAAACAATCGCTAAATAAAACGACCATTTTCATCAAACGATCGCGATGTAAAACGGTGATTTTTGTGAAACGATCGCAATGTGAAACGGCGATTTTCGTCAAACGATCGCGATGTGGAACGATGATTTTCGTCAAACGATCATGATGTGAAACGGCGATTTTCGTCAAACGATCGCTGAATAAAAAAGCGAATTTCGTCAAACGATCATGAAATAAATCAGCTATTTTCGTTCAAAAAAAAAAAAAAATATCCTGCAAAATTTTGCTATTCACTCGTGGAATAATCATCGAATCTATTGCTGGGTTACTTTAATTGGTTTAAAATGATGCGATACACAAAATTCCTCATTGAACCAGCTGCTGGGTTACCTTAATTGATGTAAAATGCTGTGAACTAAAGAAAAATCATTTCTTCTTACTCTTATAAATTAAAAGTTTACAACAAAAATAAAAGCTGTAATTTTTTATTTAGTTTTTTATAAGCAATATAATTTACAAAATTCACACATAAATGTTGTGAAAAATGTTGTGAATGCATATGCTTTATGCATAATTTCCTCTTATGTGCTGTTTTCTGAGTGGCATCCCTGTATATCATAATTGTGTAACTCTTAGCATTTATAGACACCATATAATGCTTATACATTAAGGGAAACTTAAAAGGGCATATCATAATTAAAAATGCACTTCATCCATCGAACAATCATCATCCATAATATTCAGTACTTCGGATAGAATATATTTGAAATCTTTTGTGTGTCCCTGTAAATGCTAAGCACTTTGTATTATGCGTGAAATAACCCATATTAAAGTTTCAGCGACGTATATCCATTTGATTACATATGAAACCGCTTTCTATCATTAAAATACGTCGCAAACAATTTCCTCCTTTATTATTATGTGTTAGAATTATTTTGTGTGATCTGTAAATGAATAGTTACTATTCTAACTGCATACTTTGCAGAATGGAGATTTTAGTGCATTCCGTAGATGTATATAAATTTGAATATATTTGACCGGGTGTAACATATTTAAAAATTTATTTGAAATAATTTTTCCCATAGGCCCTAATGGAACGGAAAACTTTTAACCCTCCCTGTAAGTAAACTAATCGTGGTAGAAACTTCATTTTCAATGGAGTCCTTATTAGGGTAAACGCATGGCTGCCAATTTCTACGCCTATTTGAAGTCAAATAAACATGTTAGAATCAGAAATTATATTTAGTAATTAACGATATATATTGTAATACATGACACTAAATACATTTCACATATATTTTACTTCAAGAAAATTGGTGTTCCAAACATGTTTATATGATTTAAAAAGGCGTAGAAGTTGGTAGCTTTGTAAACGCCAATAACTGGCAATCAGAGTACATTTACGAGAGTTAGAGCGCGGACTGACTGCCATACGTCAGACAAACTGGATGCATAAACACTTTTCAACTTTGTTGGAAAGTGTTAAAAATAGATCTCCATAAGTTAATGCTCAATAATGCATTGCTATGCCTAGCACAATTGCTATGTGTAGCGACATTGACTTTAGATTCAGATTTGGTTATCAGATTAGACGTCGGAGTGATTTTAGATTTTGTTCAGGTAGGTTTCCTCTAAATACAAATGACGATACACGGGGTATAGTATTTGATTGAAACGATTCTGGATAAAAGCGAGTGACCAAGCATCTTGTTGAGCCGGAAATTATCTTCAATCTTGATAACTTCTCGCACACGTATAATCGAATTCGTTCAGGCAACTATCGTCAAGTT
This sequence comes from Maratus speculifer, assembly GCA_964019185.1. Taxonomy (NCBI): domain Eukaryota; kingdom Metazoa; phylum Arthropoda; class Arachnida; order Araneae; family Salticidae; genus Maratus; species Maratus speculifer. The sequence continues at coordinate 413,753,469 of OZ025293.1, read as the reverse complement.
CTGCAATAGTAACTGCTATTGTTTAGACAAATGCGTTTGTCAGTCTTGTGCATCGAATGTTGTCATTCTCACATAGTCAGCTATGTTTAGATCACTTTTAGATTCCTCATCAAATCATCACCGCTCATTTTCGATGCTATTACTGTCTTTATGGGAATAAGACTGCACGGTTTGTCTATTGAAGAATATCGCGATTTTTGTTAAAATCTTTCTTTTTGCTTTTTTGACTAAACTAGAAAAGCATTTTACTATGCATTGCTATATGGAGTGATTTTGCAGTGCGCTTATCTATATTAATAAAATAACAAATCGCTCTGTGTGTGTGTGTGTGTGTGTGTGTGCGTGCGTGCGTGTGTGTGTGTGTGTGTGTCTGCGATAGTTAGCGAAAACTACGGTACGTACGAAGCTCAAAATTTTTCTGAGAGTAGCCCAATATCTCTCCTGATGCACCTGAGTTTCAGAATTTCGAAATTCTATTTATTAATTGAGTAATTAATTAAATTCCAAAGATCACTCTCATAAAAAATCGCCCTTTTTCTTTTTTTTTCCCCCTTCATTTAGTTATGGTTGGTTGGCTGCATAAAATTTTCGCATAAATAATTAAAGCTGGAACAGACCTTTAAAATTCATAGACTGGCAAACTGTCAGTTTAAATGATGATTTTTTATCACAGCGGTTGTAAACCATGGAGGAAAAAGATAGGTGGTGGTGAAGTAAACAGAAAAAAGGGTTGCAATATTAAACCATTTATCGCTCAAATTTTAATGTCCCAAACAAAAGTATGTGGAAGGGATTTTGTATTAATAAGACGAATTGAAAGAAATGAATTACAGCTGAAGCATATTTTACGAAGAAATAGTAATTTTTTAAAATGGTCTTTTTTCTATTATATTATTTATTTTTAAAAAATGTTTGCTTTTAAAATAATTGAAATTGATAAATTCGAAATAATTAAATGTCAAAATAAAATTAAATAAAATATTGAAAACATTTGATTTGAACTAAAAATTGTATTACTAAAAGTTTTCTTTTTTTTCAGAACTTTTTAGTACTTTAAAATGTAGATGAAATTTTTTTTTATAATTTAACAACATAATAATAACTCTATGTCAATATATAAAATATATTTATGAAAACATTCTTTTAAAACCATGCGCGAAAACTTAAATAACAAATATTAGTCTAAAATCTAGATTTCAGAGTGCAAACGATTTTTTAAGCAAAATCTTAAATGATGCTTCTATATTGATATTTCAAAGTGACGGTTAGGTTACATTTATGTTATATTTAAGTTATGGTAGGGTACTGTTTAGTCGCAGTTAGGTTACAGACAGATTATGGCAGTTAGGTTACAGACAGATTATGGTTATGGTACAAAAGTTTACGGTTAGGAATTTGTCCACAGAGTCAACATTACGCATGCTTTGATTAAAAATATACACTTTTGTTAAATGGCTCTGAAGTTATAATACTATATACCAATGTTTTATCATCGCGTATGGATTTCATTCACGGTATAGTCGGATTTAAGAGTGATATAATTAGTTTGAAATTCAAAATATTTCACTTGGGATTTCTATGCGAAAAAAATAATTAGTTACATGATTTAACAGTGATTTTTACGGGTAAATATCAACACTTAACACGAAACTAAATTAATCGTTGAATACATGTTCCCTCCCGTGTTTCTCATTGCTCATTTTAAGTATTTTTAGATCTTAATATTAATTGTTTTTAAAACCGATTTTTCACAAAGTCAGCTGCGACGTATTTCAGACAATGCATTTCTGTATGCTTCAAGTTAATATTAAAATCATACAAATTTCAGGTTCGTTTAATATTGTTAATACGGACCCGGGCAACGCCGGGCGGGTCAGCTAGTATATATATAAGCACTTTGCCGCTCTCGGGTGCATGCACTTTAGTTGATGGATTGTCAGTTTTTCGATACTCATTTCCGGTCCATAAGAATCGATGTGGACCTTAAAGTTTGATGAATACGGTAATTTTTCGAAGTGCCAGATCTTGTTTAAACAAGTTACCGCATTCAAAAAACCCAAAGATCCACAGCCATACTAACCGACATTGTAAGTTGCTTTCCATGAGCTGGAAATCAAACAGGAAACCAACAAATTGAATATACCAAAGCCCAACAAAGTGCATCAATTTGTCAATGCTTTCCAAAGAGCTATCATATGTCAATAGTCATTGTGTATTACAGTAAGAATAATCAAAAAGTAGGAAATAAAATAAGCTTTCAAAAATATATATGAAGACTTAAAAAAATTAAATAATTCTTTAAGATTCTCTAATGACGAAACGCTATCCAATGACCATTACATCGGATATCAGGTACCAATATAAAAACTGTTGAATTTAATATATAAAATTTAATATCCAGCAAGCATGGATTTTCGAGAAAATATTTTTTACAAGAGATGAATTTACATATTTAAGATTTAAATTATGAATATATACATATAAAAAGCAAAGAATCTTTTGAAGTTTTTGCCAACATACCATAACTATAATAAGAATTATAAATATATTGTGCCTAGTACCATAACTAAAATGGTGATGATCATTATCGATTGTGATTGTTTGGCATCGATTACAAAAAGTAATTCATTACTTTTTACATATATATAGGGTAACATCCCCAATAATTAGCACATTAAGGATTTGTCTTTAAATAAGCTTCTATTTTCATTACCAAGAAATAAAAAATTTACTTGCAAATATTTTTAAATCAAAGAGTGCATATCTGCATCTATTTTGCCCACTAAAAGCAAAAATATTTTGAAAAAGTATTTTTATAAAAATATAGTTATAAAAAGTTGCTGTAATCACTAGTAATTGGCACTTAGACTTTTACACAATTAAAGTAATCTTTTTCAACTAAACAAAAGTGTTGTCAATTAAAATTTAAAATATACTATAAATCAGATAATAATAAATTGAAATGCATGCCTTTCTTAAGCCAGAGAAGTAGTATTTGCAATAAAAATGGCTAATTTGATACAAGCCATAATTGTTTCTCTTTCCTAGGCACTAATGTCATCTAGGAGCATGAATCAAAATTATAATCTGTAAAGTAAATGAGCACATAACTGGTATATGGTCTTGCATTTTTAAAAGACTGGATATAAATCTTATTTTGGGACAATTTTATAGGATGTGCCAATCACTGGTGCCTGTCAATTACTGGGGATGTTACCCTATATATATATATGTGTGTGTGTGTGTGGAATTTTTTCCCCTCCATGTTCAAAGTGCTTTACGTTATTAAATTCAATGGTTCATATATTGTAATACGATTAATGGTTTTAAATATATATCTATATTCACGAATTAAATTATTAATACGTAAATTCATCTTTTGTAAAAAATATTCTCTCGAAAATCCATGTTTGGTGGATATTGAATTCTATATATTAAATATCTGTTTTTATGGCCGTACCTTATATTCGATGTGTGCTTATTGGATAATGTTTCGTCATTAGAGAAATTTTAAGAATTATTTTTAGCGCTTTTTTGAAGTCGGCTCATATTTTTCTTTTAATTTTATATAGTTTTTAAAATGTATCAGAAAAGTCTCACAAATAGCCAATATGATTTAGAGAAATCTATTGTGCTATAGATCCAATAACACTTCTTATGCTTAGTAAAAGTTATTTTCATGTTGTTATGGGTAACAATTATATTCAAATAAATAATATGCAAAATGAAACTGTTCTTTGAAGTTTTTACTTAGACAATGACTCTTGGCACGTATGAAAGTATTGGTACTATTAATAAGAATATGTCAGTTGTTTATGTAAAGTTTTTACATCAGAAACATTCCGCTTTAAAAATAAGATAATGTGAATTATTAATTTTGTTATAGCTTTTACATTCGTTTATCATTCTAAATACAGTAAACTCTCTGAAAGGTGGACTCTGTGTTTGACGGAAATATGTCCTACACAGAAAGATTTTCACGTTTCTGCGAATCGATAGACATAGAGTAAAATTTTCTGTCTTAATCGATTGTGCCTGATACAGAGTTTACCATAATTAATTTTTCCTTCATTTGTTTTTTCTTATAAGGAAAGAACAACTGATATCAATGTGTAGGTTAAATTACTGTGGGGTGGCAATGACAAGAAACAGTTATCTTGTTCTTTATGACTTCTACTGTACTCATGAGTTTGCCAATTTGGTTGTTCTCTGCAAGTCTATGATATGATTTGCCTTCATTGCCATGAAAGTTTCTGCAGCGATCACTATGACAAAAATGCAATGGTGGAGTAGATTGATTGATGAATGTATTTGCAAACATGCCCTTTCCTTATATACATTGACTGAATATTTTGTTCTTGTTCCTCCACAAATCCACACACTCACTAAAAAGAAGAAAATTGATTTGGGTCAATTAGCACACTTTCCCACCCCCATTCCTCACAATAAGACGGGTTTAGTCTAATGGGTTGCTGTATCGCCACGATTTCAGGAACTAATATGTGTTTTCCTAAAGGAATGGGGAAATGAGAGAGAGAGAATCGAGAAAATTTTATTAACACATGGTTTTGTTTGAAACAAGTTCAAAATCAGCTTAGGTTTAAAAAAAAAAAAAAAAAACTGATATTTAAAAATTGAGCCAAATGATTTGGTATATTCCATAGATCAGTAGTAGCATAATACTTTTCAAATAAATATGTTGCTTGATAATCATTTGAACTATTTTAAAAAAGATTTTGTTGCACAGATTTTCTAATGAACATTCTTACCACTATCTGTTGATCACAAGAACATTTCTACTAGCAATTCGCTTGTATTTTTAATTGACGTTTTATTTATTAGATAGTTCTACAAAGACTTGATTTCATTTTTATGGGAACGATAATTAAAGTCACTAATAGTAGTGCATTTTGTTTTAAGAACAGTTTTTGTGTATATGTATATAATATAAAGTTTTTTTTTTTTTTAATAAAAGTCGCGTTTTTGAAAATGGTTTAAACCAGAAAAAACTGACCAGTTCAAACCGGCCTGGCTAAATTCCAGCAGCCCAAGTTTATTGAGTTATGGTCATTACTGAATTATTCAATTAAATATTTTAATTGAATGTGTTGTTATAAATGTATTTTATATATATCGTACAAGGAGTTGAGACGCTTGCCCATCTGGTGCTTTTAGGATCACTCTCAAAAAAACTTCCGTCTTTTCACAGAAAATGCACTGGCAGCACTGCTGCCAGAAAATGTCTGTATATTGACGATTTTCCGTTTATTTTTTTTCTCCGTCAAAAGAGGAAAAATATCCGTCACTTGAAAAAAGTTTGGAAAAAATCAACGCGGAAGAGGTGGGGATCGAACCGACGACCCCAGCATTACCAGACCAACGCTCTTCCACGGCGCTACCGATGCTCATCGAGATGGTGCTATAAAATAGTACCGTTCATTTTATGTGGGTGTGGTTTGGTGTATTTCGTTAAAAAGCGTTTAATTATGCTGTCAATCTCGGAAAGATTTCATCTTTAATGAAACTGTGGCTGGGTTTTTTTTTACGTTTAGTATTAATATAGTATAAAAATGTGAATTTTAAATATATTACGTAGAATGTTAGAGAAAAAACATGGATGTTCTATTTGTGAGAATTTTTGGACGAATAAAGAAAGTAACTGTTATTTATTTTTAAATTCGAAAACATTTTTGTCTTTTAAAACTAAATTAGACATTTTAATCAATAGAATATTTTTGTTTTTCATTTTAAAAATAAATTCGAACTTATTACTAACAGACCCAATGCGCATGCGTGCTAGATATAAACAGAAACTTTTCCTCATTTTTCGACGCTCGGAATGAACTCGCAGAACAAATACGTTTTCTGGGAGAACAGAAATTATTTGTGAAAAAATAACGATAACTTAGTGTATATTGACGAATTTTTCTGACAGTGATGCTGGCTCGGTTTTTTTTTCTATATTACAGGTTATCTCGGCTCCAGGTTTTCAATGTAATGTGACCAGATTAAACTATTTTTAAAACTTGAAGCCGGAAAGTGAAATTATTATTTTTTCGATTAGTTTAAAAAACTTTTCCTGAAACAAAATTAAAAATGTGCCAATTTTTTACCGTTAAAAGCTTATGTAACCCCTTAAATTTGACAGTTGCTTTTGGACAAGCTATAGGATAAGTGTTTGTTTATTCTAGAAATTCTTGCATGTTGCCATCTATTTCGCGCTTTATTTATTTCCAAAACATACTAGAACTTTCAAACAGCTATTGTTGTTTTATTTAAGGGTGTATTTCGATTCAAACTGCTTATTTTCTGATTTATTTTTATATTCATTTTTGCTCTCAGACGCATCAAACTGGCAAATTGTCTTATTTAGGAAGTACACAAGGTGCCGCGATTGCCGATTCTTTGATAAATGCAGAAAATATTGCAAAAAAGAGAAATCAAATACGGCATTTTCAACCGATTTTTCCGAAGCCGGATCAAATTCTAATGAATGGAGCGCGAAATGACATCACACGGCACCTTATACGTCTCTTCAAAAATCTCCTCAAGCAGTTTCATGTTTCTACTTTTAAAAATGCGCCTGAAATTGTATCTGAAAATTTCGAACTATTGAAGGTGGAAAAGCGTTTTTTCGAATACACCCTTAATCAACGACATTCTGTGATTAAATAAAGCAAAGTGTACTATATGGAAATTCTTCTAGGCATTTTTTTTTATGAAAGTCTCACAACCATAGTAGAAAGAGTCTATTTCGAAAATAAAAAGTATCTAAAAGGGACATAAAATCTGTTTTACCTAGATGACATTTTATGAAAGTACTGAAAACAGATTCGGTTCATTTTGGGAGTGGATAAAACTGATTTTATGCAACTTCTAAATGAATTTTCATTTTTTTTCCAAAATGGATTTGGTCTACCATGGTTGTGATCCCCTCAAATGTAACTAAACAATCAATTAATGAATGTTAGCAATCCATTGTAATGAAAGTTTTATTTCATTCAGAGAAAAATAAACAAGTACAGATTATTTCTAAATTAATATTTTTTTTACTTAAACATTCTCAGAATTTTGTAGAAAATATTTGTAATTGTAGTAGAAATATAATTTGAGACATACAAAAAATTGAAGACATTTATAGAAATAGAACTTGAGATGTAGAAAAATTGAAGACAAACATGTCTCCGAAGTGTATAGTAAAAAAACTAGATATTGCTTGAAATACATTGTGAAAATAATTTTGAATTACTCTAAGAACATTCCAATTTCAATAAACTTTATTAGAAGCTAATTTCAATACCTTAAGGGTGTTCTTAAATAAAAAAGGACAACTTTGTGACACATGCTTTAATTTTTTTTTTTTTTTTTTTTTTTTTTTTTTTTTTTCTGGAAATGCATGAAAATAGCAGATGTTGCTATTCAGAAACTGACTAATTGCATTCCTTTTTCTGTTTTTTAAAAAACCAAATAGATCTTTCGTAACAAGCCTTGAAAGTTGACTTTTTGAAAACGTTTCTTGACGAAAGCAGGAAAACAGGACAAAAACGGGTGATCGATTGATCGAAATAGCTTATAACTCGATAGGTAATTTAATTATCATAAAATGGAAAAATAAGTTTGATTCGGAAGTTAGGCATTCCAATTTTATCTTTCCGTAAAAAAATGAGTTTGTAAGTGTGTCAAAACGTTTTCCGCTTGTTGAGCGGAGCAGTTAAGAACACCCTTAAGGAATTACCCTTAACACCCTTAAAGCAGGAGCATGCGCGCCGAGTCTGATAGACCCAGAGTGCATATGGTTTTGCAATTGTCACCACTGCTTTTTAAAAAATAATCTTCAATTCATTTTATCGCAAAATTTGTAACAATTGATTCCGAGTAAATAAGAGGCTGTGCATATATAACGTTATCATTTTAAGGGGAGGGGGGGGGGTCTGACACATGATATTGTAAGATATCTCTCGGGGAAAGGAGTTTGCCTTTTGATATCGATATCATTTTCGTCTCAGGCAAAATTGTCGTTTTATATTCGTCACATGGTTTATTGCTCAAAATATTATATTATCCTGTTTTAGTCTTATCTATTTTTATGAAAATACAAGGTTATTATTATAAAATATTTTTAACTCTAAAATACAGTATACCTTAACGTTTGACATTCCTATTCATCTTCATATGTGTGTGCATATATAATCACTGTTCGAGAAACCATATGTGAAGTATATTTAAAATGAAGCCCGTGTTTACTAAAAATTAAAAGTAGAAAAATGTTGTGCACTAGTTTTGTTGATAGGAATCTCTATCTGCCACTTCTCCTCACCCTTCCTCCGTTCGGGGGCAAGTTCAACAAGATTTTATTACTGTTGAATGCCTTATTTGACAAAAAGCTATTATAAAATACTTTTTAAGTAGGAACTGTTTTTTTTTTTATTTTATTGGAATAAAGCGATATTTTATCGTCTTCTCTACGTTTGAATCAATAAAGTATGCGAAAAATAAATTTAACCAGTTTTGTATATTACTCTAAACAAAAGAACTAAATTCTAAAAGTAAAACAAATTTACACATTGATAACGTATGATATGTAACTGGGAGGAAGGGGTCCAAAATTACAAAAAAAAGTTGATAACGTTATATATGCACATCCCCTAAGGTGACGATTTTTTTAAATTTATTGGTAACAAAGTAAAATTAATTACAAGATCTCGGAGTGTTTAAACAACCCACATTCGTCCTGCCGGGTTAACACGTATTAAACACTGGAAATCTAAAAATCTTTAATTTTGAAATTGAAATAATAATAAAAAATTTATTTATATAAATAACTGAAATCAATATAAAAAAATTTCAAAATTTAATTGGAGACGATATATTTTGCTGTATGCGTGAAAGATATTTTTTTCTTCTCATAATTCAAAACACAGATCCCATCAGTGCAAAGAAATAAAACTAACACAAATATTTCTCTTGCTCTAACGCAAAATAGTATGTTATATACATATAACATGTTCACAAAAGACTTTGTTTACAAAAAATCTGCTGATTTTTCTGAATTTTTCTTGAAAAAGTATCAACCATTACGCCAGTAAAAAAAAAAAAAAAAAAAAAAAAAAAAAAAAAAAAAAAATTAGTTTACGGACATAATCTGAACTTTTTACGTAAATACAGACAAAATCTGTTAAAAGAAAAAAAAAGTGATTATTTCCATAAAATAAATTTGACTGTAAAATTCTATTTCAAACAAGAACAATGAAATAGAATTTGACAAGAATTACGAAGGTTAATATCTCTAACTTATTCCCCGATTTGGATACCATGGTATTATAAAATTTCAATACCACAACAATAATACATTGAAAATCTAAAAATATTTAATTTTGAAATAAATTAGATTAAGACGGAGACTATTTGTATAAATTAATGAAATCAATGTCAAAAAATTTCGAATTAGAGGCATCTTTTTAACGCAATTTAGATTCAATGAATTCCCGAAGCATATTTTACGCGTATGTTACGAAGATTATTTTTTTTTACGTAACCCATAACTCGGATCTCATTTGTTCAAAGAAACAAAACTAACTCAAATACTTCTGTTTATCTAACGCAAAATAGTATGTTATACATAACATACATACACATTCAAAAGAAAAAAAAAAGTTTCATTTTTATGGAAAAAAATATTAGCTATTACGCTTGCAAAAAAAACTTTTGTTTATTGACATAATCCGAATTGTTATAATAATATGATAACATAATATTGTTATAATAACATAATCCGAACAGACAAAATCTGTTAAAAGTAAAAAAAAAGTAACAAATGAAAATTATTTCCCTTAAACAGCGTTTTACTGACATTTTAAGCAAAATCAACAGATTTTATGCATTTATACATATACAGAAGAAAAAAAAAATGCAATTTTAGCAACAAAATATGCAATATTTTAGCAGCAAAAGTTTCTTGTTCTGTGTAGTTGTAGTGGTTAAAGTTCAAACATGTCAAAGTCAGCATTGGAGCACATTTCTTTGATAAAAGAATCGTCTATAAAATCCATGAAGTCTTTATCCGAATCCATAATATTTTGATAAGCTTCTAATTCTTGAGACATATTATCACTACAATTAAATATCTGCCCAAATAGTTCGTGGCATGTTCGGACACATTCCTCATATCTATTGCGTATTTCAGCTGCTCTCGACTCTTCCTGATCATGTAAATGAGCCGAATACAAAGTGAAAAATGCATTGTTGTAATTTTCAGATATCCAGGAGGATCTTACAGACTGAACAAATTGAGGTAGAGTCAGTTTTCTTTCGGACAAAATATGACAGCAAGGCAGCTTCATGAATTTGTGGAAGTTACAGCTGCAGGAATAAGAAGTTGCAAGAGCCTCATCAACTTTATAATACGACTGACGATCAATCTTTTGTATACTTTTTATGCCTTCTGATTTCTTCAGTTGCTCGTAAATAAGTTCTGATGCGAATGGCGTTACAAAATTTGAATACTTCTCCATAATAGGCATTTTTAAATAGGGAGCTGAAGGCGAGTGCAGCATCTTCGTAATTTGTTGAAACCATTCTTTTCTCAACTTACGAATGGCAGAGTGTAAATTCCTAATAACATTTCCAAGTGTTTCCTGACTACTAATGGCAGGTTTTAGCTTCTTTCTTAAACTCAGCAAATAAGTATTAAAGGCCTCCATGAATATTTTTGAATCTGTCTGCACTTCTAATGCCCAAAGATCTCTCTTCACGTCCCATTTTTTCTTAAATATATTGAAAACCTGGACATTCATTTGTTTCATCTGCTTCAAAAGTTCTTCGTCTTCAGACTCAGATTTTACAAACATCATTTTTTCGAAAAGCTGAAGGGTTTTATAAACGTCTTGGTTGACTGCCGCATTGTCCAGACTGGATAAGTCTTTTTTGAAAGCTTCCATGATGTGAAAAAATGATGTGATGATTATTTTGTCAGGAAAAGCTTCTTGAAGGATTTCTCTGTTAAAGCGTTCATCAGAAAGGATTAACTCGATGTCTGTCCAACATGAGTTGCGTTTTTTAAACATGTCGCAGATCCAGACGAATCCTTGCGCATTTCCACATCTTAATAAACCCGCAGATATTATTTCACAATGGCCGTTACTATCCACTCCAATAAATAAAACCAAAAATTGGTTTAATTCTGGAACATCACATAAAATATCGATGCAGACAAATTCAGGATAATACGAGTAAAATTTTTCCATCAACGGATCCTGGATAAACAAATTTGTAGCTTGTTCATCATCACGAGACTCTTCGTAGTAATAATGTAATTCAGATAAAATATGGAGCGATTCATGGTTTTTATTTGCAAAAACAGCTGCATTTGGAGCAGTAGATTTCTCACTTGTGAACGCTTCCGTGCTCTGCTCACTAGATTTTTGAATCCTGAAATGAATTAAAATGATCAGAATCGAAAACAGAAAATATCCATATCAAACAAGTATAAATCAAATCATGGTGTTACATTAGTCTTATCACTGATCGAAACCGCTTTATAAGACTTCTAATTAAGGATACTCTCAAATGCAGACTGGACACTGACATAGTTTTTTAAATCATTTTCCTTCGAAAATGCGTGAAACTGATAAGTTGCTCTTATTCAGAAGCTTTGTGATAGAACTGCTTTTTGATTTTTTCTTTAAATACAAGTTGATTCCAGAGAAAATGCTGACAAAGTGAGGACTTTGTCCCAAATTTCATTACGCGATCGCATTGGAAAGGAAATTTCTTGAGGTCAAGCTATACAAAAACAATGTTAATCGAAAGACGCGCTTGGTAATGGAAGGAGATCTTACGGGGGGGGGGGGGGGGGGAGGGGGGATAATACTGCCGAAGTGGACGTTTTGAACCAAATTTCTGCTCGCGGCACCGCAAGAAACGAAGGTATCCACGCGGATACTTTCAAATTTGTTATGTAGCCCTGTATATTCATCTATAGGATGTATGCATACTACATAGTAAGAAAAAGTTCAGTTCAACTCAAACAAGCATACCATTAATGAAATAGCACTTCTAGAAATGATCGCTAATAGACTGTTCTTCAGATACAGTACTATGCTCGAACCTATTGTATACCTCTGTAAATGAACGTTGCCTCTAACTCTAAAAAATATACTGTGATTGCGAGGGCCTCGGCCCTGGGCCCACCAATTTCAAAGGCCCACAAATTATGTGGCTGATTTTTTTTTTTTTTTTTTTCCTGAACCAAATACTTTTCGAATAATATTGTTTTATAAAATATGAAACGTAAAATTTAAATATTCTCAATGACTCAATAAAATTTTTAGAAGCTTTTAACCTAGGCACTTTTTACCCAAACAACTTTGTCAAATCATCAAATAAACGTTTTTTTTTTTTTTTCTTTTTTTTCTTTTGAAAGTGTTGCCGAAAATGGGTTGGCAGGGGGGCCCAACTTCAGCTTGATCGGGCTCTGGTGATTGACTTGAAATTTTTTGCGTACGTGAAAGAGGTTTATTATAGCACGATTATCATAAAAAACGAAGTTTTTAGCTGCTATAATCCAATTAAATAAGGGTCGGTCAAAAATAATCCAATACATTGCAATTAATTGGAATAAAGGTTTAAAATCCTGTTAGACTATTTCGGACATAAATAAATTGACGTATATTTATGAAATTCTCCAAAACATGTTTTCTGTAGAATGTGGAGTGTAAATATTTACAATTCATTTACAGGGAAAAGCAAAAGTCTTCTGTTTCGTAATAAATATTCTTTCAATTTTTCACTCTATTTTAAATATAATGAAATTCATATATATTACAGAGGAAGACTAGTTACTTATTGTATAACATAATGTAGAATGGTGGGAGGGGGGCGTAAACGACGCCTACTAACTCTTCAGCTTATTATAGTAGAAGACTTTTACTGGTTACCAAACGATTAGAAATAAAGTTTACTTTTAAATAATGTATACAAAATTTCCTTAGGGAGGCATCTACAAATCAAAACAAGGCAAATTTTTTTCAGTGGCAACACTCAATTTTGACAATATATTTTGAATTTTTGTTTCAAACTAATGCTTAAAAACACAATTGAATTCATTTGGATTATAAATTATAAACATTTAAGATTAGATTATTAACCGTTTAAACGCCAATGTTCCCAAATGGAAACATTGCACTATTTGTAATACAAAACATATTTTCCAACATAATAACGAAGTCCTTATTTTTCCTATAAAATATAAGGTTGTGTTGAACTTTTGAAATGAAAATATTTATGTTTAAGCATTTACCACAGGTATTAATGAATATGTAAATTCATTAATTTGCATAGAAAGTATATTATTTGCTTTTATCGTTTTCTCTATATTACTTACATTTGACCGCTAGGAATCTAAAATGTTTTTGGAATTCGAGAAAATATTCAAGAACAATATACAATAGCATATAGCGGAAAATAATTTGTTATATTTGCATAGGTTGTCAATGAATAAGCAGGTTCCAAAATGCGAACACTGAAATAAAAACAGCCACAAAAACTGCAGAAATATTTTTTTTTTGCTGTTTTCTAAATTTGTATCCATAAATTAAAAAAAATTGAAGCCGTAATATATGAAAAACAGAATTATAATTACATTGTGATATTAATTCGGCGTCTAAACGGTTAATATCGCCTGAAATTATAATCCTAATGATTCAGTGAATCAGGGTAACTTTGGACCTAGAGAGAAAAAAACATATTTACTACAACACTTGAGTTAAGGACAAAGTTTTGGTGACAAAAGGACAAAGGCGTTCAAGGACTTATAGGTTATTTAGGTTATAAGGTGTATTTCGATTCAAACTGCTTAGTTTCAGATTTATTTTTGAATTCATTTTTGCTGTCAAATACACCAAAATTTCAAAATCTCTTATTTGGAAAGTACACAAGGTGCCGTGATTGCCGATTCTTCGATAAATGCAGAAAATATTGCAAAAAAAGCAATCAAAAACAGCATTTCGAACCGATTTTTCCCAAGCGGTAGATCTGGGAACGAAAAAAAGGGTCATACTGATAAGATAATTGTTTATAACTCAAATTCTAATGAATTGAGCGAAAAAAGACATCACACGGCACCTCATACATCTCTTCAAGAATCTTCTCAGCAAGTTTCATGTTTCTACTTTTAAAAATGTGTCTGAATTTGTATCGGGAAACTTTAAGCTGTTGAAGGTGGAAAAGAGTTTTTTCGAATACACCCTTAAGGACAAAGCTCTAGTGTGAATTTGGCAGATCATTGGAATGAATTCGTCGAGATTTCACCATGGCAGAATGGATCCAAGTGTCGTAAAGGTGGGACAAAGTTGCCCTGATTTGGCTTAAAGTTACCTTGATTGACTGTAACATTTTTGCTTATTTATAATACCGAAAAACCCAAACAAATGCATTTAATTTGTAATAACTTAAGCAAACATACTTTCTCTTCTAATACATGCATGTATGATTCAATATATTAAATTATACACAATACTATTAAATTACTCGAAGGTTAGAAATCTCGAAAAAATATGAAATCGCCAAAGATGTGATCAATAAAACAGCCATATAAACGCTTCTCAACCATAAAAATAAACATGAAACATACATCATGCTTCATGTAGTGTTCATTCTAGGCCATTTTTGAAGGGTGCAGCACCCTGCCCTTTTTCAAATTTACAAAATGCACCCTGCCCTTTTTGAAAGTAGTAAAATGCACCACTGGTTTTACCCAGATATTTTTAATAAATATTTTTTTATTCCGTAGTGTTTCTAAATTTGTGTGCCCAAAAATGATAGATTTTTTTAATTTCTTTAAGAAAAAGAACATAAAACTATTGAATCATGTTTTAATTTAATTGTATTTTTAATTTTTATATCATAAAATCATTCGAAATTAATGTTACTTGATTTATCATATTTAAAAATTATGTGTTTCATTGTTTTCTTTTTTCCCCTTCTAAAGGCAATAACAATTTTTTTCTGGCAAAAGTGCCCTTTTCTGCTGCAGTAGTGCCTTTTGTAGTGAATAGCACCATGCCCTTTTTATTTCTAGAGTGAACACTACTTCATGTGTTGATTATGAAACCCTTTCACTACTTCTAGTATACTTAAACAAAACTTTCTCGTTTAGGGTGGACCAGGGTATTTCCTGGTCAAAAAACACTAACATCTAAATATCTTTAAAATTATTACAACTTATGTAACAAATTTGGAATGATGAAAGCTTCATTATGTGTCTGTTCAATGAAATATAGACTTTGATTAAAATATTATTTCGTCGATCGACCTTTCGTTAAAATAAAAATAATTTCGAAAACTCTTACCTCTTTGGAGCATTGATTTCTTCTAAATCTTTTTTAATGCTCAGTATAGTTTGAAATGTTGTATCCTGAAAAAAATAATTAAAATATTAACAATAATAAAATCAGCATAAAAAACTTGTAAAAAGAAAAAACATATACGTTGACATAGTATGAATGGTTAAATTGTATTAGATTATTGCATTGAATTGTAATTATTAATAAAGAATATAAAACCAACTTCAAGTGATTGTTCTTTATCTTCATATTTTTCTGGCTGTCCTATATTGTTATTCGTAATAACATTAGCATCCTACCAACGCAACAAATCCATATTTTAATGTATAAGTATTTATACATATTTTAAATCAGTAATGAAAAAAATATTCATTTTATTTTAGTGTTATGTGTGTTGGTAGCCCCAAATTCGTATTTTCTTTTTCATGGCTAATTCGAAGATGGAACCACACACTTTATTTAGAGTTCCAAAGTATTTGTGGGCCTGATGATTCAACTTTGATTCTACAAATTTCTATTATATTCATTTTATTTATTTTTTTTGTTTCAGTATGGTAAGTTTTTATATTATATTCAATGGTTATATATTGTTTTACATTTTGTGGTTATATATATATTGTAATGAAATTGAAATCGCAAATATAAAAATAATATAGGATAATAATAAATAATTAAATAGATAAGTAAACAAACAGGATAAACAAAAATGCAGAGACCTTAAATAGATATAGATAGATAGATTGTGTAACCGGAATCTTGTATTTCACAACCCAAACGGATAGACAGACAAAATACAATTGGCACTTAACGTGTTAATTATACTAGGTGCGCAACTAAGTTTCTGGGTTTCATACATTGATGACGCTAACATCGCATGTAGACGACATACATATCTGAAGTTATGTTCTTTAATAGCTTGGACTTCGGTTAGTAATAAACTGTCATAATACCAATACATATCACAACGCAAAAGTATTTTTTCTAACATCGAAGATATCAAGTTTTGTGCCAAATAAACAGCGTTTGCGAGAAGTTCTATTTTTCTGAAAAAATTGCAGCTGAAGGACGTAGTCTGTTAAGGAGGCCTATGGCAAACATGCACCACCGAAAACTACCTGTGAAGATTTGTTTAAATATTTTAGATGTGGCGATTTCTCCGGAAAACCAAAGCAACTGAGGAGGCCTATCTGCAAGAGCTATTGCAGGAAGATAACAAAAATGCAAGATTAACATGGGGAAACATTAAACATGACTCGCCAAAGTATTTTCAAACGCTTACATGTCATGGAAACAATTCAAAAGGAAGAAAAATGGGTGCCACATGAGTTGACTGAAAGACAGATGAAAAATGGAAGAACCATTATCGAAATCTCACCTTTACAGCACGAAAGAAAGTTCTCTCCATCGAATTGTTATTGACGATGGGAAGTAGATATAAGGAAAGGGCATGTTTACAAACAAACACTTCTGTCAACCAATCTATCGCTACATTTTTGTCATAGCGATCATTGTAGGAATCATCTTGACGACAGAGCCCAATCGTAGCAAGCAGACAACCATAATACAATTCGTAGACCAATCAGAATGCCTGAGTTTATATGTAGGGACGGTGCTATAACGAAGTACGGGCGAAAACAGCTTGCCCACACTAATAAGAGCCCACAGTGACGTCAGCTGCCCTTTCCTTATATTTTGAGAATCCCAAATGCAAAAAATCGTGTCTTTCACCTGGCGAAACATCAACACCAAACGGCATGATCAAATCGCTTCGGAAAGAAGACAATGCCCTGCGTTTGATGAGACCAGAAAGGAGCCATGTACTATAAGCTGTTAAAACTGGGCAAAACTGACAATAGGCATCGCTACCGACAAAAGCTGGTTAATTTGAACCATGCATTGCTCAAGCAACGGCCAGAATAGGACACAAGATACAAACGAGTGATATTGCAATCGAATTCCATCACCACCAAAACGCTGAAGGATCTGATATCGCACCCGCTATCTAGCCACTTCCAATTGTCACTTGTTCTGGTTGATGGCATATGTCTTATCTAGGATACATTTGTCTAGTTATGAAGAAGTGCAAAATTGATTAGTTAAATAGGTTTCGGTCCAAAATCGCATCATTTTATCGTCGTGGTATATATAAATTATCAGAGAGGAACGATACTTTCAATAAACCATTTTTTGTATTTATCTTGAAAATTTTTCATTTTTCATTCATCTAAAAAACCCAGAAACTTAAGTGCGCAACTAGTGTTTCTATAATACGAATTTTTTTATGAAAAAATGAATAAAATAAACATACAAGTACTCATTTATTCTCAAGCACTGTCTCATTATAAAGTGTTTTGAAATTCCCTGCAGAACAAAGCTTTTTTTAATCGTAAAGGCATAAAACTGGCAGACCTGACCTTATTGATGTGTTTACGAATTGAAATGAGTCACAAGAAGACTGGTTTTCTCTCGCGGTGTCGTATCTAGAAATTCGGTTCAGAACGTCCACTGTGACAGCAAATTTTGTGTGATCTTTTCTGTTCATTTAGAAACCATCTTTCGATTAAATAGTTTCTGACTAACAACTAGAGGTCTGCCTGGATCTGGCCCCAGGCTGGCGGAATGGTTCCGAATTTTCTAATGGGCCGGGCCGGCAGATCTAGAATACTTTAACGCACCAGACCGGGCCGACAAACAAAATAAACGGGCCGATAAAAAAAAAAAAAATTGAATGGGCCTAGCGGGCCGATATAAAGATTTCAAGAGAAACGATAAAATACGAGCTATTTTCAATTAATATGACTTTAACGAGAATAAGTATAAATGTGCGTTGCGAGATTATACTAGTTTTGCAACATCAATACAGGAATGTAACTGGTACAGTGTAGAGATCGACATCGGACAGTTGCATTGTGTGTAACCCAGGCTTAGTATTGTTTTAGCAGATTCGTGCCAGGCTGAAATCAGACTTGCGTTGTTTTTCTACATATAGACAAGATGGGCCGGAACGGAACTAGACTTAATGATATGAAAAGTTGAAGCTGCTGTTAATAACACAATTGAAGTGAAAAAAACTTCTTTAAAGCACCATAAAATAAATTATTTGCGCAAGGACTTTGGAAAGAACTTAATCTTTCTTCGTCAGGGGCAAAAATACGTGCGTCTACTATGAGTGCGTCTACTGTTTGAGTCGTGCCGCTACATTCATAGACGAGAGTAGACGCACGTCTTTTTGCTCCTGACATAAAAAGACCATGTTCTTTCGAAAGGCTCTGCACAATTCATTTACTTTATGGTGTTTTAAAAAAAAATTTTCACTTCAATTGTAGACTTAATTGTTTTCAAGTTGGATTGGGCAGACATGATTTGTAAATTTATTAATAGCGATAAAGAACTTGTTAACGTAATATTTGTATATATACTTCTTCGTGGTTCTTAAATTCATTTCTAAACAACGCGAAAGTTTGACAAAATTTTTGACTAATTTTTTACTTTAAAAGTATACAATTGATAAGCCTCTGGTTATTGAAAGGTAATGGAATCGAATAGTGTTTTTCATTTTTGATAGATAAAATACTTGTATAACCTTGTTGAGGTATAAGAGATTCTTGTCAAAAGGTTGCAGATATTTCTCTGTTCCGTGCTGTCCCTTCTGGAAATTCTGTTCAAAGCGTTAACCTTGACAGTATTTTCTTAAATTGTTTCTATTAAAAAAATGGATAACGTCATTCGATTACAGAGTTTCCGAATAAAAACTGCTGCTAATCTTAGGCGTTTCCGAAAAAAATAAAAAAAATCATAAATGTATCTGGAAATAGCTCCTTTGTATTTGGAATCTTTAATAAAATGAGATATACAGCTTCAAAAGATACGATGTTTTTAACTTTTTTTTTCTTTTATTCTAAATCATATAAATGTTTTAACGAATGTTAATTTGAATGTTGAAAGTCTAAGAAACTAAGTAATCATTAATGTTCCTAATGTGTGTTTCCTGTAAAATATACTGTAAAATTATCCCATAGATGTGTCTGCAGTATTTTTTTTTTTTTTTAATCTTAATTATATAAAAATCTGAACTTTTTAGAAAAAGAAATCGTTTCCGGTCTGGTATGTTTCTTAGTGATTTTTGTATGGGCTGCGCTTAAAAATGTAAAAATATAAACGGGCCGGGCTCCAGCCGAACTTCTGATTTTTACAACGACCCGGACCCGGGTCCTGTAATTCCGGCCAGTGCAGACAACAACTAACAATATATGTCAATTTCATGCGATTCTAAACACAAAGAAATGTTAGAAAGTTATTCTGGATTAAAGTTGAGGCTTAAAGGTGTTCTTAAATCAAAAAGGGCCACTTTGTGACACATGCTTTATTTTTTTCGGAAATGCATGAAAATAGCAGGTGTTATTATTCAGAAACTGTCTAATTGCACTCAATTTTCTGTTTTTTGAAAAACACAATAGATTTTTCATAACAAGACTTCAAAGTTAACTTTTTTGAGCACATTTTCCGACGAAAGCAGAAAAACTGGTCGAAAAGCAGGAGAAAAACGTGATAGAAATAGCTTAGAACTGGCTAGGTAACTTATCTATCATAAAATGGAAAATTAAGCTCGATTCGAAATCGCTTCCACAGTCAGGCATTCCAATTTTATATATTTCCGGTAAAAAATGAATTTGTAAATGTGTCAAAACGTTTTGCGCCTGTGGAGCGGAGCAGTTGAGAACACCCTTAAGGGAGATTTTTTTCTTTATTCTAAAATTATACTAATTTCCCAACAATATACAAAAAACCCCATTCAAAAAATTTGGATATCTTGAGTTATTATGATTTATAGACGGTGAATACAATTGACACTCAGTTCATATTAAATTTTTTCTCAGATGAGTAAATTTGTAGTTTACGCGCACTGTTACTTTCAAACTATATAAGGTATAGATTTAAAAATTTAACACTTTGACTGCCAAGCAAAAACTGCTAATGTGCACCAAGGTGCGTTTTTATGTGTGTGTGTGTGTGTATAATTTGAATTTTTGCAACATAAAACTATATATAAAATCAATATTTTCCAATCTGACTCATTTTGCAACACATGGAGATTTCCGTTCTGGCTGTCTTATTTGATAGCCAGCTAAATTTGTCATTTATCACTGAAATCACTTATAAAGGTTTATGTTTCTGCAATGTAATCTCTTAAATTAAAAAAAAATTAAATATATGAAAGGATGAGCTTGGAAGATTATTGGTTTAGATTTTTTCTACTATTTTTTTTCTATATTTTTAGGTTTTTATTATTTTAGGTTAGAATGTTTTGAATTTTTATTACAATGAGCAAAAGGAGCAAGAGAGAATTAAATTTATAGTAAATTATTATTAGGTTTATTTTCATAAATCAATATGCACAAACCACGTATATATAACACAATTTTAGGAGCCCAACAATCAAACTCCAAAACCATTTTCATGTAACTCGTATCGTTTTTGATAGCCAAGACCTGAAGTGTTAACCAAATATGCATTTCTTTGTAGTGTTCATTCCAAATAAAAAATTTAAAAAAAAATCAAATTATTTTAATTATTTTTTTGCACATGAAAATTTTGTATATTTTTTTTATTTTGAACTAAAACAAAATTTTAAATGAACCTTTTTGAGTATAGTTAGATAATTTAGAAGTAGTATGTATGTTATGATTCTATTTTGGTTCAAAAACTGTTTTCTACAAGCAAAGTTTTCCAGTTTAAAGATTTTCAATTTTTATCACGCGCGCAGCACTTAATGAGTTCATTTCACGCATTAGTGAGATGAATTTTAAAATTTAAATATTGATTAAATTCTTATATTAATCTTGTAGATACAGCACTTATTTTTCTGAATAATATAGGATTTAACAATATCTATTTTAGGCAGGAAGGGAAGAAATGATCTTAATTGCTATTATTTATGTTTAGGTAGTTTGAGAAAGGTTATATTTTTGATCTTTTCGACAAACTCAAAGGTCTTGTGCCCCCATAAACAATATTGTGGATATTTTCTTATGCTCATTACTTTTTGGTGTAAATCGCGCAACAGATAACGCTGCTATGCTGAATTATTCATGATTATCGCAATAGCTCTATCTCAAGAACTAAAGGACGATTTTTTATAAAACTACAGCTTCAGACAGTTCCTGATATATTTTAAATGTTGTTTGGTTTTTGGTGTAAATTGCCCTATAGGTGGCACTACTATGCTGCATTTTTCAAAATTTCGTTATAGCTGATGAATGTTTTTCAAGGTGTTGAATCTAAAATTGACTTCCATTTTACCTCCATAATGTAACAGTAATGTTGCAAAAACATGGGCAATTTGCATTAGAAAAGTACAACTGAGTAAAATCTAACAGTCAATAAATCCTATGCTATTTTTTTAGTTGCACACCTGAGTAAGCCAAACTAAAACTTAGTTTTGTTTGAATTTAGATTATGAAACTAAATCTAAACTTTTTTGAGTTAAGATTGGAAAGTTATACCAAAACAAATCATATTTTTTAAAGGAAATAAAATTATAATTGTAAAAAAAAGTAATGATGTAAATATACATTTTTTAAACAAACAATGGAATTTTTGAATACTGATTCATAATAATGACAAAACTGCAATTTCTTTAAACTAGTATTATTTACTTAAAAACTATACTTATGTAAATGGAATGCATAATTTATTTCATCCCAAACTGCAGACATATTGGCTCAGATTTTTACATTAGCTCAATTGGTAGTTAAACATGTAACTGAAAAATCATTTCAACAGAGATATATAACAAACAATAGCGCTTAATAAAAATTATTAGGCTGTGAAAAAATAAGCTAAATTTTTAAAAGCAGGCTTTGCTACTTTCTTTTTATTTTGTAATATAAAGTGAAAATAATTTTCTTTTAATACAAATAAATGGGAAAAAATGTTTTTAATATTCTCTAAGAAAATATAATTTATTTGGGGGAAACAATTATGAAAAATCAATTTTTCCTTATTCCAAAAAAAAAAAAAAAAAGGTAAAAAACCAGTTTTTTTCTGCCACTTATATTTTTCCGGAAAATTTACATCTCTAGCCAAAACTATTAAAAAAATATTGGAATCGTCTGAGTACTTACAGAAAAAATGGTACATTGATATCAGCTGTCTTATTTGTGATTTCTTAATTATCATCACCTGTTTAAACATTTTACATGAAAATACAGTCGAGTCTCTATATAACGAAATCCACCGTTCCAGTGAAATATTCGTTATATGGCGAAATTCGATGTATAGAGAATATTAAAAATCGTACTTAATGTGTGAAATTTGAACAAATATTATTTTTGATCTTTTGAATTAAGAATTTGAAGTGTTTTAAAATAAATATTAACCTAACATTTTATTTCTTAATAATTTAAGTTGTTTAAAAAAAGAGAACAGACATTTATTTGAAAGCTTAATGAAAATCAAATAAGGAAGACTTGCATTAATTTCAGACGAAGAAATCTGTAATTTTTTGTTGTTTTGATTTTTAAAATAGTTACGCTCTCCAAAAAAAAAAAAAAAAAAAAAAAAAAAAAAAAAAAAAAAAAAAAAGCTCAAATTTTAGCAAGGAATGAAAAATTGTAGTTAACACTTTCTTCAATTTGAAGGCCTCTCTTATGTGCCTCTCATTGATTCCTCTCCTGCTCAATCCAATTAACACTGTTTTGAGAGAGATGTGGAAAGGTGTGTGGGAGGTTAGATGAATTCGTTGGATTTAAAATACAAGGAGAGAAGTAATATATATATATATAAACTTCGCACTGACGATAAATCAAAAATAAGTGATGGAAAATTGATTCCATATGATTTCGAAGCTTTTTAAAACTGTTTATGACCAATTTATGTAAAAATTCGTTATATGGAGATAGGTATTTCGCTATATAGAGACTGTTTTTAATGTAATCATGCGAAAAGGGGACCGTTCCGACTGAAAATTCGTTACATAGAGAAATTCGATGTATGGAGTTTCGTTATAAGGAGACTCGACTGTAATTGTATAGATGTTAATCGATCGACATTTTAAACTTTCTGAGATGCATGTAATAGAAAACAACTAATAAATTTTGAATTTGTTGTGTGTGTATGATGTAGGATTTATTTTCGTTTTAAGACTAATAACTTAGCAATTCGCACTAAATAATTTATTAGAAAAAAAATCATCCACTTTTACACTTAAGATAAATCTCACATTTTCGCATTTTTGAAAATATTTAGAAAAGCTGATATGTTTTACCAATAATAAATGTTTTTAGAACAAAAACGAGTAATATATTACTTATTCTACAGTTCTGTTCAATGCAATCGTATTCTAATGGAGAATAACAAGAAACAGTGTTCTGGAAACACATACTCTCCCCTCCTATGTGATATTTGACAGCGAGATTTTCTCTCGAGATAAATCAGTACAAAAGCTTATTGACAGCAAATACAGGAGAAAAGAACAAGCCACACAGAGAAACTAGTCTTGTTTTTAAGGAAAGACTATTTTCGACCGCACAAATTCAATGATGGATACCGAATATAGGAAGGCTTTTGTAGCATAGTTTCGCCCACGGTATATAGAATACACGGTAGGGATCACCATTGGATGCGCAGAAGCATTTTTCCTCCTGACGTCATCTGGACACCAGAACGCAATCACTCCCTTCGCTTGCTCTCGTTCTTCTAATATTGGTCAGTATCACAGTATGTAGATCTAAATTAATGTACTAATTTAAATTTCAAATTATGTAATAATTTTTCTGGATACCGTAGTCAGTATCTCCGAGATCAATGTACATTGCTAATTTTTTCTTTCTGATTTAATTTTTTACTTTCTAATCATAGTTTGCTGTACAATAGCTGACTGTAGTCATTGTTAGGAATTGATAAATTAATATATCAGTTTATTCACAGAAAATCGTTTGCAAATTTGCAATTGTGATATTTATTTTTTTTTTATATTACGGGACTCGTTGCTATGGCAGCGAAGTTGTTTTTTTCGTCTGCTTTACTTTTACATTTTTTATCTTATGAGCTGAGGTAAAAATTTAGATAAAAAAGTTGGCATCAATTTTTGATGGAATGAAAAAGAATTTTTTAGAGAGAATGTTTATAATTTTTTTGTGTCGTGCGTGTCTTAAGTTTTATGGAAGAATTATGCTATTTTTATGAAAAGGCACGCATAAATGGATATAGGATCATCTTTCCAGTTTAAGTACGATGATCAGAAATTATCAAGGTAAAAGGAATTTATATTTTGTACATATTATACATTTACATATTATGTAAATTATTTGAATTCAATATTTCTTCATACTATAATCCTAAGTATATAATAAAATTTATTAAAAGAAAATTCAAGAATAATTAGAGCATTTTTTAACCCAATAATGAAGTTTTGATTGTTTACAAAACAGTCATCACGATAGGATTCAAGTATTGATAAGGGTTTAAGTATTAAATTCTACAGATTTCCGAAGGACAGCGAAAACAGACCTGAATAAATTAATAATTGTAAAATATGTATATAATCTGTATAATATATGTAAGGCATAGAATAGTTTTGTTTGTTCAAGATTAACGATAGTTTGTGGAAGGTTTTTTTTTCCTATCACAGGTCTATATGACCTAAGCCTTCAAGAACCTCTTTCCTTTAACAAAAAGAAAAAAAAACTAATAATAATAATAAATAAATAAATAAAAATAAAAAAGGCTTGCAAAATGGTGGAAACGTTTCTTCGTAGACTTTCGACTAACATTCCATCGGTCATTAAAGAAAATCAAATTACTGTAATGCAAAAGTAAAAATACGTATGATTTTTTTCTCTTTTGTTTGCATATTCAGTTTAGAGGTTAGTGCATTTGCTGAAGGGGAGACAGTGCCTTTGAAACCATCGCTTCAATTTTAAATACTAATGTAATATATGTAGTGGCGCAATACTTAGAACTAAAAATTAAATTAAATAGAAAAAAAATCTTGTAGAACAGCCAATTTTACTGAAACTTAAATTTGTTTAAAAAGTTAACTTTTTAATAATCTCTATTACTTATTTAAATATAAATATTTTTGCTTCGATTTTTTTCCACATTCATTGGAATATACTACATAAAACTGTGCATGGATTTTTAGATGTATGCAATTGTACATTTAATATGATTTTTTTTCTCTCGTGTATAGTGAAAAATGAAGAAAATTCGACTCTCAATTAAAATATTAACTGTGAACTTGAACGTTAAATCCATGCACAAAAATATTAAATGCACCATGGAAAAAAAAAAAAAATCAAACCTCTTTTTATTTGTATGAGTAATTACATAGGGTCTATTAACAAAATCTATATTATCTCGCGATGCGATAGTATAAGTAAAAATGAGGTGTCAAAATATTCGCAATTAAAGAAGCTTTCAGTTAATATTATAAAAAGAAAATCGATATTTTTAACCAATTTCAAGGTACCGTGTCCCTTTAATACGATTTAAACTTAACAGAAATGATTATATTCAGATTTCTTCGCCTTAAAAAGTCTACCACAAAATCTTCTGCTAAACATGATATTTATCTAATAAATCATCCATCCCTCCCGCCTCTGAATGTTCTATGAGTTAGTCAAAATCCTTAAACATACCGCCCCCCCCCCCCTAAAAAAAAAAAAAAAAAAAAAACTTATTAAAGTTGTCATCAAATTTTTTCTAATCGCGATGTTTTACTATTTAAAACAAAATTTATGCTACATTAGTTGATAAGCAATAGATGCACATTTTATTTCATGATATTTTACAAATCAAAAGTATTAAGTCAATTTATAGTAATACTTATATATTTTGTATATATATATTTAATAATATAACAATATAAATATTCAATTCCTTGAAAATACATATAATGGGAAAAAATATATTTATCATCAAATGCGAAACATAGGAGCGCTTTATTGGAAAGAACTGCTCAGATAGCATAAACAACACTATGCAGAAGCTTTGGAGAGAAACGTTGGTGTCCAGCTGACGTCATCAAAGAAAATGGGGATGCGCGAGATACCTATCGTTATACCCTGTTCGCACTGAGAAAGTTAAGTCACTTAACTTGCAGTTTTTTGAAGCGGTCGTACCCGGAATCAAGATTCTCACTTAAGCAAGTTTATGAAACTTGCTCAAGTGAGCTTGCTCTCTTAACTATGAGTTGAGTGGAAATCTGCCTTCTGAATATTTAATTATTATTTCTGAATTTTAGAATATTTAATTCTGATTATTAAATTAATGAATTTGAGTCCTACAAATAATTATAAACTATTTCAAGTTGTTACTTGTTTACTCCAGTTGCTTAACACGCCTGTTTGTGGGGTGTTTTTGTAATTAAAGGCCGAAAATGGAAAATGTTGAACCTGTTATTTTCTCCCACAAAAGAAATTAATTTTTTAATTGAAATCTGTGTAAACAAAAAAGTTAACAGTTGCAGTTACAAATTTCAGAACTTATGCGCATGCTCAGATGTCAGTTTGGCCAAGTTAAGTCACTTACAACGTTTAGTAAATGCGAACAGGTGAAGCCTAATTCCGGGTATTCCACTTCAAAAAATGTAAGTGACTTAAAGTTAAGTGACTCAACTATCCCAGTGCGAATAGGGTATTAAGCCACTATTAGATGCACCAACATTTCGTAACAACCACCAACATTTTTTGAGCCAACACTGGATTTCCTCCAACTTATTGCGAAATATTCTCCCAACATCCAGTGTAATAGCAAACTGCAATGTCTCCCCAACTTTTTCCCACAAGTTCAAAAAAGTCTGGCCTAGGTTGGATTTTTCATCCAACATCGAACGTTTCAACGAATCAGAGACAAGCGATTGATACGAGTAGGCGATAAATATTAACGCCTGGCACTAGTAGAAACTGGTTTTTCGGCTTTTTCTCCAATTTTTTCAAGGACAAAAGTAACCTTTTTCTCTATTTGAACGGGAAAATGTTGGAGTTAAAATCGTCTGAAAAGTTTGTCTCGCCTAAAAATCCGTGAATCTAATAGCAGCTTTAGATCTAGATACCGTGATTTCGCCGGTTAAGT
Organism: Maratus speculifer; assembly: GCA_964019185.1. Classification (NCBI taxonomy): domain Eukaryota; kingdom Metazoa; phylum Arthropoda; class Arachnida; order Araneae; family Salticidae; genus Maratus; species Maratus speculifer. The sequence goes on along the minus strand of OZ025293.1, from coordinate 413,726,053 downwards.
AGTTAACCCTTTCCGGCACGGGCAAAATCTGTTACTAAATTGAATAATTATCGATTGACACCGCAATTCACAAACGAATTTTTTAGCTATATTGAAGCCGCTAATTTAAGCTTTTATTGTAAAAGCAAAATTTTACTAAAATATTATTGGTGCCGTTTACAAGTTTGGGATTAAAATTAGGTATCCCAGACCGGGCACAGTGTGCCGAAAAGGGTTAAACCAACACCTCCTATAGTCAAAGCCTCCGCAGCGAATTCCAAAAATACAAATATGGCTGCCCCCGAATTCCGAAGGTCCCCAGTCAGTAACTCCCCCTTTACCGGTGACCTTCATTCTTCATTTCATTCATATTAATAGCCAGTCAGTGCATTAGCGGTACTTCATGCCTCGCGTCTCGCCATTTTAAATTTGGTGTTTGATTTAATTTGGATATTTTAAAGACTAAAAGTAAGTGTTATCTCTGTTTCCTCATGTCATTGTTTTAACAAGGCTTTGAAGATAATTTCTGTTAAATATATATTTGTAAGATTAATGATTTCCAATTTAATTTTGAAGCCACGTGTTTATTGTGACTGTGGCTTCCAAAACATTTACTTGTACATTGAATTAATATTTTGTTTAAAATAATATTAATAAAAATATTTTTTGCTTCTCAACCGATTTTTTTAGCCTGTTGGTTTTAATTTTCAGTATTTCCTCACAGGATTTTGTTATTTATGCATAGTATATATCAGGCATGAGATTACTCCGCGGTTTTCCGCTTTTTTGTCATTTTCCGCGTTTCCGATTTTTTGTATATCAAGGATCGCGGAGAAAAAACTATTTTCGTCAAAATATTGCTGAATAAAAACGCGATTTTCGTCGGAAGATAGCGGGAAAATCACTATTTTGGACGAAAGACCGCGAAAAAATGCTATTTTCGTGAAAATATCGAGAGACAAACGCGGTTTTCGTCGAAAAACGCAAGTTTACGTTAAGACATTGAAAAAAAACGCGGTTTTCGACAAAACATCAAGAGAAAAACACGGCATCCGTCAAAATATCGCGAGAAAAAGACGATTCCGTTAAAAGATCGCGAAAAAAAACGCGATTTTTGTCAAAATATTGCGGAATATGCGATTTTCATCGAAAGATCGTTGAAAAAACACTATTTTCGTCGAAAGATCGCGAGAAAAACGCGGTTTTCGTCAAAATATCGCCAAAAAATGAGATTATCGTTAAAATATAGCGAGTAAAACGAATATTCTGTCATATTATCGCGAGAAAACCGCGATTTCCGTCAAAATGTCGCGAAAAACCGCGATTTCCGTCAAAATGTCGCGAAAAACCGCGATTTTCGTCAAAAGATCGCGAAAAAAACAGATTTTCTTAAAATCGCGATTTTCGCCAAAAGATCGCGTAAAAAAAGCAAAGTTTGTGAAGGAATCGAAGAAAAAATATGAATTTCGTGATAGAATTGGAGGAAATTTGCTGCAATATTATTTTTAACAACTATTTTGCAATTGAGTGGCAAATTAAGCATTAGCTTGCTAATTAGCCAGTTAATTGATGTTCTAAGTGAAAAGATGTTAAAATTTAAATTGTTCAACTAGCTAAGATTGCTGTGTAAAACATTGCTTTAGAAGTATGAACTTATAATAGAAAGTAATATTCACTTCAATTATAATAGAAAGTTTAATTTCAGAACTAATAATATTTGCATAAATGGATTCACTCTGACTCCCCCCCCCCCTTCCTCCCTAAAAAATAAAATAAAACAGGATTTAAACAAAAGTATTGACAGTTTTGTTGTGAATAAAATAAGCTTCTTAATTGACTTATACGCACGCTGTTTAAAATAATTTCTGATTTTCCGGTTCACGCGCTTTTCCTCTTTTTTCAATTTTTTACAATCTCATGCCTGATATATCTTCTATAACAAAATTCCTGCCTTTTAGCAACTGTTTATTTCTTTGTTTATTAAATATTTTTCTAAACTCTGTTTTATTAATTTGCATTCGAATATACTAAATTATATAATTTTACTCTTTACCAGTTTTTTTAAAATTATTTGTTAGAGTAATCTGGATACGCTGTTTAAATTCATAAAATATTCAAAAAGTTTATTTATTGCTATTGCAGCATTCATTAAGTATATTGATTAGTATCAATTCTTAAATTGCATTTGGCATTTCGACAATTTTTTGTCTTTCTACATGTACTTAATTAAAAGTTATTTTTATGCAAATAGATTTTTTTTAAATACTAATAATAGTAATTTAAAAATAATTTATAAATTAATAAAGACCAGATACTTTCTTTAGTAATAATAATAATTTAAAAATAACTTATAGATTGATAATATATATGTATATATATATATATATATATATATATATATATATATATATATATATATATTTATTGGTAATCATATATAATAATAATAGTAATTTTAAAATAATTTAGATTGATACTGAACACATTTTTTTTAGGTAATCATATATAATAGTAATTTTAAAATAATTTATAGATTGATACTGAACACTTTTTTTTTAAATAATAATAATTTATAATAAAATAGTAATTTTAAAAAAATATATATAAATTAATAAGGAACAGATTATTTCTTTAATAATAATTTTTAATAGTAATAGTAATTAAAAAAAACTTATAAATTGATAAGTTGTTGGACCTTTATTTCCCCCAGTGGCACTCGGTGATATTTAATATTAATAGGATTAAACAGTCTTACAAGGAAATACTGAGTAACAAAATAATTAAAGATAGAAAACAAGCATAATATACTCTTTACTGAAAAGCATTTTATATCTTACCTATGTATAACAGAAATGATTACATAATAATATTAAGACAATGACATAAGTAAATAAGAGATAACTTATCATTCTGTCTTTGAATAATTATCATCAAATAAGAAAAAAGTAAACAAATAAAATACATGGAAGTGAGTGGAAAAAATGGGGAGGGGGGGGGTATATTTGAAATGAAAACACTCTTCTCACACAACATATACGTACATTTGTTTTTCCTTTTTTTTTTTTTTTTTAAGGTCAAGATATCAAATTTTAGTCATGTAAAAGAATTTAGCTTCAGGATTATAAAGCTAATTTAAAATACAAATTTTAATATATTTTTTTAGAAAAATTGACATACTGTTTTAATTTTAATCTTAAGTTTTTTTGCTGAGTTTTTTTCTTTCTTTTCCTTTTGTTTTCTTTCTTTTCTTCAATGTATAAGTTCATTTGATGCTTTATTATAGATTTTTTGTTTATACTTACTCATTTAAAATAATGTGATATTGATAATGTAAAGGAAATATTCTATTTCTAAATTGAATCACATGTGTTTAGAAATCCATAGCTCAAATCTAATGTAGTTTTGCTTTTTGTAAAAATTTGTATTTTAAGTCCCTTTTAGTATACTTGTTAAACAATAAGTAACCCTCTTAATAACTTTCGTTTGTAAAAAGTCCGCCTCCCCCCTTTTTTTTTTAAATCGGTAAATTTATTTAACTCAATTGACAAACCTTTATATTGTACATGATTGTGTATTAAAAAAAAATATTTAAAAATCACAATTAAAACAAAAAAATTATTTAAGTGAAAACAAAAAAATAAGATAAAGGACATGAGGATGAGGAAGGAAAATGAAAATAATCTGGTTCAAGGAGAATAAATGCAAATCTAATGCATTATAAAATTGAATAAAATGAAATTCTTTTTTTTTAATATTAATTATTTTTAGTATTTAAATTACAACTTATATTTATCGGAAATGTCAATTATTTACTTGATTATACATTAAAAAAATCAATACATTTTAGAGAAATCAGATTTTATTCGACTTTTTAATTAAATGAGAAGTGGGAAGTCGGTTTCGCGATCGGCCATGGTTAAACTCTTCGGAGCTGATGACAGAGCTTCTTGAGTCTTCTTGAGCTGATCTTACCTATTTTTACATATATCTTTAAAAAAAGAAGATAAAACTAAAATTCAGTTGAACAAAATCAAATTTAAATCATATGTATTTAAAATTGTATACTTAAGTATATAAATAAAAATTTTAATATATGTATAGTAATAATAATACAGTGCTCAGCAAAAGTTTAGACACTGGCGTTTTTTAACCTTTAAATAAAAAATACGAACACGTGAGTTTTACAAATGGCTATACTTATTTTCAAATATATTTTATATAAATTAGAATAAAATAATGGTTATAATATAATATAATATTTAATTTAACTGAAAAAAGTAAAATTTGCATATTTCAAAAGTTTACACTTTTTTGATTTTTAGCCAACTGTTCATGGAAAAATGCAAATTTCCAAGTTATGATGTCACATGTCTGAAGTATTTAATTATACCTCGATATAGCATCAGTTAGTGAAGATGCCGCGAGCTAAAAATATTCAATTAGATGAGGTAATTGAAGTAGGAAAGCTGAAATGGAAAGGGAAGACTGTTGCAGAAATTTCAGCAGCATTGAGTCGTCCAAAGTGGTCTGTCTATGAAGTATAGTCTAAGGATGACTCCTTCAAAACAAAACATAATCTGGAAGATCTTGTGTGACGAGAAAATGAGATGACAAAAGAATCCTGAAACTGACATTTACACAAGTAATGATTGCTAATCACATTCAAATTAAGTCAGAACTTTCTGTGTCGACGGAAATGATTCGTAGATGAATTAAAGAAACAGGTAAATCAATTTACATGAAAATGATAAAGCAATCAGCTTTAAAATATCGCTATGAATTGGCGAGAATTCAATTAACTTGCAAACATACGTTATATGGACCCAAATGGTACGCTATGATATTCAGTAACGTAAAAAATGTGGAATTTGAATGGCCCAAACAGGTGGGCATACTATTGGAATGACTTAAGTAAAGATCCTGGGACTTTATTAAGTCGACAAAAAGAAGGTGACTTTTAAATAATTTGATCCTCACTTAGCTTTAATGCTCGTGTATCTGTGGAGTTATTCATTAGTTGCCAAGCAACACACCACTACGTATATACGTTGGAGATTAATTTTTAGTCATTTGGGGAACTTTTGCTGATCTAAAGTATGGATTTTAGCATATTTTCATGTTGCATACAAAAGAAGAACTTCGTTTAACTCTGAAAATACTATTGATCTCAACTGGCCGGCGTGTAGTTCTGATCCAGAGCTAATCGAAAACTTTTGTAACATCATATGTCGTAATGTCTATGCAAATTTTTGCTATAATTTTCTTTTGATGAGGTTGGATCTGCTGTTGAACATGTTTGCTACGAAATAGATCCCCAAGTGAAGCAGCATTTAGTTTTTTCGATGAAAAATCACATTCCTGTACTAACTGCAATCAATGCGGGTGCAACTCGATTTTAATTTGCAGTTATTTTTCCTGTAAATACACAAATTGTCTATACTTTTGCCACAATGTTAATTTTATTTTTTTGTTCTTATATTTTATGTAAAAGGTAAAATTTATTGTGTGTGAAAAAAGGATAAGTCACAAGTAATATATGACAGAGGAATTACAAACATTCGGTACATACTTCTGAAAATAGAAGCGTAATCGTTCATTGTCTAAACTTTTGCTGAGCACTGTAATAATATATGAATAAAAACATATTATGCATTTGTTTTATCTTATTGAAGACTAACAAGGGGGACACCAAACATGGTGCACACAGATTTTGATGATTTCAAAGTATGTTGTAGTGGTAATACCACTGATTATTCAGACGAAATGAAATGGTTTCTTCAAATGGGACTGAGTTTTTGAGTAATTGGGGGTCAAAGTTTAGCGCTTATTTCAAATAGCTGTTAGTACTGTCAACAGTTAGTGGCTGTATGTCGCCGCGGTAACGTGCGAGATTCCCGACTCGTACTTGGCGGGTTCAACTCAAAGTTCGAACTTTTTTTTTCTTTCTTTACATACTTTTTACACGTTACATATTTTAAGCAGAATTGGGACTTTTACAAGCTTTGAACTTTTTGATATTCTCTTAATAAATTAAATTTATACTTTCGAATTTATTTCATGAAAATTTATTTTTTCTGCAATTTTTAAACTAATATTTTTATTGACAAACTGCAAAACTAATTTATGCCCAGAACTCTTTTTTATTAATTTTTATGCAATTTCTTTTTTTATTAAGCACAATTCTAAAATAACTTTTATTTTCTCTATCGCCTTTTTTTGTGGAATTTTTTAAATGAGAATTTCTCCTTTTTTGTATAAATTATATAAAATAATTTTAAGGTGCAATTTCTCAAACATTTATAGGATTAGTTAATTCAAGTAATGTATATCTTCGAAAGTGTAATAAAATATTAATGCAGTAGTGCTAAAATATTATCCAAATTTTTACTGATCTTTAAATACGTTTATCTCTAAAGTTAACCTCAGCATTATTTATCGTTTGCACAAATAAGAAATGACTGATTACATTAAATATATATATACATTTTTATTTCAACAAATTAAAACACTATTCATTAAAAAATAAACTAGATTGGAAAGTCGTCTGCTAATAAGATAAAATTTACGATACACACAAAAAAAAAAAAAAAAAAATATGTATTTATTTTATTCGTCTGTTTTTACTTTCTCGGTAAAATCACGCAAAAATAGAAATTCTTTTTACTAATGTCATTTTGCTTCTTTTGCAGACAGATAAAAGATTTGAAATATTGGTATATATATATATATATATATATATATATTGGTAAAATTACAATATGAAAATTGAGCGAAGGTAGTATTTGTGTTGGATTGAATGCTAAAAATATTGTAATGAAAGGAACCAGCACTAATATATAAAATTCTCGTTTGGAAAAGGAACAAAAAGGCGAAATTATAAATGCATTAACATATTGCGAGACGTTGTTACAAAATGATAATCTGCTTACAAATTCCCCACCGGATGATATTTCTTGTGCTTCTATTGCTATGGCTGAAGAATTGCATAATTCAATATTAGAAATAGTAGATGATCGACAAATTATTGAGGCAGATGAACTGATAGTGAATGAAGAATATGAATTAAGGAATTTACAAAGCTATGATTTTTTTACTTAGCAATGTATATAGATAGATAGCTGTATTTATACGTTATATTTCATTCTGAAAAAATCTTAAAAGTAAAAATTGAAAATGTAAACTATCCCTATAAGAAATTATATTAATAAGTTCAAAGCTGTAGAATTCCCAGTTCTGCTTAAAATATGTAACGTGCAAAAAGTATATAAAGAAAAATGTTCGAACTTGGAGTTGAACCTGCCAACTCCGAGTCTGGAATCCCGCACGCTACCGCGGCGCCACGGAGCCACAAACTGGTCGTAATACTAACGGCTATTTGAAATACGTGATAAACTTTGACCCCCCAATTTCTCAAAAACTGAGGCCCATTTGAAGAAACCCTTTCAGTTGAATAATTAGTAGTATGACCCCTACAACATACTTTGAAATCATCAAAATCTGCGAGCACCATGTTTCGTGGTTCCCTTGTAAGATCAGAATTTCTGAAAAAAAAATGCCTGCATTTACTTTCTTTTACTTTTTTGTAAAATTTTATAAAACATACCCACAATTTTTGAAATAATATAATTATAAACTTATCTTTTTAATACAGCAACCTTGTCTTTTTGATGTACGGTATTAAATTTCGCTATCCTTAAATTTTCCACACTCTACCCGAATATACACTCTATTATTTATATATATGTATATAGATATATATATATACGCAATGTTTGAGAACGCATTGTTGTAAAAAGTCCATACAAATAAAATTTCTTTTAGAAATATTTGTAAGGCTACTATTTCTAAATCTGTGTGATTTGTTTTTATTCTCTCTCAAAAAAATATAAATAAATAAATAAAAATAATAAAAATAAATAATGAATAAAAAATAAAATAAAAATAATATTATTATTATTATTGTTGTTGTTGTTGAATGGTTACTTTAACACTTAATCGTCGCGCTCGACAAGATATCGTGTGGAAATATTAATGGTCTAATAATTTTCTGAACAATCATCAAAAACCCATATTTTGGAGAATATATTTTAAAGAAATATTGTGTCTCATTATTATTCATGCAAAAGATTTTATCTAAGTACATATAAACTCTATTGTTAGTATATTATATTAAAAAATAAATTAGCGTAATAAAAATTAAAGCTTTTCTTTGTGTATAAAAATGTATATTTTTATGTGAATCAACTAATAACATAAAATGAAAAACAAATAACTAAAATTAAACTAAGTTTAGCTTTAAATAATGTACATATTGAATTTTAAAAGAGAGAATAATTTTATAATCACAACATTTATGTTTTAACTTATTGCATTCGCGTATGAACATGAATGAAAAATGCATTGAACTACAATGAAAACTCAATGTTATATAATATTATGGACATTATGCGCATAAAAGTACCCGCAAAATAATAAATACATAAATGCTTTAAGGGTGTATTTCGATTCAAACTGCCTATTTTCCGATTTATTTTTGAACTCATTATTGCTCTCAAATACACCAAACTTTCAAAATCTCTTATTTGAAAGTGCACATGGTGCCGTAAAGGTCAATTCTTTGATAAGTGCACAAAACATTGCAAAAAAAGCAATCAAAAACGGCATTTCGAACCGATTTTTTCCATGCGGGAGATTTGAGAACGAAAAAAGGGGTCATACTGAGAAGATAATTGTTTATAACTCAAATTCTAATGAATTGAGCGTAAAAAAAACATCACTCGGCACCTCATACGTCCCTTCAAGAATCCTCCCAGCAAATTTCATGTTTCTACGTTTAAAAATGTGTCTGAAATTGTATCGGAAAATTTCGGCTGTTGAAGATGGAAAAGCGTTTTTTCGAATACACCCTTAGGTAAATGATAATGAATTGAAATCTCACTATACAGATTTTTAAAAACTAATCCAAACTTTACATTTAAATTCCTAAATTTAAAATAAAATGCAAATAAAAAAAATTTGTTACCCATTTTGTGTATTTAAAAATTACTGTCTTTTTTTTTTTTTTTTTAATACAAAAGAAATACAATAGATTAAAAATAATTTGGGTCTTTTATGAAAGTATGCATTTCTACAACACTACACCAACATTCTCGTCCAGTACCTCAATTTATTTATATATTCACCGTGAGAAAATACAACCAGAATATGTTCTAGTTCCTATCACGTACTTTCCAAAAGGATATATAATTATCCTTTTTCAGCTATAAATGGTTGGTTCTGATTTCATTCGAGGAAAAAATTCCTCTAGAAGTATGACCAGACTCTCTAACAGCAATCACATGTGCACATGTGCAAACTGCACATTATGATTAAGTGGCTTATTGTAATGTACTGTGTTTATTTTTATAAGGATAGCATGCATACTAGTAGAGAAATTAAGCTTTTTATAAAAACAGTCCTAAGTTTTTTGCTTATAATTTGCAGAGTTCTTAATATAAAACAATGTTCTTTTCTGAAAATATGACAAACATCATTGTACACAATACACTGTCATCATTATTTTAAAATAATAAAAATTGTATGACAAATGAGCAGGTTTACTAAATTTTTTACTGCGATTGCGTGAACGCTATTAAAATTTCATTTGCATATTATGTTAGTTAAATGTGTAGAGCAACTTTTGTGGAAGTCTCAAAAACATAGCTTAAAAATTCTGAAAATTATCATTGATAGAATGAGATCAAAATATTTTATTCCCTAAATGAAGGAAAAAGATGGAGTCGCACCCATATTCCATTGTTTCGTGCCTACACAATATTGCACGTACAACTATATTTGGATAAAACCCCTGATATTTTGCTTCCTTTTAAGGAATAACGGATTTTGAGTTGATTCTATAGACTATCATTTTCAGAATTTTCAAGCTATGTTTTTGAAACTTTTACAGAAGTTGCTCTATACATTTAGCTAACACAATATGCAAATGAAATTTTGATATCGTTGACGCATGCGCATTGAAAAATTATTTACTAAACATACTCATTTTTCATACAATTTTTATTATTTTTAAATTCTGATGACAGGGTATTGTGTACAATGGTGTTTGTCATATTTTCAGAAAAGAACTTTATTTTATAATAAGAACTCTGCAAATTATAAGCAAAAAACTTAGGACTGTTTTTATAAAAACCTTAATTTCTCTACGAGTATACACGCTATCCTTATAAAAAATAAACACAATACATTATAATAAGCCACTTAATCATAAAGTGCAGTTTGAACGCTTTTGCTACATTAGTTTTGACAGGGTTATCCAAAAGATCTTCGTTCTTTTCCAATTTATTGACTGTCCCCTGTTCGATTTCGGGGAAAACTCTTCGCGAAAATTTATGACGCATACTATTTTGTTTACACACCTGGAGTTTCACTACATTTCGATTTATATTTCTTTCATTACTTACTTAATTACCAATTATGCTTAACTTTTGGACACCAGTGTATCTTCCGTACAAAAATCTGCGCTTTTCGTAGAATAGGATACCCGAGCGTATAGAGATCATACAAAGATTACTATATACAGATATACAACTTTATCTTGTGTAAGTCGCAAAATTTTATTTTACTGAAAGGTGGGTCAATTTTTTTTTTTTCACTGAAAGGTGGGTCGCATACCAAGAAAGTTTGGGAACCGCTGGTATAGAGGATTCAATGTCTGTGTTTGAAATGGTATTTCTTTGGGTGGACGCAAAACCCCTATGTCTTTCCACGTGGGACTGTGAATGCTCATGTCTATAGCAATGACATTCTTGATGCTTATATGCACTCTTATGACGGCGCAAGAAATAATGGTATTTTGCAGGATGATGCTAGACCGCACATCGTAGAAGATAATCTTCAGCATCAAACACTTCAGCTCGTGGAATAATGCAGCTCGATCACTGGGATTTAATCCCATCGAGTATGTTTTTATGTGCTTTAGGAATATGCGATGCTGCTCTCAATCCCTCCTCAAACCTTTGCCAAGAACAATGGCAATGGTTCACACTTCCCAGCGAACTTATCGATCGCATAATTGACAGTATCGCGCATCGCTGTTTGTTGTATTGCTTTTAAGGGTGATTATACATCATAGTAAAAGTTCTTTTTCTTTACCAAACTGAACCAATTATTTTGTTTATTTTATAAATGAGTCAATTACTGATACACCACAATCGTCTGGTAATTTCTCATATTATTGTATAATGTGTAGTTTTATTAAAGTCTACTTTTGAGAAACATTTTGGGTGATTTTTAAAAACATTTTGAGTAATCGCGATTTTTTGTTACTTTCCTTATTTTTTGGTAACCAGTCTAGTTACTATTGGTTATTGGTATTTGTTTCTTAGATCTTTACTGATTAAAAAGGTATCATAAAAATTCGTCAAACATTAGAGTTGTCACTTTATCCTTCTTTCCCCTATAGAAATAAAAACCAATAGGGATGAAAAATCTAATTATTTTAGTACAATATACGAATTGGTAAAGAAATCATAGGAGTATTTTTCCTGTACTTGGAGAACGAAAAACTTTGACTAAATGCAACTGATTTAAGTTAAAATTTGTCACTATTATGATATGTTCATATTAAATTTATATAAAAATGTATTTATTCGCTTTGGCGAAATTTTGGCTCTAATAATAAACATGTGTTGTACAAATATTGCAAATCTATCAAAGATAATGACTCCCCGCATCTCCCCAATTTCCAATCGATTAAAAAATAATTACTGAAAGATTGTGGTTTTTAACATGCAATATGTATTTTTTATTTTTGAAACTTTTTTTTTAAATATAGAAACGATTTTTATGGATTTCAACTTATCGGGAAATTTTACCTGAAATGCATACCAAATATGGAAATAAAATACTAAAGCAGAATAAAATAAATGAAAAGGTGTTTTAAGTACTGGGATTAATCATTGACCGAAACACGTTTTTAAGGCCGAAACTAAAACTGAATTTCGGTGATCTTTTTATATTTTCGGCCGAAAACGAAAATGTCAAAAAGATGTCAAAGTAGGACTTGCGTAAATATACATTATTATTAATTATACATATTTAATAAATATTCATAGTTATTAATTATATGTATTTCTTGATTATACATTATTATTAATTAAACGTATTTATTAAATATACATTATTAACTCCACGCATTTATTAAATTTACATAATTATTATTTAAGTATACATATTTATTAAATATACATAATTATTAATTAATTATGCGTGTCACCCAAGCATGCTCGCTATGTCTTAAACCCAATACTTTTTATTTTCATAAAATAAAACGTAATTAGTTCAACCACGGCACAGAAATATTTTCTATTATACGAATTCCGTTTAATTAAAAAATATATATTAATTTAATTAGTGTTAGGCACACACAGCTCGATTTATCTTTGTAAACGATTTTTGTCAATGATCCTCTGTTGCGCTAGAACCTTTCTCAAAGAGTATACGAATTTTTCTGCGAATTTAGAGAGATTTAAGTAAGAGAATTTTTCTGCGGTTTCAAAGTAAAAATTTGCTGTTACTCTTTGTTAAGTCTGCAGTTTTTAATGAATATATAAAAATGACTAATTACATACAAATTGCTTGCTTTATAATTCGCACTCACGTCTTGAGTCAATGATGATTGATAAATTATAAACAATGAAGTTAGTGGCAATAAATAGTCTCATTTGAGCCGATACAGTTCAAATCAATGAGTAATTTTGAAAATTTTTGAAGGAAAGAACGGGATTCTTGAAATACAGATAGTTTCGATCAGGCCGAAATGTCAGCAGCATTTTCGCCGAAAACAACTTTTGGAGGAAACTCTGGTTTTGGACCGCAAACGAAACGGAAACTGGATTTTCGGTTTTAAATAAAAAGTTCGGGAAAGCTATTCTGCATAAACATGATTCTTTCTAACGCAAAACCGCATCATTTTTAACAGAAACTTAGGCATATGCAGTGCGATGAGGAGAGCTGGGGATGTCTAAATAATTGCGAAAAGAAAGACTAACAAGATTACCGTTTAATGCAGTTTGTTGTTTTACTTTTTGTCTTTAAGTGGAAAATATCTCAGTATGTGGAAACTTCTATAGCGTCGTGAGTAAAAAGCTGACTAAAACATTACTCGAATATATTTTTCTCGTCGATATTTTTTAAGGCTTGTTCTCAACTGCTATGTTCAACAACTGCAAAACGTTTTGATCTAGTTACAAATTTATTACTTAACGAAAAGATATAACATTGGGAGGCCTGATCATGAAGCGATTTTGAATCAAATTGTAATTTCCATATTGTAATCAATAAATTACTTGTCATAAGCGATTTTGATTGACACGTTATTCATCCCCCTTTGAATGCTTATTGTTCTATCGCACAGAAATTCGATTCATATCGCCCACTTTGACACAATTTTCTGAATTTGAAAAGAAAAGAAAACATAAAGTGTGATTAACTTTCTGAATAACAACAGCTGCTGTTTTCATGCATTTGCGAACAAAAATAAATTAGAACTTAAAGTTGCGCTATTTGATTTAAGAACACCCTTAAGGGTGTATTCCGATCAAAACTGCTTATTCTCCGATTTATTTTAAAATTCATTTTGGCTCTCAAATGCACCAAACTTTCAAAATCTATTATTTAGAAACTACACAATGTGCCGTGTTTGACGATTTTTTGATAAAGGCAGGAAAAATTGCAAAAAACGCTATCAATGTTGGCAATTTGAATAGAAATTTCCGAACGTGGAGATCTGGGAACCAAAAAATTATTAAACTGAGCAAATAATTGATTCCAAGTAAAATTCTAATGAATGACATCACACGACATCTTATACGTCTCTTCAAATATCTCCTCAGCCAGTTTCATGTCTTTATTTTCAAAAATGTGTCTGAAATTGTATCGGAAAATTTCGAACTGTTGAAGGTGGAAACGCGTTTTTTCCAATGCACCCTTAAATGTCAAAAGCAAGCAAAACCACATTAATTTAATTGCAATTAATCAGGGTTCGGTGATATATATCAATGGATATATATCATGATATATATCATGATATATATCCGATATTTATTTTCAAAATATCAAGCTTTTTGATATTTTTGATATTTTCATATTTGATATTTATTTTCAAAATATCATGATTCTTGATATTTTCATATATTTAATTTTTATTTTCAAAATATTTTTAGTCAACAAAAGTCTAAATGAGCTCTTCAATTGTTATTAAAAATTAACCCATCTGTAAATAACTAAAATATTAAAAACATGCTTACAAAATATCCCCCACCTCCAAAAACTATTTTTAGATTGCACCTGCTAGAATTGGAAAAAGGGGTGATGATTGGCTAATCTGAATTGCTCAATAGTCAATCAGGCAGTGTAATGTGTAGGCATAGAATAGACATGTTTTAAGAACAAAATTTTACATATGTTGCAAGTCTTTGCTGTTCTGTCATTATTTTGTTCTTGTTGATATTATATTTAAATGATATAAAGCTTAAAAATTTTATTAAAGTTTTTATTGCAATCACTATGCCAAGAATAAACCCACAGATACTGTGGGAAAAAATAAACTGAAGATCAAAAGCATAGTGCTTTTAATTTCTTGCGTTCAGTAGACAAAGAACTTTTGCCCCTGGCAATGACATTTTTAGCAAAGAAATCTCCTTTTCCAAGTTTTATGTTTGAAACTGAATATATAAAGGTTGAACCAATAATTTTGTGGGACAATATTAAATTGGAGCAGCCCATAAAAGAAAAAATGTCCAACTTAACTAATCAGTTTTTTACAGCTTCTCCTTCAACAGCTGGATTAGAAAGAATCTTTTCCAGTTTCGGTTTAGTTCAGTCTAAACTCCGGAATAGGTTAGGGAATGAAAAAGCTGACAAGCTTACATTCATGTTTAAATTCTTCAATAGAAAAAAATAATTTATTTTTTATTTATTATTATTATTATTATTATTATTTTGTATCTTGAAACTTGTTCTTTAAAAATAAATTTTTTTTAAACTTGAAACTGAATTCTGTATTTTGTGTTTTGATGAGTGAAAAGGTAATTTGTTGAACATCACAAAAAATTGTTTATCTTCATTTATTTAATCATCAAATTTACAAAGGAAAAAAAAAAGATTTAGAATATTGGTTTATGTTTTCATGTTAACTGTAATATGATTAAAATTTTAATTTATATTAAATCAAAAAATATTTGTAATCAATAAGCTGAAAATTTTGAAAATATCGGATATATATCGAAAATATCAGATATATATCAAAATATCAGATATTTTCGATATTTTCGAAAATATCATGATATTTACGAACCCTGAATTAAATACATAATTTGGATTTATAGTACAATTAAATCAATTGCAATTTAAGTAGGTAATACAGGTCAGTATGTAGGCAATCCTGGTAATACATCTTTATTCTACTATAAAAAGATTTAAAAAAAATTCCATTATTTCCCACAGCGAGCTAAAAACATCCAGTGACAGATAATCACTGTGGTCAGATCACAATTCAGCAGACTCCCTCAAATCCGCAAAGCTTGGGACTAAAGGTTGTGCGGATTTTAGAATTTTGCGAATTTCTCGTCATTGATTTGTTTACATTTTTGAAACGTTCATTTGATTGGCAGTTAAGCATTATAATGTATGCATATAATAAATTGAAATATTAAAATAACTAAGTAAAATATTTAAATAAATGAATAGCTAAAAAGCAAGTATTCATAAAAAAAATAAGTAAAATAAAATTTTAGAAAAATGTTAAAGTAAATAATTAAGATACAATACTAAATATACGTAATCATGAGGAAAAATCTTTTTCTATAAAGAAAAATATTTGCTTTGTTAATAAACAAAACAAGCTTGAATAATTTTTAAATATTCATTTTATACAGCAAAAATTATCCTTCTCCTCGAATTACAAACACTACCAAGCAAATGGTCATTGAAAGTTATATTATGCTGTGACTACGATACGATAATGATTATTTCGATTAAATATCGATCATCGTAATTAGTAACCGAATGTAAATCCAAAATTCGTTTCGAACTAGCAGGGATACGAAAATAGTAATAGAACTATAAAATAATAATTTTATATAGCAAAAATTATCCTGCCACACGAAATGCAAACACTACCAAACGGCATTGAAATTTATATTACGCTGCAACTACGATGCGATAATGATTATTTCGATTAAATATCGATCATCGTACGTCTAAGAAACATATTATTTAACACTGCAGAATTTAAATTGGAAGACATTTAAAAAAAAAATGAAAGTTGAAAATTATTTAAAAATAGATATTGTTATAGAATTTTTTGTACTGCGTTAGCTGCTGACTTCAGCCCCATCTTTCATTGTTTACATCTGAAAAAATATGTGGATTTCTGGGAGTCTACTGTATCACTTTGTCAGTGACATTTTATATTTTTCTTTGAGATCCAAGAATGGGTTTATTTGGAGCTGACATCATTTTTGTACAACCTAGGTGATCGAGAGAGACCTGTGGTGCTTGAAGAAAAATAAGAGAAAAAGTTCAGTTCTTGATATCTCTCTTGAGGGGACACAGTGGATTTTTATTTGAGCAAAATCGTCGCAAAAAGGGTCTATTTCTGTGGTATAATAGTACCAAAACAGTTTTTTCAATATCATTTATGATGGTTTTAAGAAGTAAATAATAAAGGTAAGTGTGTTTATATACTTTAAATCTATTTTCCTCAAAACTAATTTTTCAGCGTTTTTAGATTTTTTAAATGCTCCTTGCTACGTAATTTTTTATCAATATTTATGAAATTGATAAGGATGTATAATGATATTGTTGAGAAAGAAATTGTGTAAGCTTCGTAAAATTCGTCTTCATTAAGATATTCAAATTTATTTTTTACTTATTAAAAGGCAAAATTTTGATGAAAATCGATATGGAATTTAGAAAAAAAAATCTAAAATATTAACTATTCAAGAGATTTAAAAAAATCTTTCACAAATTCGTTTAGAATAGGGCTTTAAATGATAACAAGAAAATATCTCAAATTAAGATACAAGGAGCATTTTAAAATATTGTTTAAAAATTTAAAATTTTTAAAAAAATTAAAATTTAATAAGATTTGAAAATTTTTTGAAGGTGTTCTATATGCTTTAGGTGAAATGTATACACTATATTGCCATTGATTATGGGACACTTGCGATTTTAGACATTTTACTAAATATCTAGAAAAATACATGAGGAATCATCTCGAAACTCTTAGTGTATAAATATAATAGTATACGTCATACATCTCCGTGAAGATTTTTTACCGAGACGCCATAGGGGACCGTCAACAAATTAAAAAAGAATGAATATCTTTTGAAATACCCTGTCAAAACTAATGTAGCAAAAGCGCTCAAACTCTAGATTGTGATTGAATGCCTTATTGTAAAACACTGTGTTCATTTTTATGCAAATAGCATGCACACTCGCAGAGTAATTAAGGTTTTTATAAAAATGGTCCCAAATTTTTCCAAGTTTTTTCATTATAATTTTCAGAGTTCTTAATATAAAATATTTTTTTCAGAAAATATGACAAACAACATTGCACACAGTACCCTGTAATCAGAATTAAAAAATAATAAAAATTGTATGAAAAATGAGTAGGTTTACTATATAATTTTTTACTGCGCATGCGTTAAAGCTATCAAAATTTCATTTGCATATTATGTTAGCTAAATGTATAGAACAACTTTTGTAAAAGTCTCAAAATCATAGCTTGAAAATTCTGAAAGTAATCGTCTATAGAAAAGGGACAAAGTCCGTTGTTTCCAAAATGAAGCAAAAAAATGAGGGATTTTATCCAAATGCAGTAGTACATCCCATATTGTGTATTCTATATTGACACTAATCAATGAATATATGGATACAACCCCTCTTGTTTTTGCTTCATTTTGAGAATAACGGATTTTCGACTTATTCAATTGACGATTATTGTCAGAATTTTCAAGTTATGATTTTGTGACTTTCACAAAAGTTGCTCTATACATTTAGCTAACATAATATGCAAATGAAATTTTGATATCGTTGACGCATGCGCAGTAAAAAATTATTTAGTAAACCAACTCATTTTTTATACAATTTTCATTATTTTTTAATTCTGATTACAGGGTACTGTGTGCAATGTTGTTTGTCATATTTTCTGAAAAAAATAATATTTTATATTAAGAACTCTGAAAATTATAAGGAAAAAACTTGGAAAAATTTGGGATCATTTTTATAAAAACCTTAATTACTCTGCGAGTATGCATGCTATTTGCATAAAAATGAACAAGGCTTATTACAATAAGGCATTCAATCACAATCTAGAGTTTGAGCGCTTTTGCTACATTAGTTTTGACAGGGTTATTCAAAAGATATTCATTCTTTTTTAATTTGTTGACGGTCCCCTTTGGAGTTTCGGGAAAAAATCTTCACGGAGATGTATGACTTATACTATTATATTTATACACTAAGAGTTTCGAGATGATTCCTCATGTATTTTTCTAGATATTTAGTAAAATGTCTAAATTCGCAAGTGTCCCATAATCAATGGCAATATAGTGTATATGCACAAAATTTCATTTTGTAATGATGGGGTGAAAAAAATTTAACGTCAACCGTTCCTTTAAGGGCGATTAAAAAAAAAAAAAAAAAAAGAGTTGCGATTTGATAGATTTTGAATATCAACACCTGCTAATTTCATGCATTTCCGAAAAAAAAAAAAAAAAAAAAAAAAAACCTTACGTTATAAAGTTATTCCTTTTGGATTTAAGACATGGGTGCAAGTTTTCCGTCCTGTGGACGGAAATCAGTCTTTAAAAAGTTCCCGAAGACGGAAGCGGGACGGAAAAATCTGCCGACGAAAATTGATAATGAAAATGACGCGCTTTTTGCCAAAAGATCGCGAGAAAAGACACGAGTTTTCGTAAAAAAAAAAAGGAGTAAAACGTGATTTTTGTCAAATGATCGCGGAAAAAGGCATTATTTCTGTCAAAAGATTGCAGAAAACAGCGCATTCATTTAAAAGATCGCAAAAGGACGTGTTTTTCTTCAAAAAATTACGAAATAAACATGATTCCGGTCGACGGATCTCAGAAAAATTGTTATTTCCGTCGAAGAATCACGAAAATGATGCAGTCTCTGTCAAGGAATCGGGGGAAAAGAGGCGATTTTCCTCAAATGATCGTGGGAAAAACGCTATTTCTGTCAGAATTGCAGAGAAAATGCCAAAATTTTGAGAGAAATATGCCGAGATTTTTGCCAAAAGATCGAGGAAAAGGTGTTTTAGTCAAAAGATCGTGAAAAAAGACACGATTTCTTTCAAAAGAATGCTGACAATACGTGATTTTTGTTGAAAGATCGCACAAAAAACACTTTCTTTCAAAAAAATTGATGATAATACGTGATTTTTGTTAAAAGATGGCGGAAAAGATGAAATTTTCGTCAAATGATAGTGGAAAATACGCTATTTTTGTCAGAATTACGGAGAAAATGCGATTTTTTGTCAAAGGAGCGATTAAAAGACACGACTTTAGTCGAAAGATCGTGGGAAAGACGCGAATTTTTGTTCAAGGATCGCGAAAAAGTCCTGAATTTTTGTCAAAGGATCGCAAAAACGCATTTTTCGTCAAATATTAGCGGAAAAAACGAAATTTTTGTCAGAATTGCTGAAAACTCGATTTTTTGTCAGAAGATGGTGGAAAAGACCCGAATTTTGTCAAAGGATCGCGAAAAAATAGCGAGTTTTGTCAAGGATAAAAAAGTCGTGAATTTTTGTAAAAGGATTGCGAAAAAGTCGCGAATTTTTGTCAAAGGATCGCAGAAACGCGATTTTTGGTCAAAGGATCGCGATAGAGACGCGATTTCTGTCAAAGGATTGCTAAACATACGCGATTTCTGTCAAAAGATCGTGGAAAAAAGCGAATTTCGTCAAATGGTCATGGAAAAAAACGTGAATTATGCACATGCGTATTTATTCTCTTGGGGAGGGGAGGAGGGAGTGATTCAAAATGTTTTCAATCCTGACAAAATTTCAAACTTGTACACATGATTTAAGAACAGCCTTAAAGGGTTGTGCAAACATAACGCCATCAAAGTTTTGATAATTTTTAACACCCCCTTCTGATGTCATACGTTATCACCCATCGAAACCTTGTACTTTCGTAAAAATAGATAACTGACTAAAAATCGATAATATACTATTTAGAACCAAAAATAATGCTACCAAAAAAAGGTTCGATAAAAATATTGATATTAAAAGACAACACCCCTCTTCCTAGAGATACCTTATCATTCGCCGAAATCCTCCCACCTCCACCTAAAATGTTAACGTTATATTTGCACAGTCCCTACTGGGAATTTTTTCCAGAAGGCACATTAATTACACAAGAAGGTTATTGATTTTAAATATTCTTACCATTTTTTGTATCTTTACATGGCATCTTGTATATTCGTCCAGTACCTTTAATTCTTCAATCTGAAATTGAAAGATTGGAAAACAGTTAGTTGCCATCTATAACAAAAAAAAATCGAATAGAATAGAGATGCACCATCTGTGGCCCGCGAATGGGTTAATGTGTGAACCGCGAGTCCGTCAATTTATAACCGGAAAAGATTGTAATTTTAGTGCATATGTCGCAGGAAAAATTCATAAATTTCGTTAATTTACTGCGGGAAAATATAAAATTTCGTCATTTAAGAATCGCAAATTTCGTTTATCGGCACGGAAAATTCATTGATCAAATGCGGGAAAAAAAAAAGCGAATTTGTCGATGTGGCCCGGAAAAATCGAAAGTTTGGCTCATCAGACATGCAAAAATTGCGAATTTTGTCCACGCGGCTCGGAAAAAAATAACAAAATTTGTCGACCAGGCATGGAAAAATCGCGAATTTTGTCGATGGGACGCGAAAAAATGCAATTTTTTTCGAAACGGGACGAGAAAATCGCCAATTTCGCTAAAGTACGTCAAAATCGCGAATTTGACCGTAACGCTTGGAAAAAAATGAAAATTTCGTGTGCCGGCTGCGAAACAATCGTGAATTGCGTCAGTTTATCAAGAGAAAAAATTCGCGAGTTTCATCTTGTCGCGTAAAAAATGCATATTTCGTTAAAGTTAGTACAAAAATCGCGTATTTCATTGATCGGGAGAAAACAAATCTGTATTTCTTCCATTAAGGCAAGAAAAAGCACACATTTCGTCAGTCGGACACCAAAAAATCGCGATTTTTTATTGATCGTATTCCGAGAATTTGCAAATTTCGCTGATTGCAGACGGGAATATTGCGAATTTTTTAATAACACGACGAAAAAATTATAATTATGTAGATCAGTCTCTAATAAAATCGACAATTTCATCGATCGAGTGCCGAATAATCGCGAGATATGCGGATCTTGTTAAGAAAAATTGCATATTTTATCGATCGGCTTCATGAAAATCGGTAATATTGCATATTTGTAACGGAAAACTCGCGAATTTCGTTGATCAGCTTTAGAAAAATCGCGAATTTCATCGATGGGCTTTGTAAAAATCATGAATTTTATCGATCAGCTTTGTAAAATTCACGAATTTTATCGATCAGCTTTGTAAAATTCACGAATTTTATCGATCAGCTTTGTAAAATTCACGAATTTCATCAATCAGCTACGTTAAAATCGCAAATTTCGTCAATCTGCTTTATGAGAATTGCGAATTTCGTCAATCTGCTTTATGAGAATTGCGAATTTCGTCTTTCGGCTTTGTAAAAAACGCGTATTTTGTCGATTGGTTTAGTAAAAACCACGAATTTCGTCGATCAGCTTTGTAAAAATTGCGAATATCGTTGATCGCCTCAGTAAAAATCGCAAATTTTTTCCATCAGGTAGGAAAAATCACGAATTTCGTCGGTTAAGCTCAGTAAAATCGCAAATTTCGTCAATCAAGCGACGGAAAATCGCGAATTTTGTTGACCATATGAAAAAAACGCGAATTTGATCGATCAGTTTTGTAAAAATTGCGAATTTCATTAATCACCTTCGTAAAAATCTCGAATTTCCTCGATCATGCTCTGAAAAATCGCGGATTTTGTTGATAAGGCGCTGCAAAATCACGCATTTCATCGGTCGGCTTCATAAAAATCGCGAAATTTGTTGATCAGGCGCGAAAAAAATGGCAGATTTCGTCGATCGGCTTTCTAAAAATAGCAGATTTCGTCGATCGGCGTCGTAAAATTTGCGAAATTCATCAATCGGTTTTTAAAAATTGGAATTTTGCCGACTGGTTTCATTTTGTTGATCAGAAGCGGAAAGATCATGAATTTTCTTGATCAGTTAAAAAAGATCGCTAATTTCGTCGATCATGCGAAGAAAGTAGCAAATTTTATCGATCGGCTTTATAAAACCCGCGAATTTCATTGATGGGGAGCAGCTATAAAAAGAATGTACCAAAAGAAAGTTACTGAATCAAAATGTAATGTCATGCAGATTTTAATCTTTGTTACGCATTTTTTTCTGTTGCAATAAATGAGAATATTTAAGACAATTGAATATGCGATCTATCACAATTATTTCAAATTTAGCCATTTGTTTTTCTGATAAGCATTAAAATTATCAAAGAAACACTTCCTTTATGGTGCAGTCCTAGTCACAGAAAAATACACGGATGTTTATGTAAAGTCTGTAGGAGCATTCTTTTCAAATATCTCGCTCAAATTTTAATATTTTTACAGGATTTTTTTGTATAGGATAGCTGAAGACGATCCACAACCGGCCTAGTTTTTACTTTTTCAATTTTGGCTTCAGATTAAAAAAAATATATATATATATTTTTAATTTCAAAACCGGTTTAAACCGGTTCTGTATTGAAACTATCAAAATATAAAATATATATATAAGCAAAATTGAAAAGGTAAAAACTAGGCCGGTTGTAGATCGTCTTCAGCTATCTTATGCAAAAAAATCATGCAAAAATATTAAAATTTGAAAAGAACGCTTCCATAGACTTTGTATTATCATCCGGATCTCTTTCTGTGACTATTGTTGCACCTTAAAGGAAGTGTATTTCTTTGATAATTTTAATGCTTATTAGAAAAACAAATTGCTAAATTTGAAATAATTGTGATAGATCGAATATTAAATTGTCTTAAATATTCTCATTTATTGCAACAGAACAAAATATATCAAAGATTAAAGGCTGCACGGCATTACATTTTGATTTAGCAACTTTCTTTTGGTACATTCTTTTTATAGCAGCTCCCAAGTTTTAATTGAGATGTATCGCCAAAGTATAATAAAATTATAGATGTAAGTGGTTTTATACTACATAACAATGTTCATAACTGTATAATTGTGTCACATTGTGACTTCACAAAGATGACAATGTTGCCACCGTCATAAAGTAAGTGACAAATTTGTCACAAATCAAAAAATAATCGCAAACTGTCTTCACAACTTTGTCACTATCGTCACAAAATAGTCACAGTTTTAATGACAATTTTCTCACAAATGACACACTTTTCACATTTTGGTCACGCCGTGACTTCACAAAGTGGTCACAATGTGCCGTCACAAACGAGCTCTAAAACGGCCATAACGACTTCCCATTTTAGTCACTGTGACTTCACACCGACGGTCACAAAGTCACAATGTGACTTCACAATGACGTCATTATGACTTACGGGTAACGTGAAAACAAGTTAAGATGATTTAGTACATAGCGCTTTAGAACTTTTAATTATTCAAAATTAAGCATATATGAATTATTCTTTGGAATAATATTTTTTAAAAATACACCAATTGATTGGGTTAATGTTTTAAAAAAGGGCCCGAATAAAAATATCAGGGATATAGTCTTGGAAGAAGAGTCGAAGACTCAACTTTAAAATTTTGCGCTGAGTAGAATTTTTGAGTTGAGAAATTTAGGGAGTGAAAAATGTTTGGCGCACAAAAAATGTTCAAAGGGTCCTGGGCCGGGCCCTATGGTTTCCTAGGAGGCCCCAGTGTCCTGCATGTAATGTAAAAAACTTAAAAATATCTGAATGGAGCAGGAGTATTAAAAATGAATGTCGTATTAAATGGAAACTATTAACGACTTAAAAGGACCCCAAGGGTCCATGTCATAACTGATACGTAAAAGGGAGCGAATTGGTTAAGTGGAGGATGGCCCCTCAAAACTAAGAAGATCAGATAAAAAGGGGTCAAGTTATTAACAATCTAGTGTATAAAATGTTTAAGGGGCCCAAAGTCGTTGGCCCTTAAAATATTAAAAATCTGAGACTCAGGTGCATGAGGACTGTCTTGACAACTATAAATGTTATAATATATAGTTGTTGCTCTGTCTCTAGATTATTAAAATTAAAAATTATCTAACTTTTTAAAAATAAAAATGAAACATAAATCTGTAAAAAATAGTTTTAATTGTAAAAATAAATAAATAAACAGAAAATGATTTGACACAATTAAAGATGAAGAAACACATATTTACTTACTTGACTAAATCGGACTCGATGCTTCAACAGTTGTTTTATACTCTAGAATAAATGGAATATAAATGCATGTACACTAATTTATCTAGACATGCAAACATATATTAAATGTATGAATTGTTAGGAAAAAGTAAAATAATAAAAGAGAGATTAAAAAGAAATTAAATTTAAATTTAGAATTTCAAAAGGGAGGCAATAGATAAAATATCTTTTTAAAAATTTTAAAAGTAATGGCCGGAAAACCAATATAGTAGTAGTATTGAATACAAGTGCAGTTGTAAAAAGTAAGAAAATTCGCGAATTTTGACCTAGTTTATGATCATAACTTAGTAAATTTTATTTGTAATTAAAAGGGAACTGTTATTGTTTTACTTATTAGTACAAGAAAAAAGTTTGACTAAATATATAGTATCTAAATCCCATAAAAAAAAGTAACTTTAAAAATATTTTTGTATATATATATATATATATATATATATATATATATATATATAAGCGGTTTAATACGATGAAGAACAACTTTAAAACATATTTGCTATTGAAACTCTACTTCCGGAATGATGAGGGTATGATTTGGGAAGTTAGTCATTGGGGAAATAATTAGAGATGACACTCTTACGTACTATTTGTCATGATTTAAAAAATTTTATAGTCAAAATTTCATTGATTTTCACAAATTTCCCCCTCAAATAATACCAAATCTGTTTGCAATAGGTTTAAATTATTATTAATTTAAGATTATTAATGTAACTTAATAGTAGTATCAGTAGTATCATTTTTAAAATAAAGCAGAGTGGTGAAAGGTTCAATTTAGGATTATTTAAAAATAATTCACGCTGTTCTCAACTGCTATGTTCAACAAGTGCAAAACGTTTTGACACAATCACAAATTCATTTTTTGACAGAAAGATATAAAATTGGAAGGAGTGACTGTAGAAACAATTTGGAATCGGACTGTGTTTTTTTATCAATAGATTACCGTATTGAGTTAGAAGCGAATTCGCAACAAACACATTTTCACCTCAATTTGAATCGTTATTCTTCTTTCGCGCGGAAAATCGGTACAAAATGCCCACTTTGACACTATTTTCTGAAAATCCTCTTGTGTTTGCAGAAAAACGGAAACATGAGTGTGATCAGATAGTTTCTGAACAACACCACCTGCTATTTTCATGTATCTTCGAACAAAAATAAATAAAAACTTATGTTATAAAGTTGCCCTTTTTTTCACAACATTATTTTCATCTATTCGTGTATTTGATATTTTTTTCGACTTACCAAATAAGCGATCCAATGTTTCTACTTAAAGATTTGCTTTTTATTTTGAAAAGTTATTTAAAAATATTTTTAAGATAAAATAATAAAGTCAATTATAACCTATTATTTAAAATGTATTTTTCTTTTATAGGAGGTTATCTATTATTAAAAGGATATTTTATATTTATAGATAAATAAAACCTTTATATTCGGAGCAAATATGTTTATTTAATACGAAATTAGACAATTATAAAATAATGCGATTGAAATTTAAGAATGCTGTAAGAGTTTCCTTCGAAATTTACAAACTTACAAACACATTTTTAAACTCAAAAGTATGTTACTTACAGATATGATATTGGATTGATTTAAAACTTAACAACCTTTCAATCTTTTTTATAAACTTAATTACATGTTGATTTATAAGTGATAGTTTTTTTGATGAAAATTTTATAGATTATAACATCTGAAAATTCAGTTAAGAGCGCTTTATTGAAATTTAGTTCAAATTCTAAATGATTTTAAACAGAATTTTGTGAAAGATTTCTTTTAATGAAAATTGGAAATACCGTTCGATTCCATACATTTTAAATAACAGTATTTGTCACTCTCATGCAAGTACAAATATGAATTCTGTAAAGTAACCAATTTGGGTTTGAAAACAATCTTAAGGTTGCTCTCAAATTTAAAGAAGCTATTTTCTGACACATCCCTGAATTCATTTTTGCTCAAAAACACATTAAATTAGATGGTGTTATAATTGAGAATTTAATCGGATGACTTTTTCATTTCATGGAAAACGCATATGATTTTACAGAACATACAGTAAAAGTTGGAGTTTTGAACCAAATTCTCGATAAAGCAGTGCGAGAAAGAGAAAAAAATTGTTGTCACGTAATAAGACTTATAACTCTAAGTAATTTATTTATCTGAAAATGGAAAACCGCTATTTAATTAAAAATCGCTTCAATATGCCTATTAATTTTATTCCTTTAAGAATAAAAATGAATCGTAAATGAGTCATAACATTTTGTTTTGTCAGCAGAGAATTTATGAAGTACCTTAAGATAAGTTTCTTTAGCCCACTATGCATGGTTTTCCAATGAGAACGCAATTCTCAGTTTAGAATTCATGAGGAAATTAAATGTTTTTCATCTTTTTATAATTAATTTTTGTAAGCATGAGCAAAAGACAAATGGGCGTGATTGTAAGAATTATATTCAGTAAAAATAAAATTTTATAATGAAATACAGATTTAAGTTTGAGTGAAAAACCATCTAGAAAGAGCATCTGAACTTAGATTGAAGCATCTGAATTTAGTCAATGAGAAATTAGTTTAAAATGGAAGAAAATATTTATTTTTATACATAATTATGCTATGTCAAGTATTTAAAAAATGTTTCTGAACGAAAAAAAAAAATGGCCCATTGTTAGGTAAATTTCTCGTGAAAAAATATGTATACGGATTTTTTTATCACCATACTTTTATTTCCCTTTTATGTATATTTTTTTCAGTTTGTGCATTTTATATTAACGGATATACATTTTTATACTGTCCATTTTTCTGTGATTTAACAACTATTTTTAGCAAAAGACATACATAAAATATATGTGTATAAAATTTTTTATGAGTTGAAGAAAAAACACTATTGATAGCCGAAATTCTCGTTAAAGCGCCCAATTTATCAAATTAACGCCGACAGAAAAGAGTCTTTCTAGCAAAAAAAAACAGCCACTTCGTGCCCAAAAGTACGAGACGGGGGTGACAAGAATATCTGGTCCTTGTGACGCCGAGCACACTTCATACAGGGGAAGGAAAAGAAGGGTCGGCATCAGCGCACTTTGTCGATTTCGCTTCATCCTTCATCATCGTTCCATTGTTTTTGATAAAAATCTGCTACTTGACTATGTAGTAAAGCGTTCTCATTAGTCAGAATAAATATAGTCTGCAAAAGAGGTAGTTTCGATGCAGCAAATGCATATTTTTAATAAAGTAAAAACTTTCTGAATGGCAATCTGTATGCAATCTGAGCACTATCAAACCGATTTCAAAAGTAAATTGGTGGTAATAGAATCTGTTAAAACATAACAAACTTAACCTAATTTTATGTCGGTGGCACTATCAACAGAGTGCAGGATCCAAAGATATTCAAAATGGAGATTTTTATTGTACTAAGGAGTCTAGAAAGTTTAAATTTGGCATTGTAGTTACTTACAAAATATAAATGTCTTCTAAGAACTGTCGGGAGTATATTTGAAATTAAAAGTTGTGAAGCGAAGGATCGGCGAGAAAAGCGTTCTAAAAAATTCGTAAATTACGATTTCTGTGCAAGCGCAGGAAATAATAAACCTATTATAAAAGTGATGGTTTCGAATCAATGGTGACGCTTTCTGATCCTACTTAGATCATTCTCATGGTCCTAGATTCTCATGATCCTCTATGTTTTATGCCAGTAACGCAACCTCTTGGGGTAAGCAGAAACAATAAATATTCTAAAAAAGCCCATAAAAAATTTTAAAATTACGTTTCTATGGAATATTAGGAAATATCAAACCGACTTCAAAATTAACATTTGCAAATTAATGGTGACCATCCCTTTTCTAACATATGCATATTTGGGTAATACTACTACTCCTCGAGAGATGGTAGAGCCTTTGAAAAGAAACTTAGATTTTGACATGATGATTAATTAAAAAATGTAAATGCATACACTGTAAAAAATATCCGTTAATATACACAAACTTTTCCCTAAAATTTTAGGGAATAGTTTCATTTTTCCGAGAAAACAGTAGTATTTCCGTATTTCCCACTTTGCGGTTTCGAATCACGGAACTGCTCCGTTAATTTTTCCGAAAGTGTAAAACTTCCGTTTTTAAACAGCACAACATTGGTATTTTTAACCGATAAGTGTCGTGGTGCCATCTGTGTGAGGAAAATAGAGAAAAACGTTATAGCAATATTTCCCTATTTTTCTATTTTAATAATGAAAAGGAGCATATTTTTACAATATTAAAATAACAATAGTAATAATAAAATTTATTAATTCTTTTTAAGTTTGATACAGTTGTAAAATTATTCTTTTTTTCAGTAAGATTTTAAAATAATGTTTATTTATATCACAGTATAAAAAGTGCGTACGATATTTTAGTGGGAAAAAATATACTTTTAATTTTAATATATAATACTTTTTAATCTATTCAAGTTAAGAAGTTCGCACATAAAATTTAAAATATATCGAAATATATTACCGAAATTATTATTATTTTGGCGATTACCTAAGTCATAATAATCAATAAATGTAATTAATTTTAATAACCCATAGTAACTTTTATTAAGTTATCTTTATTGAGTTTACAATAGATCGTCACACAAAATATTTGTTAAAATATATTCTTTTTAAAAAAGTGTGTTAGTATCCTTTTATACAATAAATAAATGAATATGAATAATATTACAATAGAACTTTAAAACTCTTCCAAAATAGAAGGAAACAAAAATTTTTAATACTTTCATTCATGCATGTAATATCTTAAAGGCTAAACTTTTTTTTTAAAGCTAAAATTAAAAAAAAAAACTAAATACCAGAAATTATAGAAAGAAAATCTATAAAACATAATTTTGAACTGTACGCTAAATATATATATATATATATATACATATATACATATATATATATATATATAAATATATATATATATATATATATATATATATATATATATATATATGTGTGTGTGTGTATTATCGCTACAGAAATAAATCCGCGTTCAAAATCTTGTCTTTACTTTATGAAATGCATCTGAAATAACTAAAGATATTTGAAAAAGTGTTTTGTGTAATCATGGTGTAATGGTGTTACACTGCAGGCTACGACCGAAGACGACCCGGGTTCGATCCCCATGGAAGGTAAGTCACATTTCTTCACTGTTATTTAAATTAAATGTATATAATGTGTGCCTGATGTTAACGTGTCTTTCTAAAGTAAAGAATAAAAATCACAAAGATGTTAGTTTGCCCTTGAAAAATTCTTTTAACTTTCAAATGAAAATTTTTGCATGAAAAAATATTAAAAAACGGAAATATTTTGTGAAAAAACGGAACTATTCCTGGAAATTTTTTTCCGTTAAAAAACGGAAGTAGTACTGGCGTCTAGATTACCAGTACTATTTCCGTTTTTTAACGGCAAAATTTTTTACAGTGTACGAAGATTCTTTCTAAAAAAGAATAAATTCTTCATATGTATACTGGAAGGAATGTATGAACTAAGAATAAAAGTTTCAAAGTACTTTATAAATTATCGTTTATTTAAAATTATCTTTAGTTCTATGTATTGTTTTATGTCTCATTTCGGAATAATGCATGAAAGAATGAGAGTTAGTCAAAGTGTGGCTTAAATGGAAGTTTTGGAATTTTTCCTTAATACATTATTACTTCTAATGAAAATCAAACATATAAGTATCACTTGGCATATTTCAATTATTACTCGAGCAAAGCCGCGGGTTTTCCTGGTAAAATTATAAATTTGAAACTGTATCCAAATATTTGAATGAAGTCAACTTCAAAACTATGATGTGTCTTTGTATCTTTGCACATATAGATTATAGCCCAGAAAAGAATAAAGGCTATGTTTTATTTATTTTATTCAAATATTTTCCATAATAATTCAAAATTTCATTTTTTTTTCATGCAGAATCTATAGGCATTTTATAGATAAAATTTAACCAATTTCCTTTCCCGTTGCGAAGAAAATCAAAAACTGGAATAATAATTTTTCAGCGGCAATAAATTTCCAATTGAGAAATTTCTATGAGAAAAATGAAAATAAGAAAAAATTAAAGAAAATAAATATAACGTCATGTTTGAAGTAAAAATAAAGGGATATTTTGTTAAATTTTAAACGTGGACATTTGTTTTGTTAATAAAAATTTTTCTGCCAAAAATGGCGACATAATTAGAAGTAAAAGTTTTGAAAAAGAATTATATTTTTAACAAAATATTTCACTTAGTAAAATATGACGTCATAATTGTAATAAAACAGGTATTTTATAGTAGTAGTTAAAAATACAAGGGACATGGATATCAGTAAATAATGCAACTAGATAAATAATGACGTCTTATTTAGAATGAATTAGAAATATTTTTTACTATTACTAAGTTTTAAGTTTCATACCAATGAAATTTTTCATTTAAAACTCATAATTATTAGTGGAAGACATTTTTTTGTGAAAAAAGGGGGGAAATAAAACTGTTTAATATATTATTTGACGCTATTTTTTTTAAATAAAAAAAAAAATTCAATTCGTATAGATGTATAAAAATGAAGGTAAAATTTCAAAAAACTGAAAACATATTTTCACACGTTGAAGCTTCATTAATGAACTTCTTCTACAGAAGCGAAAATTTTCTGTCAGCATATTGTAATATATAACCAAGAATGTAAATTTACAGGGTGTCCAGCAAATAACAACCTGATTTTCAAAATTAAATTTCTCAAAAACAAAGATCAATAGAATTATCCAGTAAACAGTTTATTAGGTAAGCTGTAAAAATCTGATACAAAAGTTTCGAACGGTAAATATTTTGAAAAGATTGTGTTCTGATTGCAAAGATTGCTTTGATTTGACATTTTTCTTGCTTTAGATTGCTTCCAGATAATGTGTTTTTCGGTTTAAAGTGCCATATTTCATAGGTTTTTTTTAATTAAATTTTTGAAATTTCGAAATTCTAAAAATTTACTTCGAAAAATCTTTAAAATATTGCACTGTAAGCTGAAAAATTATTTCTCTGCAGGCAATCTAAAACAAGAAAAATGTCAAATCAAAGCATTCTATGCAATCAGAACGCAATTTTTTCAAAATATTCACTGTTTGAAATTTCTGTATAAGATTTTTACAGCTTACCTAATGAAAAAACCCTTCACCGCATATTACTATCGATCTTTGTTTTTGAGAAATTTAATTTTGAAATCAGGTTGTTATTTGCTGGAAACCCTGTAACTTCCGTATGTTTAAGTAGATACTTGCTGCACTTTATTAATACGAAGTGATTTTTTTTTTAAAACTATACTATTTTAATTATTTTTAAAAGATGGCAGTTGAAATGACAAAAGGCGTTTTTTGTAAAAGTTTTATCGGTTAAAGATGATGCAATATTTTTTCGAGTAAAGCAGTAGTTTTAATTGGAAAACATTATTATATATTTATATTAATTTCGCAAAGTTATGTCACCTGCTTCGTAAAACAAAAAAAAAAAAAAAAAAAAAAAAATTATATATTTCGGAAATATTTTGCATTAATTTTAGCTTACATTTTAAAAACATTTTCTTACTTGAAATTTAGCATTTAATAAAAATAATGATTCAATATTTTTCTAAATGTACAATACAATTGGATTTTATTATGCGATTTCCTGTTAAAATTAAATAAAAATGCTTAATTTTATAGGATTCGTTAAATGAGATTTTTTTTTTTTAACTTCGACAGTGTATCGTCAGGATAAGTCTCAGATATATTTATTCTTGTCCGAGAACAACAACCGTTTTCCAGATGATTAAAAAGAATAAAAATTCGTTAAAAAATATATAAAAAAATCTATTTGTATTTTTGACCCCAATCGTTCATTGGCCCATTGCCAACAACTCTTGTGCCAAATTTCGCAGTCCTGCGGCTTCGGAGTTTTTGAGAGTACGTAGATACGCGCACAGATTTTAATAAGTAGATGCTTTCAAAATTGTCTTGCACAGGAATTTAGATTATTATTTTTATCTTTCAGTTATTCCGATGAAGCCCGGATTAATTTTGGTCATACGAAATCAAAAGTATGGCAGGACATCACTATAAAATCATCCCAGCAAGCTTTTTTAAATGGCCTATCGACTGGACTAAAATCACCTTCTGGTAAATGTTAATGCATGCAGGAAGTGATGATGGTTTCGTTCAAAATGTTTGCACTATTTCAAGCAAAGAAAAATACTGGTGATTAACCATGGAGAAATGAAGGGAGAATCATGGTTCAAAACAAAACTTCTCCCTAATTTATCCGTACAATGTTCTATATCATAGTGGTTTTAACTACATCCCCATGTCATCTTTAAAAAAAACCGCCATTCAAGAATGGTTGTCACGCCAAATAAGAAGATTCCACAGGACAAGGATATGGTAAAGCATGAAATATTTGTGTCATCAATTAAAAAACACTACGAAGCTTACAAGATCTATTAAATCGCTGAACAAAATGGACGTAGAATTTTAAGATGACCTCCATATCATTATGAATTGAACCAAGGCCATCTTGATAATAATTATTGAGATAGCCCTGACTGAACCCGATTGTGATTGTGCGGTCTCAAATGAAAGGGTACGTGACTTTAAGAAATCGCTCTTTTAACAGTGGCAGCGATTCTAGCAAGGACGAAAACACTTACTATACAGAGGTATGTGAATTTATTTAACATTTTACACGTATATGTTTATTTAATCGATTTGTTGCATGTTCTTTCATTCTTGTTATCTTAAATCAGTTCATATGTTTTCCTTTTTACATTCAATATTTTTATACAAATCTTAAACGGAGTTTCACGAGGGGTTGCTCTTCCTAACAAGAATGAAATTATTGTTCATTTTTTTTCGATCTTCCCTTTTCTCTATTTCTTTTCCCCTTTTTTTTAAATGCAGTTAGAAATTTATTTTTGAACATTTAATTTTTTTTTTATATGTTAAAATTTTAAATTGCTTTTTACATTGATATGTTAAAAAAAATAATAATAAAAATAAAAAATAAGTCTTCCGCGGATGTTTTGATTAAATAAAATTACTAGTTTAGCGTATGTCATCTTTTATAGTCTCCAGTTTAAAAAATGTTGCGAAGGCTGCAGTCCACAAGCATATACGCTCTAAAATCTTTTCCCTCCCTGGATTATGTACTGCTTGCACCACATTCAACTAATTGCTATTTATGGTTACAGATAATGTTAGAAAAAAATGCTTAATTATGGTAATATAATGCAGAAGTTTTAGCATGAATATGGGATTGAATTGCAAAAAAAAAAAAAAAAAAAATATTGATAGATAAAAACAAGCTTAACCCTTTGCTGCATCATGTGCCACATCTGGTACATACCTAAAAACACTATAATTCTCAGGTGTGAGGAATTTTCGAGAAATTTCACCAGCCAGGGATTTATTTTACTAGCCAGCAAAATACAATTTACAGTTGAAAATAGTTGAGACAAAATTTAAACAACTGAAAAAAAAGTTAATTACTATAACAATAAAATCCCGATAATCCGGAGAATTAGAAAAAGATGAAATAAAAGAAACGTACTTACAGAAAATCTCTTTATGTTAAACTTATTGAATATTTACAGACAATAAAAATGTTTACTTTGTAATAAAAAAGTTTGTAATTTTCTGCTGTGCCAGTTTTGTATGCTTTTTGCGAGCCGTACGTTCACGCATCCGCTTGTGCATAAGTAGTTTGTTGGGTGTAGTCTCCACCTGACGTTCAAAATAAATCATTAATTGTTCTAAATGAGATGTTGCTTCATTATGAATAATAATCTTTGGTTGATCATCATTGATCATGATGCTTTCATCTATATGTTCATTTTCTTTCGTTGTCCACAAAGCAATTATTCCGTCATTTGTAAGCTTTCTTTCAAAGCTCAAAGTAAAAATGTATTGTTCAATGATTTTTTGTAACATTTCTAAATGGTTTAAATAGAAAATTGGAATTGCCTAACTTAGTGATATATTGTTGTTTCCTTAAAAACTAACATCAAAGAGTTTAAATAAAAAAAGCTTAAGGTATTATCCCGAAAAAATTTCAGAAAAAGTTTTTTTTTTTTTTTCAAGAGTACGACGATGAAACAAGTTAACACTAGAACCGCGGGAAAATCCATTCAAGTTTTATAAAAAATATTTCTCACCGGAATTTTCATTTAAAACTGTTTAAGTTATTTATTGAAAATACTTTTGCTCAGCATATATTTAGATTATTTTATTAAGAGATTTCTGGTTCGAATCGACATCTCTCCATATGATATGGGTCAAAATGACCCGTCGCCGCGGTTCTAGTGTTAATGTTACGGAAATTAGCCAATCGCTTCTCAAACTTGAAAAAACAAAATTGACCAAACCGGATTATCGGAGTCCGAATTAGCGGGGTTCTATTGTACTACAATGCATTTTCATATTTTTGTTCGATAAAAATAAGAAACATATACAAGAGAAAAAAATATTAGTATTATAGCGTAGAATTTAGTATAATATTTATATTACAAAAATTTCAAAAGTTGCAAAATAAATAAAAATAAAGATTGTGGCACCTTTAGAATTTGAAGTTTGAAAAAATAACTTGAAACTTCACTCGCCCTGAAGAAAAATTTACTCGCCAGTGGCGAGTACAGTGATAATTCTCATTAAGGGTGTATTCGAAAAAACGCTTTTCCACCTTCAACAGCTCGAAATTTTCCGATACAATTTCAGACACATTTTTATAAGTAGATACATGAAACTTGCTGAGGGCATTTTTGAAGAGATGTACGAGGTGCCGTGTGATGTATTTTTATGCTCAATTCATTAGAATTTGATTTATAAACAATTATCTTCTCAGTATGAGCCTTTTTTTCGTTCACAGATCTCCCGCTAGAGAAAAATCTGTTCAAAATGCCGTTTTTGATTGCTTTTTTTGCAATATTTTCTGCATTTATTAAAGAATCGACAATTACGGCACCTTGTGTAACTTTCTAAATAAGACAATTCGCCAGTTTGATGCATATGAGAGTAAAAATGAAGTCAAAAATAAATCTGAAAATAAGCAGTTTGAATAGAAATACACCCTTAAGTTCCATAAATTTTGTCAATATGATCACTCAACTTATCAATAACATAGTTCAAAGAATGGACTAACACTTATTTTGTCCATGCAAGATAGCATTTGACAGGAAAATAAGTGTTTTTCGGAAAAAAAAAAAATTCGTTCAAGCTATTATGGAAAAATTTACTTTTTTACAGAATACTTAAAAATATTAAAATAAAGAAAATTGCGGAGTTAAAATTAGTTAATTTAAGGTCGTTTAATTGCAAAATATAGCATTACAATCTTAAAAAACTCAAATTGTGTATGAAGGGTGCACGCCATGAAAGATCAAATTTTAGCTGAATATTTGAGGTTTTTTTAAAACTATTTATCCCATTAATAGATTTCAAATAATTTTTTTTCATAAGAATAGAAAAAATCGTGCAGTGATTAAAAGTTTATTTTGCGCATTTTTATAATGCATATTTGCAAAGATTTGATAATGCGTTAATTATATGGATTCTGTTTAAGAGTTTGATTCTAAACGGCTTACTTTTTATCTATTACAATTTACATTGAGTATCGTACCCTGCATGTGCTACGTATGTGGATGAGATAAATTTGTATCGTATTATTAATTTTAAAGATTCTTACCAGTCTTGTTAACTTGACGAAGCAGCCTTTTGTCACAGAAGCTGATCTCTGAAACTGAAAGATTGAAAAACAGTTAGTGGCCATGTATAATAAAAAATTTCGAATGAAATACAAAGACAAAAGTAACTAAACATTTTGAAATATTTGAACATGGGTTTTCTTAAAAAGTTTAAATTTAGTTCATTTTAGGTGTGTTCGTAATTATGTAAATAAGTAGCACCTATAGTTGTCGTTCAATCCGTCCTTCCGCATATTATAACGCAAAAACTACTCAACCGAATCATTTTAAATTTGAAATATATAATTATTACATAATTTTGTCAATTCATTTCAAATTTCATGAAAATCGGATATATAGTTATATTACATGACAATCAAAAGCATTCCATTACATTACGGTCAATGGTGAAAAAAGTTTTAAGTGCACTGTTACTCTTTCAAACATATTAAAAATGATATGCATCTATGAAGTATATACTATAATATACATTCTATACAATCCATGGTGCAAAGAATGTTTTATTAATTCATTTACAGCGCCACACCAAAGTATCAAATATATAATGGTATCGGGCGATTATTGTTTGGGTTTCCTTTTTAAATGTATTTAACATTTTCTAAAATTGATATACGTTACTGAGGATTACTACACTCTAAAAAATAAATGTGTAAATCAGCTAATTTTACCCGTATATATGTGTAAATTTATAAAATTACACACCTGTCGTAAAATTTACACATATTTTTCTGAAATTTATCTGTTTTTATGTGTATTTAGCATGTTAAAATAAGTGTGTAATTTGTTATCACTTGAAATACCCAGATAAGTGTGTAAATGTAGAAAAAATGGTTAGATTTACACAAATTGATGAGTTATTCTATTTTAAACATATTTATGTGTACACAAACATGTGTGTAAATTTCTAAAATTACACGCTTGTCATAAAAATTACACACTTTGAACAAAAATTTAGCTGTTTTTATGTGTATATAACTTATGAAGACAAATATGCAATTCGTTACCGCTTCCTAAACTCAGACAGATGTGTAAATGTATAAAATATTTGGAGTTACACATAATTAAAAATGTAAAAATTATCTTAGTTACACTTATTGCCATTACTAGAGATCGACCGAAAATTCGTTATCGTGTTCGGCCAAAAATCCGAGTTTCACCGAAAATTCGTTTTCGGCAAAAATGCTGCTGAAAATTCGGCCAGACCGAAACTATTTGAATTCTAGAAATTTTGTTTCTTCTTATGGAAAATTTCAGTATGACTTCTTGTTTGAGCTGTTTCCGCTCAAATAAGATACTTTTAAGATGCGTTTGTAATTATATAAATACTTAGTACCCGCAGTCGCCGTTCAGTCCGTCTTTCCATCTGTCTATCTCTCCGTCTATCCGTCCGCATATAATAGAATAAAAACTATCCAACAAAATGCTTTTAAATTTAAGTATATAATTATTGCAAAATTTTGTCGTGTCATTTCAAACTTTCTGAAAATCGGATGTATAGTTTAATTACAGGGATGGTCAAAAGTTTTCCGTTACATTACGAACAATGAAAAAAAAATGTTTAAGAGGGCCACGCAAGGTATTAGCTACATGGCTGTCTATGGAAGATAATCTCTGGTGATTTCACTAGATTTAAGCGTGTTTAAATTTTAGCTGAATAGTGGCATTATACGTATGTAAAGATTGTAAACAAAGTGCTCGGCTGTACAAAAGAATTAAAATATGCTACAGTCTATTGGGTATAAAATTCTGAAATTGAAATTTCAATCTAGTAGGCGTTTTACTCTACAACATAGTTAAAAATGTTTAAGAATTTTTTTTGTCTGACCGTACTCTAACTTGCGTAATATAGTTGGATTGCTCTGTAATTGATATATGATTTATCGTATTTTGTATTCATGCATTTTTGCATAAGACAAATTTTACATAATTTAACAACTATTTCATAAATCTGTTTATAGTACGAACGCACCTCATTTGTCACGTTTGACGTACAATTTCCAACTTGTTATTTATTGCTATGAACTTCACTGTTTATAATTCTCGGTCATGTATGATTCAAGATCTGGGATAAAATTATAAAACAAACATGCACGCACATATGGTGCTTTTCAGCTGCTCGATAGATTTTTCAAACAAGAGCATTATCTCAAAACAATCTCAGGGAGGCGAAGGCATGGCAAGTTTTTTTTGGGAGGAAGTAGCAAATGTTTATTTAAGTGCACATCTCATCTATATTTAATTTTTTGCTAAAATAGTAATAGTTATAAATTATAAAATGATTATTTTTTATTACAACTTATTTAGAGTTAGTTTCGTAAAAAAACCCTTTTAAGTCGTACTTTTAAATAGTAGTATTTTATTTAATTTCAAGGAGAAATATTAAATAACTGAAAAATTATGTATATTCAAAAATGAAATATGCTTTATTGAATTTGTTCTCCACTGTTATAGACCGGGAGGTGGCAGCAAAGACAATCCCCTCATCGAGTTCACGGATGAAATTTCAAAATTACTTAAAAAAACTTCGCATATTAAAACGGAACCGATCTGCTAACTCATCTCCTGGGGGGAACCGTCCGAAAACCCGATTTTATCGGTTGACTCGTAGGTTTATCTTTTTTTTTACCCAAAAGATAAAAACATGGGGAACTGGGAGAAGGGA
The DNA here is from genome assembly GCA_964019185.1 of Maratus speculifer. Classification (NCBI taxonomy): domain Eukaryota; kingdom Metazoa; phylum Arthropoda; class Arachnida; order Araneae; family Salticidae; genus Maratus; species Maratus speculifer. Next base: position 413,687,173 of record OZ025293.1, on the reverse strand, counting down.
CCTCAATAGTAAACCTACGAGTCAAATTCTGAAATTTGGTTTTTAGACGTTTTCCAACACTTGGCAGACCGATTGCATTTTAACATGCGAATCGAGTTTTGAGTAATTCTGGAATTTCACCCGTGAAGTAGATGAGATGATAATCTGTACTTCCGCCTCCCGGTCTTTTAATTACTTTGTTAATTAATTATTGTAAATGCTTATAATTACTGGCTGTCATAAAATATAAAAGTTGTATTATTATTTTGTTCATATCATGTTTTCGTTTGAAGCTTATACACACTCATAGGCATTTATGCATGTTTATTTTTTTGAAAGAAATGTGTCCCTATACACCTTTAATTAATGAATAATTGTATACATTCATGTATGCATTAATAACTTTAAAAAAAAGAAAATTAATCTTTTTTTTTTCGTTTTCGGCCGAAAATAGAAAGCTTACCGAAATTTGGTTTGTGTCACGTTTTAGGTCTTAAAAACCTGTTTCGGTCGATCCAAGGCCATTACCCATATAAAAACCATAGTGACAGTGATGTTTTTGTCATATTCCTGCAATATTCCTGTTTTGTCATATTCCTGTTTGTCATATTCCTGACTTTTGTCATATTCACGATGGTCACGTCCCATCTATAACCAAAATGTCCGCACTCATAAAATCCCACTGTATGAGTTGTTTAGAAACAAAAAGAATGTTACTCAATATAAAAAAATATGCTTCTGACAAATTTGAAAAATTTTCCGACGTTACTGCGAGTCACTCACATATGTGATCAAATGACCAGTATGTTGTTAAGTCACAATGTGAATGTTTATTTGAAAATAGGACACATTTAGTTATCGGAATTGTGTTAATGCATTTGTAGGATGATGACTGATTTTTATTTCAATCATTGCAAATGAACCCATATTCATTAACTTATTTTCTAACACACACACACAAAAAAAAATGTTTTATAAATGCATCAATTTTAATCAGCAATTATAAATTATGATGCAAACATAATTTTGCATATAATTCACGAAATAATTTATTATTATTATTATGAAAGTTTTTCAAATGCTTTCTATATTCCATGAAAAGTTAATAACTTTGGTTAAACTTACAGCAATCTATATTATAAAGGAAAACACATTCGTTAATAACAGCGATATCATTTTAACGGTGGCAACACCTGGTAAATAAATTTCACTTGTACTGCGACTTTCTTAACTTCTAATAGTTGCACAATTTAATTTTTTTCACAATCAAATAGGGAAAGAAATGTTTCTTCAAATGTAATTTTTTCTATCGTACCTCAATTTGCTGTTTTTTATGGTTAAAAAATAATCTGAAACCATGTTTCTTTTTTAAAAACTATTGTGTGCAATACAATTACACAAGATTAAATTCCATAAAAAAAAGAAGAAAAAAGAAAGAAAAGAAAATCAGCATTTATTTCCGGCTAATATTCTGCAACGAAATTGAAAACTTGCTTATAAATAAACTTGCATAAAAAAGTATATAAATAAAACGCAGCTGTAATAGACATGTAATAAAACCTCGCGCTTAAGCTATTAAAACTATTATGTAAAAAAAAATGAAAATGATTAGAATAGCAAATTTTTTTGTGATTTTGTTTATTGCTAACTCTCGGTATGTGTTTAATTCAAAAGTATTTCTATTACATTTCAAAACTTTTTTTAAATTTATAAATTATTTTTTCGTATGAAAATTCTTTTTGGTGTTGTATATGAATAATAAAAAAAATAATAAAAAAATATTAAATGTAAAAAGTTTATTAATTTTGAATTTTAAAAAAAAAATATTTTTCTTCTGTTTTTTATAATCCGGGAAGTTTGCACTGATTTATGAAATTAATCTTAAAACCAGACACGGCAGAAAATAATATTCAACTGAGAAAAGCAAAGGTTTGTGTGTGTATGAATAAGCACAGAAAGGGGGGGTGGGGCGTTTTGTAATGAAAAGCTGCTTTAATATTATAAAAAACAATTGTATGCATATAGTTGTATATATTAATATACAATATGGTTCTATACATTTTTTCTGTTAATGTTTAAGGATTTTAAGTTATTCTTAAAAAATTTGCTTGCCACTTTTTGCAAACCTTTTAAATAAATGTAACATTTTCTGAATGTAAAATAAATGTACACAATTTATGCTACAACCATCACATAATTAATTATTCATATTTTTATTTATTGTTTTCCAGAAATATCTTAAAAATAGTTAGATCACAAGCAGTTTATTCAACAGGAAATTAATATAAAATGACAGACAAAGAAAAAAATTTCTTTCTCTTAGAACACTTTTTTGTTTTTAAAAACACATTTTGCATCTGCTTGGAAAAAAAGTCGTCTGCGGCTGGCTAACCGTAGAATATAAATAAACAGAGTGTATGTAGTAAGCTTTCGAACGAATGCAGGAACGATTACTCGACAACTTAGACCTGTATTGACGCGGATTTAGTAATTTAAACAATGGATTTCTCAGCAGCGCTTCCAAGATCCTACTTCATGCAAAATATATAAGTCCGAGATAAATACACTGGCTTAGGCGTGTAGTATATGCTTCCAGCCTTAGCTATTGTGCTTATGTATTGGACTTATAGTTCTCCAAAAAAATCGAACTATAAAGAATGTCGGTGAAAAGCAGGTATGAAAAAAATTATTCTTGCTATTTGTTTTTCTTTAAATTATAAAGCTTTTAATTAACTTCTTATAAACATGTTTTAAAATTTTAATATTTCATTAACTTCATTTAGTTTAATAAATTTATTGTTCATTTTGTTGAAATACATAATTTGCCTAGTGACAATTTTAATCAGATGATTAGAAACAATGATTTCAACAACATTTCAATCAGACTTCTTCCCTTTTTAAAAATATCTGGTTAAGATCATGGTTTCATAAATTTTAAAAGTATATGGGAAAACATACAATCAATGGTTATGTAATCAGTAAACCTTTAAATATACATAAACTATTGAATAAAAAAAGCCTTTTTAGAGAATGTTTTCAAACATAATTTTTAAAATTTTATGTTTAAGTAATATTCTGAAATAATTTGCATTACATATTTTTATTTTTTTTAAATTGCATCTGCTCAGAAGATGATTATAAGAAATAAGGCACAATGGATAAGTGTTTTTAAAAGAAAACATGGAAATGTAATATTAAGGGGGGGGGGGGGGTTCGATTTCGGTGATTATTCAATTTATTATTCAACTTGAGAAACGTTAAAAATCAATAAAGAAATATTCATAGTGCGTGAAACTTTTCAATTGTTAAATTTTATAATTTGAAAATTTTCAAAGTAAATTAGAAGTTTGGATACTGCATGCAAATGAAAATAGAGAAGTTACACAATCAATAACGATTTAAACATGATTTTACTAAAAAAAAATTTAAATATTAAAAGAATATCGCATATACTTCAACGATATGAAGCTAAAATGTAATAATTGTATTTCATTATTTACTTTTTATTCTGGATAGCTTTACTATTTTAGGTACTTTTTATTTAGCTGGGCGCCAGTGTTATATATATACATATATATACGTACATGTGTATAAATACATATGTAACTATGAATACATATATAAGCATTATTACATATGAGGACCCCAGAAGCCAAGAGGTATAAATGACAAAATTGAAAAAAATAAACTAAATACACAGACGACCTAAAAATATGCTTTTTTCATTTCAGGTAAAGAAATAGAAGTGATTTTCTTATTATTTGCTGAGTTATAGAGGCAAACCATTTTTTTCGAAAAACAAACAATATTGATTAATTATACATTTAAAGAAAGTTGTACTTTATTTTTTAACAGTTATTGAAATAAGAGTTCAAAGACCAGAATGCAACAAGCAGAAATTTCCTATTTCAATTCACTCAATTGTTATTGATGTTCCAATTTAACATCAATTATCTTTAAACTCAATTTACTCCAAATCGAAATTTTGTCACTTGTACCCCTTGGCTTCTGGGGTCCTCATATATAAGCATGTATTTATATGTGTGCATGTATATTAGGGTGGGCCGAAAAAAACTTTTTTTCGATTTTCGATTATGGCGGGTGCGGAAAAGTGGCCACTGGTGGCACTCAGTTCACACAAACAATTTGAGATTTTTTGGACTTTTCCTTACCCTGCCGCAAATGGCTTGAAAATTTGCAAAAATGCTGATTTTTGAACTTTTTTAGCTAAAAAGTTAAAAATGTTAAATTAAATTTAATTTGGTTGTATTTACTTGAAAAGGCATCTTTAACGTACCAAATGCTTAAATAAGTTCTGATAATGCATTATTTAATTGCTAAGTGTATTTTAAATAAGTAAGTTTTCATAGCTTTTTTACGTATAACAGACAAAATATGTATTGGTTTGAATCGTACGTTAATTTCTCTCTTATTTATGTTCCTCGGTCTTTAATTTTTTTTCTATGCGCCAAAGGTCATATATTTGGGTGGTGGACAGCAGTATAACTCAAAAACAAATCTGGAAGGTGAGAAGGGAGTGAAACAGGACACTAAACGTGCGCAATGCCTCATCGTAATGTTGAGGGAGTGAAGGAAGATAGAGAAATTGCTATAAGGGATTGTTATTATTTTACCATGTTCAAAATGTGAGAAATTTGTTCAGTGTGGATGTAAAACCTTTTCCTAGAGAGATTCAGTACTTTTTAGATCATTTGACGTACCATTACAGTGTTTTGTGCGTTTTGTTAAGACGAGATTAAAAATGGCTATTATGAAGGTCCATGGCAATGTAAAAGACACGCGACAGCATGAAAAGTATCTTTTTTGGGGCATTATGCTTATTGAAACAATTGCAATTGCCAACTTATACTGATATTATTCGCCACTACTACTGGTTGCGAAGCGATATGGCAGAAAATCGAGAAATCCAATATTAGTCAATAGATGATGTTATTAAAATGGTAGATGAAAAAGTTACCATTGAAAAAAAGCTTCTGAAAATAAAACTGAAGAAAAGCTTCCATACCAGTGTTTTCCCAACGATCAATTTACAAAAAAGATTAAAAACTACTAAAAGGTTTGACCATATCGTACGAATTCTTCGCGGGTTGTCTTTACTTTCAAGCCCATACGACTACAGGATTTCCCCAATGATCTACACTTCTTTTAACAGTGATAGTTTAGAATAATAGTTTAATGGTAGGTGAAAAAGTTACCGAAATCTGATAAAAAGCTTCCATACTAGTGTTTTCCCAACGATCAGTTTACAAAAAGATTAAAAACTACTAAAAAGTTTCACCATTTCGTACGAATTCTTCACGGGTTGTCTTTACTTTCAAGCCCATACGATTTCAGGTTTTCTCCAATGATCTACGATTCTTTTAATAGTTTTTAATCTTTTTGTAAATTGATCGATGGGAAAACACTGGCTTTTATTCAGATTTCGGTAACTTTTTCATCTACCATTTTAATAACATCATCTGTTGACTAATATTGGATTTTTCGATTTTCTGCCATATCGCTTCGCAACCAGTAGTAGTGGCGTATGATATCAGTATAAGTTGGCAATTATAAGTCTTTCAACAAGCATGGTGCACAAAAAGGATATTTTTCATTCTGTCGCGTGTCTTTTACATTGCCATGGACCTTCAAAAAAGCCATTTCTAAGCTTGTCGTAATAAAACGCACAAAACACTGTAATGGTACGTCAAACGATCCAAAAAGTACTGAATCTCTCTAGGAAAAAGTTTCACATCCACACTGAACAAATTTCTCGCATTTTGAGCATGGTAAAATAATAAAAATCCCTTATAGCGATTTCTCTATCTTCCTTCACTCCCTCAACATTACGATGAGGCATTGCGAACGTTTAGAGTCCTGTTTCACCCCCTTCTCACCTTCCAGATTTGTTTTTGAGTTATACTGCTGTCCGCTGCCCAAATATATTACCTTTGACGCATGAAAAAAATTTAAAGACCAAGGAACATAAATAAAAGAGAAATTAACGAACGATTGAAACCAATGCATATTTTGCCTGTTATACGTAAAAAAAGCTATGAAAATTGACTTATTTAAAATGCATATAGCAATTAAATAATGCATTATCAGAACTTATTTAAACATTTTGTACGTTAAAGTTGCCTTTTTAAGTAAATACAACCAAAATAAATTTAATTTAAAAATTTTAACTTTTTAGCTAAAAAAGTTCAAAAATCAGCATTTTTTGCAAACTTTCAAGCCATTTGCGGCAGGGTAAGGAAAAGTCCAAAAAATCTCAATTTTTTTGTGTGAACTGAGTGCCACCAGTGGCCACTTTTCCGCACCCGCCATAATCAAAAATCAAAAAAAAGTTTTTTTCGGCCCACCCTAATGTATATATAGATACAATATGTGTATAGATAGGTATATGCATGTGTATATATAATATTGACGTCCGATTAACCGAAAAGTACCCTATTTTATATCTTGAATGATATTATACAGATAAGTTTCAAAATATATACCATAAGCTCTATTATAAAACGGTATGATTAAAATGGATTTCTTTTTTATAGTTATCATCTAATCCTATAAATAAAGTATTGGTGATAATAATGAACTAATATGTTGTTCTATTTTATACCAATGATCTGAGTTCTTTTACGTATTCATTTACTTTAGAAAATTAGTAAATCATTTGATATTGTATTAACTATTCTTTTCTTATGGGGTCACATTAAAAAAAAAAAAAAAAATCTGTTTTTTTAATAAACATATACAAATAAAATTTTCACCACATTTCGTTTTAAGAACTGCATAATAGATTGTAACTCATTGTACTATTTATGATAGTATTAGATTTATAGTGACTCTGTCATTAAACATCCAGCAAACCAAATACATACTTGGAAAAAAAAAAAAAAAAAAAAAAAAACGAATTAAAAATTCTACATTATAGGCGAAATAGAGTAGATGCGGTGCTATGTTAAATAAACAATTAACGATCGTTGTTTATTTTTATCATACATTAAGAGTTTTTTGGTTTAAATGTATAATTTCACAAATAAAAATGTAATTTCGGCAATCTAGAATTAAAAGTATTTTTTTAATAATAATAAAAAAAAATTTAATTTTTTTTTTTTTTACTGCTTTTAAACTTTTATGTAAAATGAATTAATCTTTTATATCACCACGTTGTATATCTGCAATATCCAAAAAGTAAAAGTTACTCATACAATGAGAATCAATGTTACTTTTATTGTCAGCTTAAAAAAAATATGATTATATTTATTGTTGCTATCTTCAAACATAGCAGTTGTCAGCCTAAATATTTTTTAGAATTGTCAACTTGCAGCGATACTGAGATAAATTTTCATATCAAAGTTTTATTTCTTATTTGATTAGTTTTTCATAGTTATTGTAAAATAAACTTTGCAGAATTTGTAATATGATGGTAAATAGCTAAAAAGGAGATTTTTTACAAAGGTAAGTTCGTATGCTTTACAATTTTGTATTTGAAAAATGATGAAGTTGATGTGAAGTATATAAAGTTTTGTTTACTTTAAACATGAAAAAATATCAATATTTTTATTTTATTTATTTTATACATTTCTAAAATGATTCCTTTTGACACTCCAATAAATATTTGCAATTTCAACATCGAATAGCACTTGAAATAATTATGTTTCAGCTTGTTTATCACAATAATTGATATAAAAATACACGTTTACACATTTTTACACACCCTAGTTTTCTTAACACTATTTCTACCAAAATAAAATCCCATTTTTTAAAAAAAATTAAATTCTTTCTTTCTTTCTTTTTCTTTTTTTTTTTTTTTTTTTTTTTTTTTTTTGTATGTGTGTGTGATTTTTAGATTGAAATAATTAAAAAGTATTTTTCATACATTGAAGACATTTTTAAGCGTATTTCATTCAAAAACAACAAAAATTTAAAATTTAAAAAGTATCATTTGGTATCCGTAGAAATACTGTTAATATACGAGTAGATCGAAAAAGTCAAAAGATTACTTCATACCCATAAAAGAAAATAGGTACATTTGCAATTTTTTTTACATTTTTTATTTTATTTTTCAATTTTATTTTTCAAATAGTATTTAAACTCATTTTACATTTTAGAATCGAAGTAGTTTGAACTTGTTTAGGTATTTATGTGTTGCAGCGATCTCTTGAAGATGGATTGCCAAATTATAGAGCATATATGACTTTATAATATATATTATAATTAACGTTTCATAACATATATGGCTCGTTTCTAGTCATGATATGTGAAGCATACCTACATGACTTGTGTATAAGATGTAAACGATGACATAGATGCATAAATATATAGGACATAAGACGTAAATATTACTTATATAAGAATGTTTAGGGAAAATAAATGTTTGGAATGTATATATGAGAACGTGAGTTTCAAAATTTAAAAAATCGAATTATTACAATCGATCTCTAATATTAATGAGCCTACATCAAAAAAGCATTATAATCTGCAGAAAAAATAGTTTTATCGTGCATTTCTATTATTGTAAAACCACGCTTTATAATGAAAACCATTGAACGCAGTCAGGTTTTTCGCGATTTCCTGATATTTTTTTTATTTTCTGGATAAGGCCAGCTTTGAAACTCACGTCTTTATATATAAGATATGATCAAAGTTGACCGGCCAACTGCGATTTTAAACATTTTGTTAAATATCTAGAAAAATACACGATGAATTATCCTGAAACTCTAAGTGCGTAAATATAATAGTACAGGTCACACATTTCCTTGAAGATTTTTTCATCAAACTCCATAGGGGACTGTCAACAAATTGAAAAAGAAAGAATATCCTTTAGATTACCCTGTCAAAACTAATGTTGCAAAAGCCATCAAACTATAGATTATGATTAAGTGGATTATTGTAATAAACTGTCTTCATTTGTATGTGGATAACATGTATACTCGTAGAGAAATTAAGATTTTAATAGAAATAGTCTTAAATTTTGACAAGTTTTTTTACTTATAATTTGCAGAGTTCTGAATATAAAATAATGTACTTTTACGAAAATATGACAAAAAACATTATACATTATAGCGTTCACGCATGCGCAGTGAAAAATTATTCAGTAAACCTATTTATTTTTCAAACAATTTTTATTATTAATTCTGATTAAAAAGTATTGTGTACAATGTTTTTTGTCATATTTTCGTAAAAGTACATTATTTTATATTCAGAACTCTGCAAATTATAAATAAAAAAACTTGTCAAAATTTGAGACTATTTCTATTAAAATCTTAATTTCTCTACGAGTATACATGTTATCCACATAAAAATGAAGACAGTTTATTACAATAATCCACTTAATCATAATCTACAATTTGAGCGTTTTGCTACATTAGTTTTGGTAGGGTTATCCAAAAGATAGACGTTCTCTTTCAATTTGTTGACGGGTCCCCTATGGAGGATCGGGAAAAAATGTTCATGATAATATATGGCCTGTGCTATTATGTTTACACACACCTGGAGTTGTAGGGAAATTCCTCATGTGTTTTTCTAGATATTTTACAAAATATTTAAAAATGCAAGTGGGCGGTCACCGTGCATATATATATTTCAGGATGATTTTGGCGACATCGTAACTGCAACTTTGGTGTAAACCCCATTTTCTTTGTCCACCATATCTGTATCAACTACGTCTACTGCATTATAATCGCATATATTATTTATAGTAATTAATATCATACAATTAAAATGCTTAAAATATAAGTACTTAATATCGGTTTTCTTTTTTATATTTAAGATTTTTTATAGTTGTTATGTAATTAAATAATCACTCGTGATTTAGCGTTCAAAATGCGTATTAAAATGCTAAATTAATTTCATTCAGTCAATAGTAATCAATAATCTTTCAATTCAGTCAATCAATAATCCTTATAATTTAAAGATTACAAAAAGTACTATGTATAATGTAAGAGAATATTTTTTTATACATAGATTTTATATTGATTATGATTTTAACATTCAAGCAGAAATATTTCTTTAGTAATTTTAACAAATATTGTTGTTAAATGTCACACAGTTTGATAAAAGAATAATTCTATATTAATTTTAATACATTATTTTAATTAGTAAATAAATCACCTGTAATTTTTTAACAGAATTAAAAAGTATTTTGGCCTAGGTTTGAAGCGGGATTTTTTATGAGAGCTGCCAATGCTCTACCAAATGAGCTATCGGGAATGAATCTGGCGGACACAATTCAGCCAAAGAACTAGAATTATATACTAAATAAAGCTAACTAATGCCAAACTGGCAGCTTACGCTAAAAGTCCCTGGTTCGAATTCTGCCCTGGACGCTTTTTTCACCCATTTAGTAAAATTATATTAAAGGATAATTCTGATTGAACATTCGTGGTTAAAAATGACTAGCTATTTGTGAAGCTTTACATGTGTGATGATAACTTTGGAAGTTAAAGTGAGCAAAAGCTTTCAAAGAGAGTGCAAAAATACAATTAGCACAGCCCACGCAAAAAAAAAGTTTGTAATAATTTATTTAAAAAAAGAAAAAAAAAGTACGGTTTTATTTTTATCCTGTACACCGCAACAAGTGAAAAAAAAAACCATTTTGTCCGCCATAAATGCAAAATAAAATTATGCCATTTTCAGAATATGGAGAAATATGAATTTAAGAAAAGCGAAAATTCTAAATAAATTGAAAACAGCGCAAGCTGTTACACTTGTAAGACTGTGTGAAAGAACTTTAACTTTTAACTTAATTTAAAAGACAGTCTTCATACTGTCTATATACAAATTATACATTCCTGTTCATAAACTATGAATGCATCATTTTCCGACTTCAAACCAAATCTAACAAAAAGATAACATATTATAATTTGAGACTATCCTGATTCTTTGTAAATTAAGCATATTGGGATTTGTGGCCTTGTTTGCAAGTCAGTTTAAAAAAAAATAAGTGCCAAGTATAAATGAGTTTGTTCTTTATGCAATTTTGTTCCGTGATCATGAAAACTTTTTTTTTAGAATTTACATATCAAAGCATAAGGTAAATCTCTGTATACAAAAATTTGTGTATTTTAAATACTACACAAAAGTGTGTGTTTTGCATGTTACGCATACATATGTGTAAGAACAGAATATTAACACATAAATCTGCGTATTCTGCATATAACACAAAAATATGCGTATTTTGCATATTACACAAGATTATGTGTATGTTCCTATTACACAAAATATGTGTAAAAACAGAATTTTACACATATGTATGTGTAAAAATATTGCACAGAAATATGTGTATTTCAGTGCAACTTACACATTAAAGTGTGTATTTCAAGAGTTATCAGATAAGTTTTACACATTTGGACTTATCATCAAATTACACATTAAAATGTGTATTTTTAAATTTACACATTTGGCGCAATTTACACACCAATTTACACATACATACATGTCGTTTTTGTATCATCGATTTACACATTTTTGTGTGCAAATTTACACATTTATTTTTTAGAGTGTATGGGTTGCTTTCTGTATGATGTAAATCAGATGGTATTTACTGGGACAAACAAAAGATTTCGGCTACTATACACTATTACACCAAGATTTGGATATTTTTTACGCACAACATTTGCTACGCTTGACGTGCAATTTCCAACATGCTAAATTTATCAACTGCTTTGAATTTTTTACAAAATGAAAATTTTAAACAATTTTCAAGTAGATCCACAAGAAATAAAAGGGTCATCCATGTCACGTGCGGTGCTGTTGATCGAAATATTTCTGCTGTTTTAAGGGTGTTCTTAAATCAAAAAAGGGCAACTTTGTGACACATGTTTTATTTTTATTCGGAAATGCGTGAAAATAACAGGTGTTATTATTCAAAAAGTCTAATTGGACTCATTTTCTGTTTTTTAAATACAATAGATTTTTCATAGCAAGCCTTTAAAGCTGACACTTTTGAGCACATTTCTCGACGAAAGCAGAAAAACCGGTCGAAAAGCAGGAGGAAAACAGGTGATCACACGATCAAAATAGCTTGGAACTGGATAGGTAATTTAATATCATAAAATGGAAAAATAAGTTCGATTCGAAATCGCTTCCATAGTCAGGCATTCCAATTTTATATATTTCAGCTAAAAATAAATTTCTAAATGTGTCAAAATGTTTTGCGCTTGTTGAGCTTAGCAGTTAAGAACACCCTTAAGAATGTTGTTGTATTTACAAATTAAAACAACTTTGTTAGATCTGGAGGTTTTTGTTATTTTATAACGCAAAGTTTGTTTTATAAATACATAGATATAGGAGCCGTTCAAGTGTTACATAAGCATATTTTCGTAATTTTGTACCCCTCCCTCCCTCTTGTGAGGGAAAATGCTGCCCCGTTGCAGTGTTTTTCATGTCACTCATTCCGACCCCCAAAAGATTAATTTTTGGCTCTCCGTATTCCGAATCCGTAATAATTCAAAACAACCGTACATTCACAATCAGTGGAAATTGGTCCGCAATTTCATGTAGTTATAAATAGCATATGATCGTAACTTCAGTATAAAATTTATCTTTTATATTGAAAAATAATATGTAGAGAGTCATCGTATATCAAATATGTTAGTTTTTATGTGAAGGAATAAAGCATTTCTTTTTCGAAAAATTCTAAAAAATCAAAATTCAATCAGAAACAGATTCATAGAATGTCAATCCGACTTTCAAAAAAAAAAAAAAAAATGAGTTCCAACTCGACCGAGCTTTAATTCAAAAGTAAAAAATCCCTTTCGGCATGGCCTATAGGCGGAGGTAGATTTCGAAAAGTTTTAATCTCAAAAAAAAAAAAAAAAAAAAAAAAATGCTTATCTCTACTTAAATGCCCATTTTGGCAATATATTTTGAATTATATTCTTACTTTATTTAAAAAATTGACCAATATGATCATTATATAGTTCCTAAATAACAAAAAACTGTTAATTAAATTCGTTTGACAGCAAAATTGAATTTAAAAATGAGTCATAAAATAACCAATTTATTATTTTTAATACATCCACAATTCTTTAATCAAGATCGCTTTGAGAAATTTTGTGCGAAGTGCCCACTTTGACAGATTTTTTTAAATATATATTTAGCCTTTATCAAAAATCTGACCAATACGGCACATTGCACAGTTCCTAAATAACAAATAACTGTCAATTGAATGCGTTTGAGAGCAAAATTGAATTTAAAAATGAGTCATAAAATAAACAATTTGTTATTTGAATACAACCTCAATTCTTTTATCATGATCGCTTTGGGAATTTTTTTTTTTTTTTTTTGCTAAGTGCTTACTTTGACAGCTTTTAAAATATATATATTCACCCTTTATCAAAAAGTCGACGAATACGCACATTATATAGTTCCTAAGTAACAAAAAACTGTCAATTGAATGCATGTCAGAGCAAAATTGGATTTAAAAATGAATCATAAAATAACCAATTTGTTATTTGAATACCCACAGTTCATTAATCATCTCGCTTTGGGAAATTTTGTGCGAAGTGCCCATTTTGACAGCCTTTTTTGAAATATATTCTGCCTTTATCAAAAAACTGGCCACTCCGTCACATTATATAGTTCCTAAATAAGAAAACCTGTAAATTGGATGCGTTTGAGAACAAAAAAAAAAAGATTTAAAAATGACTCGGTAAAAACGCAATTTCTTAAATTTCCTCAAATTTTTATCACGATAACTTCGTGAAATTCTGTTCAAAATACCCTTTTTGGCAGCCTTTTAAAAAATATATTCTGCCTTTATCAAAAAACTGGCCAATACGTCAAGTTATATAGTTCCTAAATAATAGGACCTGTAAATTCTATGGGTTTGAGAACAAAAATGAATTTAAAAATGACTCATGAAAAACGCAATTTGTTATACTTAATGAATTTTTTAATGATGAAAACTTCGGGAAATCTGTTCAAAATACTTTTTTGGCAGCCTTTTTAAAAATATATTCTGCCTTTATCAAAAAATTGGCCAATAAGTCGCATTATATAGTTGCTAAATAAGAGGATCTGTCATTTGGATGCGTTTAAAATCAAAAATGAATTTTAAAATGAGTCAGAATATAAGCAGTTTGGATTTGAGGTTTTTTCTCCAACTCCTATTTTTGTTTAATTTATTTTTGCTATAAGAATTGGTTCTATGAAAAACTTGTCAATATAAAAGTTGTAGATATTATTGTGAAGATGTAAAATAAATTTAATTAGATTTAATTGCTTAAGAATTGAGTAAGTTATGGGTTTTTTTCTTTTTCCTCCCCCTTTTTCTTTTCGTTTTTAATTTTTTTTCATCGGTAAAAATTGGTCCTATCAAAAACTTGTAAATACAAAAGTTTTAGATAATATTGAGTACATTTATATAAAATTTAGTTGGATTTGATATCTTGAGAATTGACGAAGTTATGAATTTTTTTCTCCCAAAAACCATGTTTTTTTCGCCCCTTGAGCCCATTTTTAACTTTATCAAAAATCTGTCACGCATAAACTTTTTCCTCATTTTTTAGAAGTAATATAAACTTTAAATCGATTCGATATCTATTTTAATTAAAAAGTTATCGCGTTTTTTCTGTTTTCACAAAAACCCTCCTAACTTCCACCCCCTTGGTCCGATTTTGCCCATTAACGAACTTAACTGAGATCTTATGCCCCTTGATTTTATGTAAAAGTTTGATGAAGATCTGAGCATAATTATGGAAGTTATCGTGTCTAGAAGAAAGTGATATACACCGATAGATAGATAGATAGATAGATAGAGATATATATATATATATATATATATATATATATATATAACTTTTTTACTGATGGTAGTTTTGGGGTCTAGGAGTCATGATTCGTGTAGATCCGCAAAAATTTTTCAGAAATTCCAACATGGGAGACAATGCAATAGGTAGTATTTCATACGAAATCTACCTAAAATGTTTTTCCCGACGACATTGAATTTTGACCCTTACGGGGGGGGTGGGGGGTGGAAGAATATGCCCCCCTCGACTAGGGTTGCAAAAAAGCCGGCTAAAATTAAAAAAAGTCAGGCCGGTTGGCTTTTATTGGTTTTAGCCGGCTTTTTTTTGGCCAGACTTGGTCTTTTTAGGCCATAATTGGCTTTTATACAGTGACTCATTTTAATTATAAGCTACACATTTTTAAGTCTTAACTAATTTTAATTTACTTTGTATTTACTAAAATTAATTTACTTTGAGTTTAATAAATTTATTTATTAAAACAAAAAAATGGGATTTTAATTGATTCATTATGGGAAATTGGGTTATAACCTAATTTTTCAATAATGAAGACATTAATACTAGAATAACACATTGATGGAGTTGCTAATGGTTTATAATCAGAATTCTAAATATGTCAGCTAAATTATAAAATGTACTTTTTCTACAAATGTACTTTTTACAAGTACTTTTTCTGATTTACATTGACCTTTAATCCTACCCTTTTTTTTCATTTTTACTGCTTTATAAAAAGAGTACTATTGTTACTTAGTTACATGTTTTATTAATTAATTGTAAGAGTTATTAAAACATCATATTTTATTCCCTATAAAAATTTAAAATATTTTTGATTAGAACTCCCCGTATGAAGGCCAATATTTTTTTGTATTTATCGGGCCGGACCGAATTTTTATCTTTATGAATCGGACCGGGTTTACAGTTCCAACCTTGGTTCTGGAGCTTGAAATATTCATATTAAGGGTGTATTCGAAAAAATACTTTTTCACTTTCTAGAGCTCGAAATTTTCAGATACAATTTCAGACACATTTCTAAAAGTAGAAACATGAAACTTGCTGAGGGGATTTTTGAAGAGACGTACAAGGTGCCGTGTGATGTCTTTTTAGGCGCAATTAATTAGAATTTGATTTATAAACAATTACATTCTCAGCATGCTCCTTTTTTTCGTTCACAGATCTCTCGCTTGGTGAAAATCGGTTCAAAATGCTGTTTTTGATTGCTTTTTTTGCAATATTTTCTGCATTCATCAATGAATCGACAATCACGGCACCTTGTGTACTTTCTAAATAAGACAATTTGCAAGTTTGATGCATATGAGAGCCAAAATGAAAGTAAGCAGTTTGAATCGAAATACACCCTTAAGGGTGTTCTTAAATCAAAAAGGGCAAATTTGTGACACATGCATTAATTTATTTTTGTTCGAAAATGCATGAAAATAGCAGGTGTTGTTATTCAGAAACTGTCTAATTGCACTCATTCTTTTGTTTTTTTTTAAAAACACAATAGATTTTTCATAACAAGCCTTCAAAGTTGACACTTTTGAGCATATTTCTCGACGAAAGCAGAAAAACCGGTCGAAAATAAGGAGAAAAACGGGTGATTGCGTCATCGAAATAGCTTATAATTCGATAAGTAATTAATTATCATAAAATGGAAAAATAAGTTCAATTCGAAATCGCTTTCATAGTCAGGCATAAATTTTATAACTTTCTGTTAAAAAATGAATTTGTAAATGTGTCAAAACGTTTTTCGCTTGTTGAGCGGATCAGTTAAGAACACCCTTAAATGGATTCAATTAAAGAAATTTGGTAATACAAATCAAGGGTTTGTATTACTAGGATATCGTTCATCTGTCATCCATTTTTTTTTTTTTTTTTATTCAATTTTCTCTCTTTCTTATTTCTCCTTTTCTTATTTAAAAAAATAAATAAATAAATAAATAAATAAAAAATAGAGCTATTTATTTATGATTCAGTATTTTAAATTTCGTTTAAACAAATCTTTTCGTTTTTTAGAGGTTTAAAATTTTATTTAAATTACGCTAGAATTTGTTTACTTTCGGATTTTCCAAAAATTTGAGATTTGGGATTTTATTTAAATAGTTTGATTTGAACATTTTTAATTGGATTAAAATAAATAACTTCATTTTATAATAATTTTAAAGTTAAATTTGTTGGTGCTGCCATTTTTATAAGAATTTAATAATTATAAATTCACTTTTTTTATTTTTAATTAAAGGATTTTTTTTTTAAACATATTAAACGAAACCCTATATTGGATCTACGATCATACTTACCCACTTGTAAATGCTTTATGTAACTGAACCATTTACTTTATATATGTACATTGTTTTTTTCTTTGGTGGTGGGGGGGTTCACAGGGCCGTAGCTAGAAGTATACGATAGGGGGGGCTCAGGGGAATATAGGGGGGGGGTCATATTTTTTTGTTCTCTCTCTAATGCAGAAAGATAAATTAGTGCATATTTACATTGTAAGTACTATGTTTCGCATTAAACTGTTGTAATAACTTCATTTTATGCTAAGAAAAGTATATGATGATGAAAATTTTGAATGTATAACTGGTGCAAAATTAAACATCCTGTTAGCTTCATATGTACCAATAGAATGAGGGAGTGTTGAAACACGTATTTTAGATACAATTTAGTAACTCTGCTATAAACTGTGAAAGGGTCTCAAAACTAAATTAGATTTTTGAACAGAATTTCATTTCGGAACATTTAGTGACCTTGGAAAATTTTCCAGGGGGGGGGGGGGGCTCAAAATATTTTAGGGGGGGCTGAGCCGCCCATAGCGCCCCCTTAGCTACGGCCCTGGGGGTTCATTTCCATCAATAGATCACTTGCTGCTTGGCAAAAGTGAAAAATTATCATTATAAGCAGCACTCGATAAAAAAAAAAACAGCAACACTAATTTCTTTATAAAGGCACAAGCCAATTGCATAAGTTTGTAAATAAAAATAAGTTAAATTGTATACGTTTGCGATTCAGAACAGCCTTAAGGGTGTTCTTAAATTAAAAAGGGCAACTTTAAAACGTAAGTTTTAATTAATTTCTGTTCGGAAATGTATGAAACTAGCAATTGTTGTTCAAAAACTATCTAATCAGTTTTTTTTTTAAACGCAATATATGACTTAGGAAATACGGCAAAAGGTGTCATTTTGAACTGAATTTCCCGACGAAATAAGAAAAAGCATTCAAAAAGGGGTGAGAAACAAACAAGGGCGGATCCAGCTCTCCATTTAGAGGGGGGAGGGGGTCCATTTCTCTTTAATAAGCAATTTTTACTCTAATGGCTTTTCCTTTATCCAAAATGGCTATTTTTCTGATACTTTGAGGAAGTCGTTTTTATCCGTAAATACAATATTGCATTAATATTTTTAAATATATAAAATTTACACATTTTATTCAGATACGCAGAAATTGAAGAATTTCGAATTTTCTTATAAAGGCAAAGACTCATTTAGAAATAGAACATTTTAAGCTAATTTTTAGGTTCTTGTCACCTGCAAAAATGTCGTCATGGAGGAACAATTGGCTGTTACGGATTCAGTTTAAAAGCCGACATTTTATAAAAAAATTCCCGAAAGATTCTTTGACTTTATTGAAAAATAGAAAACGCTAATCAATCACATATGTTCTGAATAGGTGCATTTTCATGTCTTTCATCTGAGATTAAAAATGACTTCATAGATGCGTCAGAAATCACCTACTTTGGATTTAAATTGAGTTTTAAATAGTCAGAAAGATTCTCATTGTGTATCAAGGGATAAATTTGAAAGAATTTAATATATAATTCATTTTTAAAATTCCCTTTAGAAATTTTCTTAATTCCCCATTAAGGGGGGGGGGGTTACCTCCCCCTTGAATCCACCACTGGTTAAAAACTTGTTTATGACGTAATCAAAATCACTACATATAAGAATATGATATACAGTAGAACCCCGGTAATTCGGATTAATTGGGAACAGACCCAATCCGGATTATCCGGAGAATTAGAGAATACTGAAAGAAAATGAAACATATTTGCAGAAAATCACCTTTATGTTAAACTTACTGAATATTTACATACAGTAAAAATGTTTTCTTTGTAATAAAAAAGTTCTGCTGTGCCAGTTTTTTATGTCTTTTGCAAGCCGCATGGCCAGTTGATACTCAAATTTGAAAAAAACAATTGACCAAACCGATCCGGATTATCCGGAGATCCAGATTAGGGAGGTCCGAATTTGCGGGGTTCTACTGTATAATAAAGATAGATGATATAGATAAATTATGGACTACAAAACGTTAAACTCAGTTCGCCTCCAAATCGCTTCCATAGTCAGATATTTCAATTTTATATTTTTCCGTTAAAAAATAAATTTGTAAATGTGTTTAAAAAAAAAAAAAATGTGCTTGTTGATATATTATGAAAGAAAAAGAAAAATCTGCTTGCTTTGGAAACCGAAGAAGAGGAATGAATGAGAAGGTTGCGGTTTGTTGATAAAAGGTTTGCTGCTGCTGTCAGTCTCTGCTCTGCCAACATTCCCTTTGGCTGTAAAACTCAGAATGGAAAAGTGGTACATGGCGGCCTGCCGATAGGGTTTGTCATTTCGTTTGTCTTTGTTAAGGCGCCAGGATAAGGATTCGTGGACCGTGATTGGACAGTCATTGCTACTGCTCTTTTGAATAATTGGCGCTTGCGCCAAATATGACTTCCGCTTTTTTTAAAGTTGATGTTGAAACTTCTTTGTGCGTGCATCAGTGACGACGTGCGTGAACCGTCGTGAAAGGATAAAATCCTTTAAGATCCTGGAAGTTTTTCTCCTGCTTTCTGGGGATATTCTTTATTCTTTGAGTTCAATGAAATCGTGGCACGTAAGTGTAACAATTTAATATTTCAAAGTGTATTTAAAAAAATTTTTTTAATTAAGATTTTTGAAATCTAAATGTGTGTTGCTTAAGGGTGTATTCGAAAAAATACTTTTCCCCCTTCAACAGCTCGAAATTTTCTGATACAATTTTAGACACATTTTTTTTAAAGTAGAAACATGAAGTTTGCTGAGGGGATTTTTGAAGAGAACGTATAAGGTGCCGTGTGATGTCATTTTACAGTCAATTCATTAAAATTTGATTTATAAACAATTATCTTCTCAATACGACGCTTTTTTTTTTTTTTGTTTCCAGATCTTTTGCTTCGGAAAAATCTGTTCAAAATGCCGTTTTTGGTTGCTTTTTTTTTTTCTTTTTTGGCAATATTTTCTTCATTTATCATAGAATCGACAATAACGGCACCTTGTGTACTTTCTAAATAAGACAATTTGCCAATTTCATGCATATGGGAGCGAAAATGAATTAAAAAATAAATCGGAAAGTAAGCAGTTTGAATCGAAATGCACCCTTAAGTTGAAGTCCAAACTGTTTGATGTCCGGCTTACTTCTGTACGCAAACTCGTGCATAATTTTTTGTAATATACTGTCTTTATCAAAAAAACAATGCGGCACATTAAGCCCATTTCCTGGGTTATTTATGGGATTTATTTGGGTTTTGGGGAGGGTTTAGTGAATTTTTTTCTAGTTTTGTTGTTTTTTTTATTTTTGTTAATTCTATTAACCGGCGAATCAAGTAACTTTCAATCTCATTTATCAGAAACTCAGCCCCCCCCCCCCCAGAACTGAAATTTGCTGTGCCACTGGTGAAGGGTCCTTTCAAGTCTTTTCAATGGCTAAAATTAAGTATTACAATAAAATATAGTTAAAAGTTTCTGATTACAAAATCATTTGTATTTAAAACAGACAAAAGCAATCTACTATTGATGAACATTAATATACACATTAGACGTCTGCACGGGCCGAAATTTCCAGGCCTGGGCCCGTCCCGAAAGTTAAAATTTTGGCCTGGCCCGAACCAAAGACATATTGGCCTGACCCAGCCCGGCCTGAAAGTTAAAGTTTCGGCCCGGCCCGGCTGAATTTCTACAGAACATTGATCTTTACTCTAACGGAAGAGTTCAGACCAAAGAAAATTATCTTAGTCTTTTATTTTCTTCCATATTTATAATCTCTATTTATGCAGAAGCGCCATTGGCTGCGCTATTAAACGCTTTTAATGAACCTTTGTTTGTTGTATGTAAATGTTTTGGTTATCATTAGTATTTGCTATTTTAATATCATTTGTATTATTAATATGTAAAAAAAAATCTAAATGATATATAGTAAAAGTAAAATCTTCTAAGACACTGAAAAAAAAAAAAAAGTTTCCTTTTTAGCAGATGTAAATGTTTAATATATGTATTTTTTTCGCGTATTGTTGTATTAATTTTGCATGAATGAACAGTTTAAAAGTTTTAATGAACAGTTTATCTCTATTTTGCAAAAAATTTTGGACCAAGCCAAACTTTACTGATTTATGAAGTCTTTTCCACATCGAGAAAAGGATTTTCATACGGGAAGATTCAACAGGAACTGATTATTCAGGTCCATGAAGACTAGGAAGAACAAAATTAGTCTCGGCTTCATGCGGAAAAAATAAGTTAGACTCTGCCTGGCCCGATACTCCAGGAGAAAAATTTAAGGCCCGGCCCGTGCAGACCTCTAATACACATTAAACAGATCTATTCAAATACAAGAAGTAGATAAGTCTTTTTATGCAGCAAGTGAATAATAATTTTTGTTAATCTTAATGTTTGATACCTTTACCTTTTTAGATCTTGTTTTTCTCCTTGCTGCCTTTGACTTTGAATCTCGTGTTTTTGTTTCCATGGCCTAAAGAAAATAACAATAAAATAAAGAATATAAATTATATGTATCATAGAATGTTGAATAATATTAAGAGTATATGGAAAACATATTTCCATCAAAACTTTGTAAATATATGATAATAATCAGATGTTGATTAACCAAAGACAATGACCCCTTTTCAAGGGTGTTCTCAGCTGCTCCGCTCAACAAGCGGAAAACGTTTTGACACATTTACAAACTCATTTTTTAACGGAGAGATATAAAATTGGAATGCCTGACTATGAAAGTGATTCGGAATTGAACTTATTTTTCCATTTTATGATACTTAAATTTCCTATAGTTATAAGCTTTTTCGATCAGTCGATCACCCGTTTTTGTCCTGTTTTTCCACCGTTTTTTCTGCTTTTGTCGGGAAACGTGTTCAAAAAGTCAACTTTCAAGGCTTGTTATGAAAGATCTATTGTTTTTTTTTTTTTTTTTTTAACAGAAAAATGAGTGTAATTAGACAGTTTTTGAATAACACCTGCTATTTTCATGCATTTCCGGAAAAAAAAAAAATTAAAGCATGTGTCACAAAGTTGCCCTTTTTGAACATTTAAGAACACCCTAGGGGTGTTCTTAAATGTATTCTTTGTGACACATGCATTAATTTATTTTTGTTCGGAAATGCATAAAAATAGCAGGTGTTGTTATTCAGAAACTGTCTAATTGCACTCAATTTTCAGTTTTTTAAAAACACAATAGATCTTTCATAACAAGCCTTCAAAGTTGATGTTTTTGAGCACATTTCCAGACGAAAACAGAAAAACCGGTTGAAAAGCAGGAGAAAAACTGGTGATCATGTGACTGAAATAGCTTAGAACTGGATAGGTAATTTAACTATCATAAAATGAAAAATTAAGTTTGATTCGTAATCGCTTCCATATTGCATTCCAATTTTGTATCTTTCAGTTAAAAAACGAATTTATAATTGTGTCATTGTTTTACGCTTATTGAGAGGAGCAGTTGAGAACAAACACCCTTAAGGGTGTATTCCAATCAAAACTGCGTTTTTCAGATTTATTTTTAAATTAATTTTATGCTTTCAAATGTACCAAACCTTCAAAATCTCTTATTTGGAAACTACATAAGGTGCCGTGATTGTCAATTTTTTGATAAATGTAAAAAATGCTGTTAAAAACGGCGTGTTGGTTCAAATTTTCCGAAATGAGAGATCTGCGAACGAAAAAAAGGGTCATGCTGGGAAAATAATTGTGTATAAATCATATTCTAATTAATTCAGCGAAAAATTACATCACACGGCACCTTGTACGTCAATTCAAAAATCCTCTCGGCAAATTTCATGTTTCTACTTTTAAAAATGCGTGAAATTGAATTGGAAAGTTTCGAGCTGTTGAAGGTGGAAAATCATTTTTTCGAATACACCCTCAAGGAAAATATTACAGAAAATCACACAAACTTTAGCTTATCTTTTTCGTATATGCACAGTGAAATCCAATGGTTTCCAGCCTTACATATAAAAATTCATTAGGCAATGAATTTCTTTTCCGAACATATAGAGGCAAAATTATGTGAACAAATTTGAAAGTTTTATTATTGAAATCTCATGTATTATTTCTTTCTATGATAGTTTATCAAATGAAATTATGTGATAATCAGATTCTTAAAAAGCAGCGTTCGAAATCCTTGGTGGTCCGCTGGTCCGAGACCACCAATAATTCAATCGGACCACTAATTTGAAAAATTTAGTGATCCACAGAACCAGTGCCATTTTTCAGGACCTGAGAAAACCCGATCGCACATAAGATTTTTTTTAATTATCAGCGATGCCGCAGACGGCTATAGCGCGTAAGTTACGCAAAAAATCGGAGATGGGGTGCAAAAAAATAGCTCTTACACGTCCCACGGGACGCGTAATTTCGTTATAAGATAGCGAAAAAAAGACATTTCGTTAAAAAATCGCAGAATAACGACTAATTTCCGGCAAATTTTGTCAAACAATTATAGAAAAAATGGCTAATTTCATTCCAAAACCCGAAACAAAAGGCAGATTTCTTCAAAGGATCGCGAAAAAACGGTAAATTTCGCCCAAAAAAATCACGAAAAATGACAGATTTTTTAAAAAAATTGCGGAAAATGACAGATTTTTTAAAAAAATTGCGGAAAATGACAGATTTTTTAAAAAAATTGCGGAAAATGACAGATTTTTTCAAAAAATTGCGGAAAATGACAGATTTTTTCAAAAAATTGCAAATAAAAAGGCAGATTTCTTCAAAAAATCGTAAAAAACGACAAATATTGTCCGAAAATCGCAATAAAAAGGTAAAATTTGCCAAAAAATCGCAAAAAACTATAAATTTCCTCAAAAAAGTGTGAAAAAACGACAAATTTTGTTAAAAAGCGCTGAATAACGACTAATTTCGAACAATTATCGTCAAAAAATTCGCGAAAAAATGGCTAATTTCATCCTAAAACCCCCCAAAAGCGGCAGATTTCTTCAAAAGATCGCAAAAAACGACTTATTTCGTCAATAAATCTTAAAAAAAACAAAAGATTTCATCAAAATAACTCGAAAAAACTTAAATCTTGACAAAAAAGCACGAAAAAAATAAGTGAATGCCGGGAGAGAATTTTTCTGTTTTAAAAACTAATTTTCCTGCTAAAAAATTGTTGTTGCTGCTCCAAAAACTGATTTTCCTGCCTCCCAATCGGTTTTTTATTGCTCCAAATCTTTCTGAATGAATGCGACTCTTGAAAGCACCATTTTATTAAGCAAAGTACCCTTTTACTCAACAAAAATATCCCTTTTTTCAGCAAATGTCTTTTTCAATAAATCTGTCTTGCCCCATTTTAAAAGAAATGCAAACAATAGTGATACTTGTTATCTTCTACGCTTAAATAAGTGTTATTTTATAATTAAATAGTATCTTGCACATTTATTCTTCAAAAAGCACAGAAAATTTCTCTCAAATCAATATTGGTTTTAATTTATTATTATTAAAACAATTGTTGCATTTTATTTTTCTTGTGCAAATAAACAAGTTAATTTTTGCGTCAAAAAATATGACTTATTATTAGTGGGGACCCGCTTTTGTAGAAAAAGGACCCAGAATTTTAGAAGTCCTGGGTCCCAGAATTTTTCAAGTCCAACTGCATCATTGACACTAGTTACAATTCCACCACTCTGGCTACAATCTGGAGAAAAATCGAAAAAAAATTGCATTAAACCTTACAGCCAGTTGATGTAAGTAATTGCAAATAAAATATCTAATTAATAATTTGATAGTTTTTATTTATATGCTGTTTATTTAATTTTTAGCAAATTATAATTTTACATTTTATTGTGCTGAAAATTTTGGATAAAAACTAAGTAAGATTGGTTTATTTTCCAGGGAGGGGGGGAGGAGGCCACTCTAAGTGTTAAAATTATTTAATAGAATTTTATGTAACGGACCAGTGATGATGTCTGTGGACCAGTAAATTCTCTTTCTTACTGGTCCTTGGGACCAGTGACTTTTTTTTAGGAATTCTAACGCTGAAAAGTATCCGTAAATTTACATTACGAAAATAAACATAAAAAATAATATAATGATAATATAAAATAACGCTAAAACTTATGAATGAACACAAAAAAAAAAAAAAAAGTGGCTACTAAATAACTGTCTGCCAGCAGCTAGCTCATAGCTACTTTTCCTGCATGGAGAAAATAAACTCTTTCCATTCCATAAATTATTAAATTTTTTTTTATACTGTTGTATGTTAATATAGACACATTTATTTAGCATATTCAATTATAGAATAATACTAACAGAAAATTTAACAAAGTTTGTTTAACAGTTTTAAATTAAAAGCAGCACTTACTAGGGTTTAGTTATTGGGTTGGGGAAAAAGTAAATTCGTTTTTTCCCAATAGATAGCTTTAAAGTCGCATATATCGAGTAATACTTACTCTATTAAGTCATACTATACAGCGTTTGAAAGGTAAGTATTTAGAAAATTCTAGATATAAAGGTAGCGTCATCTGTTTAACCAGTCAAAAGTTATTTTGTTTTAAAAATAGAGATTTCAGACGATTATTTTCGTCACATTTTAGTTTTTTACTTCCAAAAAGGGAAAACTTGGCGCAGGCTCATCGAAACTTCTGTGGCATTTATAGTGATTAGTGCTTAAGTAAACACTAAAGTCAGAATTGGTTTGCTCGTTTTCCTTCCAAAAATTTCGATGGTAAAGATAAACCTTTTTCTGGCCGGCCAAAAAGTTCAATGAAATTTTAAAAACAATCCAGGTAGACTGACATATTTCTTCCCACAACATTGCTACGGAACTAAACATCAACCATAAACCACTTTTGAACCATTTACATAAAATTGGATACCAAAAGAAACTCGATACTTGGGTTCCCCATAAACTTACAGTGAAAAATTTAATGGACAGTTTTCATTTGTGAATTGCTACCGAAACTGTATGAAATCGAGCCATTTTTGAAACAAATCATTACGGGTGATGAAAAGGGAATAACGTATAACAATAATGTGCTAAAAAGATCGTGATTGAAGCTTCACAAACGGTGGCAAAGCCCGGATTGATGTCTACGAAAGTGATTCTGAGTGTTTGGTGGGATTGGAAAGGAATTTTCCATCATGAGCTGCTCAAACCTGGCCAAACCATCAGTTCAACTATCTTCTGTAAAGAACTAATGCGATTGAAGCAGGCAATTAAAAAAAAAACTGGTCAAAATTGATCAAAAGGAAAGGCGCTGTCTTCCGTCACGACAACGCTAAACCACACGCATCTTTAGTCACTCAGCAAAAACTGAAAGAGCTTTGTTGGGAAGTTTTGATGAATCCACTGTATAGCCCGGACCTGGATCCGACGGATTACCATTTGTTCCACCCTATGCAGTACTCTCTTGAAAGTGTGAAGCTGACTTCAAAAAAGGCTTGTGAAAAATCCCCTTGTTCAGATTTTTGCCCAGAACTCTCAGAAATTCTAGTGACAGAATTATTGATTTACCAGAAAATGACAAAAGGTCATCAAACAAATAGCACATAAATTTTGATTAGTTTTTTTTTTTATTTATATAAATAAATTGACTTTGAAAAACACGAAAAAAAGTGAACTTACTTTTTCCCCAACCCAATATATATAATTATCATGATATATATCCAATATTTATTTTCAAATTATCATAAAGTTTAATTTTTTCATGCATTTGACATTCATTTTCAAAATATTGTGTACATTTTTTGTATTTTTAGTCAAAACACAAGTAATAGAATTTTTTCATTGTTATTAATTTTCATTCTGTAGATAGAACTTTCGCTTTGTCAGGTCTGTAAGACCCTCTTTCAAACTCAATTTACTAAAAAAATTACAAACTTTCCACTTGAAACCAATTTTTAGGGTGGATGCTGAAGTTTTGGCCATATTAAGAGAAAAGTTGAAATGGAAATTTTATAGTTTTTGACTGAATAAAGCATATTAAATCGCAATAACAGTGTTCTTTAGTAAATTTGTTTTTCTGTTAATTATAATAACTTTGAAATATTAACTATGAAATATTTTAGGTTGTGAGTAATAACTCATTAATTTCTTTCAATTTGTACCAGTTTTGGCCACCCCAATATCTTGTAGTTTAACAAACATTTTAATTGATTTTAAGTAAAAGTAAAGCATTTTTATGGAAAATCTATTTTACCACCCACATGTGTTTGCTGCATAAAAAAAATTTTGCATTTTTGTAATGAAATCATAAAAACATTAAATAAAACATACTTAAGTTGATTTTAACTGAAAATTCAAATTTAAAAAATATATATATTTGATTCATAAAAGAGACTTATAGGACATAAAAATCTTATTTTAACATTTTGAAAAAATTTCATTTATGTATATCATACATTATATTATATCAATATTTACAATTATATGACTAGAATCTTAAAATTATTCCATTTTTACAGGAAATATTTTGACAATCTCTAAAATCCATTTTTTCAATTGATTTTGAATTTTAATTCTTAGTACTTAGCTGCCTGTTAGCCTAATCATTTGGAGTTCGTTTTCTTCAAACCTTAGATTTCATTGTGTAAATATGGGTTAGGATCTTAGAAAAACCTTCACAGAGGGCATCCCCTTCTATTCGGTCAATATCTCTCATATAGATAATTGGCCGTCATAAACAGCACAACCCTATTACTTGATATTCAACAATAGTAACAAGTGATGTCCATTCTGTAAAGGTAGAACAAGGTACTCCAAAACTTAGCTGTCTTGAAAAGCTGACAATAAATTTTAAAACGCCTTATTTTTACTTCCTATCTTAAAACAGTGTTCAATATAGACCATTTTTAAGAGTACAGAATTGTCTGTTTTAAACTTGTTAAAATGAATCCTGTTTATAGTGTAAAGATTTTCACATTATTTGTTATTTCTAAATTCATGTGCTTGAAATTTTGCAAAAATTATACAACTTCATTTCTTTTGAAAAAATAAAAGAAACCACTAAATCATGCTGTAATTTTATTGAACTTTTAAATTTATAAATCATAAACTATTTCTAAATATATTGCTAAAATTTTCACTATAATTAGTCTTGTGGCCAAAAGTGAAGTATAATGTTGTACCCTTTTTGGCCACTTCATGGCCATAAGTGGTACACATAGCAAATTTAAAGCACCAGTTTTGCCCAGTGGCGTAGCTAAGGGGGGCGTCCGCCCCGGGCGCCGAGGCCTAGGGGCGCCAAATTGAGAGAAATTGTTATATATCTATATTGGGGTGGGGGCGCAAAATTTCTTGCTGGCCCCGGGCGCCAAAAAACATAGCTACGCCACTGATTTTGCCCCCCCCCCCTCCCCTGTAGGATGTAAAAATAATTAATTTAAGTATGAAATTGCAACAGAGAGAAAGCTTACTTCATAAAACTTCATAGCAATTTGTTTCAGAACAAATAAAGTTTGATAAATGTATAATATTGGGTCATTCCATGTCATATCAACGTGGGGTCTGGACCTCAACATTTTAGATTTTGATGATTTGTGGTTTATAGTTTGTATTCATGGAGTATCTGAAAAATCTAATTTTTTTTTTTTTCCTTAGTGGTTTTTCTTTTTCTTTTTTTTTTTTTAACGAAATTTTAAAAATGGCTAAAAGTAACAAATTTAACCAATTTTGCAATCACAAGATCCTCCATAATTCTTTAACAAATTGAGCTAGTTAACCAATAGTTAGTTAACCAATTGAGCTCCTTTATGTCTTATTTTAAAGCTATTTTTATTAGCTTTGATATGATATGTAACACTATTCTGAGTAAAATGTTTTTTTGACAAATTTTCAAAATTTTTGAATTGATTTTTTAAAAACACCATTTTTAATTTTTTTGAAAAAAATATATGTTAATGTTTGAGTTTTTCACTATTTTCATCATTTCAGTATGTAAAATCTCAAGATAGAGAAATGATGGGATTTTGAGTTAATTTTTGAATAATAGTTATACAAAAATTTTTTCAAGTATGAAAAAAAAAATTAACATTTGTACAATTTCTTTCCATTATAATTCCCACTTCTTTTTCATTAAAAATTTCAAAATTTCATGCTAAGCATATTCAGTTCTAAGGCATGGAAAAAGTAAAAGCATATTTCTCGAAGTATAATTTGCCCTTAACTCTTAACATCTATGTAGTAAAAATATATCTTTATTCAATAGTCATTAGCTATTGGCTGTTTTTTTTTGTCATCAACAGTTATATAGTATATAATTTTTAATTAAACTTACCTTCTAGTTGAGAGTAAAACTTGAATACACTATTAAATTGCTTAAAATTTAGATTCCTTTATTATATTTACTAATTATATGGTACATGTCATTTATAGTTTTGTCAGACTCAGACAATAATCCAAAATATTTACTATGGATTTGAAAAATTATTATTATAAAACTTCTGCACTGCTTTCTTTTTTCTTTCATATTAATGATATTTTTGGAGTGAATGCTTTAATTTTTTATTCATAATAGCAGCTGTCATTACCATTTCTTCCTATGTAAGTGTGTACATTCTTCCAGTAGCTGTGTAGGGATCAACCCTTTTTAAAATATCATCTAATGGAATTTCCAAAATGTCAGGGCAAGGTTTGGGATAGTAGAATGATGGAGCAGGTCCTCTCGGGTGAAGAAAGTTAACTTTATAATAATTTGACTTTTGGTTTTTGGCAAGAATGCATGCAAGCCATTAAGAACCTTCATAACGAATGGTAACGAATCCAGACTGAAGCTCACTAAGTTCTGACATATCTTCTGAAGGAAGAAATGACACATTATATTCTTGAGAACTAAAGGAATATGGTTTTGTTAGCATTTGTGATTCTGACAATGGAATAACTGCATGAATCCTCTGAATTCCCGATACTGTATGTGAATCATCAAACCATAAAAAGCTTTTTTTCATTTTCATTGTACTCTTTATTTGTACAATACATGAGATTTATTCCAGGAATGTTTTTATTTGCAAAATTATAAAGTTGCCGGAGAGTGATTATGTGTGTTAGGCAAGAAAGAGTTCCTCCTTAAGGAGGAATTCCACCTTTTTTAAAGCAATTTTGGACATCCTCTGGATTAATGCAAAAATAATTTTAGAAGGATATTTAGGGGGGGGGGGGGGGATGCTGAAAAAATTGTAATCTTTTTGTCTAATCAAGTCCTTGCAGTTTGTTCTTGACCCAGACAACACAAATACATCCTAAAAACATCCAGAAGATGTCACGTTTCGGATATGCGTGATATCCTGTGGACCGATGAATTGGTCCTGTAGACAGTTACAGAACATCCGCTGGGTTTCGAAATGTCACACCTGTCAACATCCTATGGATGTCACTTCATGACACTTTAGGGATGGTTATAGGACGCTTATATCATACCCTCTGGACGGTCCTAAAATCATCCTAATAATGTCATATTCCAGATAAACTGATATCCTACGGATGGGTAAATTAGTCTTGTGGACAGTTGTAGGACATCCCCTGAAGTTTGAAATGTGAAACCTGCCAATGTCCTGTGGACAACATTTTACTACACATTTCGTACAGTAATAGGACAGTTGCAGATACCCAACCCCCTGAATCACTCAAATTCAACCTGCAGCCTATAATTTTCTTTTTTGACATGTCAGGGGTTGATCCAGATTTTTATTCTTAGAAAAGTAATATTGTTTTTGTGGCGGGGGGGGGGGGGGGGTGTAATGAAACTTCAAACCCAGTTATGCAAATTCAAACCAAGCATTTATTAACAAAAACATCTTTAAATTCATTTGCTAAAGGTTTTCTTTTTCATAAACTGGTTATGTTTACAAATTACACATTTTTTATGAAAAAGAATTTTATAAAAGAGCCTATTTTATTAAAAGGAATTTCGTGAAGGGGTTTCTTATATTAAACTTATTTTTGTGAATAGGCCCATTTTATTTTTATTTTTTTTTTTTTTGAAGGAACAATAAATAGGCCTCAAATTTTGCCTGGATCGACCTCTGCATGTGTATAAAAAAGTATGATCTTCAGCATTATTTCATCCACATATATAGCTTTTTTTCTTTACAAATGCATAAAAAAGTATCGAAGAGCTTCAGCATTTATATTCTTTCATTGTAAAATAAATTTTTCTGGCTTTTTATAATTAACTTTGTAGTGATGCATCTATATCTCAAAAGGACTCTCCATCCGAAGACATCCATGACTGTCTTCTAGCAAACACAATTCCGAATTGCACAGGTTTTTGAATTTTTCTATTAACACATCAAATGCTATGTCAGTCACCAAGTTTAAAAATATATTATTTTAAGCAATCACTTAAGATCTATTTAAAATTTTCTGAACTTAATTAAACTTAAAATTATAAGATTTTACTTTCTTAATTATTTAAACACTAAATTATTTTTATTTTATATCATATTTTACATTGTCAGTGGCCGAAGCAAAGTTCAATGCCGTCACCATGGATAGCAATGTGTTAAATTTAAATATTTTTTAAAAATTTAGGATAGCTGAAGCTATTATGCAATAACATTTATTTTTTTTTAAATGAAGCTATTTTAACTTTCAGAATTGGTTAAACAAAAGTACCTGCATTTAAAAAACTGCAACCAAAATTGGAAAAGTACAAAATACTCTTATTAAAAATAGATCTTTGCTGTGGAATGAAAAATAAGTGTAAAAATTTTGGAATTGAAACAAGAACCTACCTAAATGTTTAGCATTATCGAGCAGGTGTTTTTAAGTGAAGTCTTCTTAATCTTCAATATTAATCAAACATAAAAAATTGTCAGATCATTTACAGAGAGACAAGTTTCCCATTACATTATGATGCACACTTTATTAAATACATTAGTAGTTTCAATAATATTTTTTGAAATATTCACAGAATCCACTTTTAATCCTTCTAGCAGAGATTTTAATTCTGGATGAGCATTCTTGTTTTTCTATTATCTGAACGAGAAATTTAATGAAGTTTCTTAGAACGTATCAAGTTTATTTTATGAAGTTCAATTTGTAATTTTCTTTTTGGTTTTAAACAAAATCTTAAAAAAAAATAATAATGGTGTCAATGAAGAACCAAAATGGTACTAACAGAGTTAAGACCTTCTTGTAAGATGTCCAAGATAACTACAAAAAAAAAAGGTTAAAAAAAAAATCCCTTTTTAAGGCAATCTTCTTCAAAAAATACTTTTTCTGAAAAGATAAAGTTTTATGACACATTTTCAGATTCATTTTTAAAAGTAAAAGCATGAAACTCGCTGACATAATGTTTGAAGAGATTTATAAGCAGTTGTATGTTTTCATTTTTCACTCTTGTAAACAGTTATTTTATTAGTATGGCCATTATTTTCATTATTATTCTCTTGCTTTGAGAAATTTCGTTTAAAATGTCCATTTTAATAACGTTTTTTTTCAATATATTCTGCCTGTATTACAAAATGTTAAGCATGGCACATTATAGTTTATGAATAAGATAATCTTGCCAATATGTTTCATCTGCAAAGGAAAGCACCAATATTTCTACAAGCAGACAAATTTGTATGATTTTAGAACATTTTACAAACCTCCATTTCTAGCCACTCCAATATAGTTTATGAAAGGTGTCGAGACCTTTGAGATGAATAACAACCGGATCAATTGTGTGTTGGGAGCTAGAGCGAAAACATCGATTAATTTTCATCTGGTAATCCTTGAAATTGCTGTTGAATTTTGTAATCATACTTAAAGGTCTACATTAGTCATTCAAATTTATATATCTTTGAGATTTGGAAATAGAAACTTAATAGAAATAAAATCAAAGATAAAAATGCAAATTATTTTTCCTCTTTTGTATGTAGACCAGAAGAAATCAAGGTTATTATTTAAATAAAAGTAATGATTTCTTTTAGAACAGCAATTACCAAGAAATTAATTTGGTTTTTGAACAAAGAAAATAAGCGATTAAAGAATTTTTTTTTTTTTTTTTTTTTTTTTTTTTTTTTTTAATTTGATAAAAAAGTAAAATAAATTTTTAAATATTACATAATTAAATTTGTTCAATTAAATATTTCTTTTTGAATGACCTTGGACAATTTCCAATAGGGTATAAGCTTTATAAGCTGAGTTGTAATATTTATTTGTTTGTCTTTTTCATTGGGAGGGAGGGATGGTCTAAAAATGTGATCTGAAAGAAAAATATGAAAAGGAGAATTCTAGATCTGTACACCAATTTTTATTTTATCCATCTCTTATTAATCTACAAGGTTTTATTTTTTCTCTTAACATTATCTTTTCTCTTAACTTTTCTCTCTTAGCATGTCTTAGCCATATTTTGATTATGTCTTCAGCAGCAGACTTGGTAATGGATTGCTCTTCACAAACTGCATCTAAAACACAAACAAATGAACATCAGAAAATTTAGCTATTTATAAAACAAGTCTGATTATTTTCACTTTTTAATATTTAAAAAAGTGCTTATTACTTGCCTCAAATAATGCATGATAATTTATTAGAAAAAAGCATTAACAAAATGAATAACTTTTTAATATTTGGTTTATTTTAAATATTAATACATGTCAAATAATGAAGTAGAAAAATGTTTAGTATACTAACTTTGAAGTTTGCTAAATAAGCAATTAATCAGTGACATATCAAAAATATTTAAAACAGAATATGAATTTGGAAATTTTTCGTATAGCTTCTCAGTATGAGCATAGTATGAGCATAGCTTCTCAGCTAGTATTTGCCTTCAAAAGAAAGTAAAAGATATAATTTTTTTTATTTATTTATTCTGATTTATTATGTAAGTTTATCTGATGATTTCTTATAAAAAAATATAATTATATGTGTATGTATCATAGATTACATGTCAAGTGGGATCGGCAGACAATTTTTAAATTTCAAATTGAAAATTATTGCTTTATTTTTTGTTAGAGTAAAAAAAAAAAAAAAGTAATATAACTTGTCTAATGTTATTCATCTAAAGTTAAATACATTTGGGCATTTGGCATCAAAATTATTTATAATTTACAGGAAATAGTAAATTTTTACTTAATTCTATAAAGTACATAAATGCATTAAAAATATATAATGGTAACTAATAATTACAAATAAAAAAAATGAATAAAATTCTAGGCATAAAATAACTTAGATTTTCGGTAGTAGAAATGTTATTTTACAGATGAAATAAAATATAAATTTTCATGGAAAGAAAAAAAAAAAAAAAAAAGCTTAATTGTATGCACACAACAAACAAAATATTGCATAGCTGCCAACATCCTCCGCTTTTTACACCTGGAAGAAAATTACAGTAAATTTTACCACTTCAAATCGCAGCAAATTATCGACTGAACAATGCAAAAATTTGTATTGAATTTTTTCGGCAAAAAAATCAGAAGAGTTGGCAGCTATGATAATGTATGTATATATATATTTTCAAAACATTTCTGAAGACAAAAGTGTTATTTATGGGGTTAAAATCTCCCTTAAAAATCCCCTAAACTTTGAATTATCCCCTGAATTAAAACCTCTGAGAACAAACCTTTTCTTATCCCTCCCCCCCCCCTCCACCATTTTTTTTCTCTTCTGGATATGCTATTAATGCAAAAATGTTTATTAAAAAGACTGAATATGCTTCACTCAAAATGTATGGTTTCAGTGTTTTTTTTTTTTTTTTTTTTTTTTTTTTTTTCATAAGTGATATATTATTTATTTTTTTAATGAATAGAATTATACATTAAAGATGGATATAAAAATTAAAGGCTTCCAAAAATTGCATTATGATTATTGAATAATAATATATATATCCATATTAGGGACGCACCGAATACTGATTATGGCCGAATACCGAATATTCGGCCGACAGCTAAACCGAATACTGAATATCCAGCTTGCCGAATAGTAATTGTTGGGCTGAATACCGAATATTCATCCAGCCGAATAGTAACTAATTGGCCGAATACCGAATATTCAGCTTTCCAAATGCTTTTTATTTTTCAAAGTTTAAAGTATTAAAATGTTGCTATTTGAAACAATTTTACATAATATTTAGTAAGAGAAACTTATATTTTGATAAACAAGAGCTTTTTATAAGAACATTCAGTATTGAAAAAAATCTGCCTTTTTTTTTTATTTAAGAAGCATAATTATGAGACTTTTTCAATTAGTAAAATTTTAAATTTCATTTCTTCTACGAATTGAAACAAACATTTTGAAATCAAAGAAAAATAATGAAAAAATAGTTGAAGAAAAACTGTAGTGTCTCATATTTGTTCTTTTTAAATAACTCAAGGCAGATTTTTTTCAGTATTAAGTATAAATACTTTTAACTTAATTCTGAATAAAGGAATGTCCAGCTCATAGTTCTTTTCTTATGAATAGTGGCATTTTCCATCCTTCCCATCATATCATATTTTACAGAAATCAAAGCATGTGAGTTGAAAATAT
Organism: Maratus speculifer; assembly: GCA_964019185.1. Taxonomy (NCBI): domain Eukaryota; kingdom Metazoa; phylum Arthropoda; class Arachnida; order Araneae; family Salticidae; genus Maratus; species Maratus speculifer. Next base: position 413,651,756 of record OZ025293.1, on the reverse strand, counting down.
AGTTATGATATCTTATTTATTGTTAATGCAACAAACGAAAGCACAAGTTTGACCTAGAGTGAGATGAAATATAACGCATTTATGATTCAATAAGTTGATTATGATTATGGTTTCATAAACAAAAAATTGTCTGCCTTGATAGCTATTACTAATCTCAAAAGTTTTCCGTTCTTGTTTAAGGACTTTTGGGAAAAGCAAGAAACAGATTATTTACTAAATAGAATTTAGGCATTCGCATCATTTATTCCTAAGGAGAATCCTAATAAATCTTAATTTTAATCCTTTTCATGCTTAATTTTCTTAAGTTAAACTTTACAAACAGCAAATAAATAATGTAAAAACGCTATATTATTTAAATGTTTTTATTTCTTATTATTTTAAATATATTAATAAATTGACAGTTAAAAGTAGAAAATTGTGAAAAGTTTTTTAAAATGTATTTTAAAAGCCTTTGGATTCGACCGAATACTTTGATATTCGGCTTAACCGAATAGTTTGATATTTGGCCTAACTGAATATTCGGTAACATGGCCGAATACCGAATAGATACCAAATATTTGGTACATCCCTAATCCATATATTTCAAATAAACTATCGGTTACTTGGTATTTCTTAATATGTATAAATAAAACTGAACAACTATATATATATAATACATAAATATATATATATATATATATATATTTTTTTTTTTTGTTTCATATGCAATTATTCCCATTCACATATTCAAAAAATATTTAGATTCAATCAATAAATACACATACAAATAAAAATGAAGAATAGCAGATAAGTTTACAAAAACATTTCTATCATGTTAACATCAGAATAAATTATCTTTATTATAATCTTTAGGAACACTAAAAAAGTGCTTATTAGCAGGGAATTTACTGTAATATTTGTGAAAAATAGTACTATACAAATTTATAACACATTTTTGATATAAAAAATTTAAACACTATCAGAAATATGTCAAACACTTAAGCTCATAGCACGATGGTATTAACATGGCAAATGACGTCACAGCGCTTTCGTCCGTGATGCAGCGTTTTGCCGCCAAAACAAAAACTGTCGTTTTAAAATTCATTTGGTGAATTATTAAAACTTCAAATATACATAAAAATACTATCAATTTTCTTGATTTTTTGTGTTTTTCAATATAAAAGTGAAAAGGAAAATTTTGAAGTTACTCCATTAATCAAATAAAATGAGCAGAACTATAATTTGTTATATTTTCAGACCATTTATATGTGTCAGAAAGTAAAGTATAACTATAGATGAAATTACAAAAGAAGCTGCCTTTATATCTATGGCTTAATATTTTAAAAATGCAAAATTAAATTCAAGCAATTAAAAATATATATTATAAATTTATCATACAAATTGAATACTTCCAACTGAGCAAAAAATTGACCAGGTCGGGAATCAAATCCAGATACTTGGCTTACAAGGCCAATTCTTTACCTGTTAAGCTAACTGGGCGATAGTCGGCTGGGATTTCTAGCTTAGATAACCTTATTGGTCATAGTATCTGTTCTGTCATTTAGACAACTCGGCAGAATGAACCGCAAGTAATGGAACTCCATATTAAGATGGAGTTATGTCCAGATGTTATGACCAATAAGGTTATCTGAGTGAGAAATCCCAACCGGCTATCACCCAGTTAGCTTAACAAGTAAAGCATTGGTCTTGTAAGCCAAGTATCTGGGTTTGATTCAAGGCCTGGTCAATTTCTCGCTCAGTTGGAAATATTAAATTCGTACTATAAAGAAAAGCTTCTTGAGAGGAAAAATAAAATCTTTAAAAATTATGACTAATCTTTAAACATTAAGATAAACGGGAAAATTTTTGAAAAGCATACCATATATACTTGATTTTCCGGTACTGAGTGTTTTTCTTCTAAGAACTGCAGACCGCACTCATCCATTAACAGGAAATCTTCAAACGCAGGTGCACTTGAACTGCCAGTGGCAGTGGAAACAGAAGCTGAAAGAGAATAGATAAAATTAAGTATGGTCTGAACTAATACAAAATATTTTCTGAGATCAATCATTTTCAACACTTAATGACATTTTAAAAATCAGTATTTTTATCTATATCCCCCCCTCCCAACCCCCTAAATTTAAAAACAGGCTAATTTAAAAAACCTACATTAAAATTAGACAGAATTTTAAACATTTAAAAGAACATTGAATGTGTAGTAGAGATCAAGTACCAATGCCTTGCAAGGCTGTCCTTTAAACATTATGATTTTATTCCATTTTTGAAAAACATTACGAATGATAGGAAGTTTAAAAATGACAATATAAATTTAAAAATTCTGAATTAATTTTCGGTCCTTCAAGGATAGAGCTGTTGCAAACCACACATATTTGTTTCTAAGAAACAGGTATTTTTTAAGATACACAATACCGAACTGTTACTTAAAAATAAGACTCGTTAATTGTATATGTCAAAACGCAGCCGAACAAAGTGAAACTAACTTCAAACGCAACTTAAACTTGTATAATTTAAGTATAATTTGTATACAGCCAGATAGTCAAGTGCAGTAGAAGATGCGAAATTGTGTTCGAACTCAGGCAATTTGGCATTATTATTCTGTATGTATTAATTATTTTCAAATCTTCAATGCTTTGGATTTCGTATGGCAGGGTTAGTATGGAACATGGAATTTCATGACCAGGAAATTTTTTTGTACCAGTATTTTCTCTTAGAAAATCTAGCGTTAAATAAGACTTGCAGGACCAAACTTGTCAAACTCAACTTGCAGGAAATTACACTCAATCTAAAATCGAGGCTAACCAAAAACAGAGTTAACTAGACCTGTAACAAAAATAATAAAGCTTCATTTTTTTTATTTTCAGAGTTTCCCCCAGGTTTAAAAAAGGGCAGGGCGTTTACTGTTCTGAAAAGGGCAATTTTACTTTTTTCAGGGCACTTTTTCATTTTTAAGGACACCTATCTAACGGTTCAAAACGTCGTGAAAAAACAGAAAATTCATCAAAAAATTGAAAAACGGCAAATTTTGTTAAAAGATCGCGAAAAAAACAGCAGATTTTGTTAATAGATCGCAAATAACAGCATATTTTGCGAAAAAACGTCAAATTTCGTGAAAAAAATCTCGAAAAATGGCATATTTTGCTTAAAAAAAGGCGTGAAAAAACGAAAAATATCGTGAAAATATCGCAAAAAAAAAAACCGTAACTTTTCACAAATTTTTCTGTTTTGTTGCGATTTTAGACGAAATTTGCCGCTTTTTTCGCAAATCTTTTGAAGAATTCTGTTATCGCTACTTTTTGATGAAAGTTGTCATTTTTTACGACTCATTCGACAAAATTTTCCATTTTATCACGATTTTTGGGAGAAATTTTTCGTTTTTCCACGATCTTTTGTAGAAATCTGCCGTTTTGTGAAATTTTGTGACGGAATTAGACTTTTTTTTTTTTTGCGAATCTCGCCGGAAATTAGTCGTTACTTCGAGATTTTTAACGAAACTTGCCGTTTTTTAGCGACTTTTTGACAAAATTACCTGTCTAACGGCACACGTATGAGGCTATTTTTTGCATTCCGTCGCCGATTTTTGCATAATTTATGCGCTATAGTGCGTTCGGATCACTGCTGGAGGGCTGTGTTTTTTCAAATGAGGGGCAAGAGGGGCGCTATTTTTTAAACTAAAGGGCAGGAGGGGCGGAGTGCCCCCCTGAAACCAGCGTTAGAATTCTTAAAAAAAAAGTCGCTGGTCCTAAGGACCAGTAAGCATGAGAATTTACTGGTCCGCAGACATCATCACTGGTCCGCTATATAAAATTCTATTAAATAATTTTAACACTTAGAGTGGCCTCCTCCACCCCCCCCCCCCCCAATTCTTGGAAAATAAACCAATCTTACTTTGCATTAATCCAAATTTTTCAGCATAATACAATGTAAAATTATAATTTGTTAAAAATTAAAAAAAGAAATTTTCTGTACTTTTTAAAGAATAAATGTGCAAGATATAAATTTAATTATAAAATAATGCTTATTTAAGTGTAGAAGATAACAAGTACCACTATTGTTTGCATTTCTTTTAAAATGGGGCAAGACAGGTTTATTGAAAAAAAAACATTTTTGCTGAAAAAAAGGGATATTTTTGTTGAGTAAATGGGTGCTTTGCTTAATGAAATGGTGCAGTGTGAGTCACATTCACTCAGAAAGATTTGGAGCAATAAAAATCCGATCGGAAAGCAGGAAAATCAGTTTTTGGAGCAGCAGCAACAATTTTTAAGCAGGAAAATTAGTTTTTAAAACAGAAAAATTCTCTCCCGGCATTCACTTTTTTGTTTTTCGTTCTTTTTTGTCGAAATTTCTGTCTTTTCGAGTTATTTTGACGAAATCTTTTGTTTTTTCGGGATTTATTGACGAAATATACCATTTTTCGCGATATTTTGTTGCAAAATTTCCCGTTTTATCGCGATTTTTTGACGAAATTTGCCTTTTTCTCGCGATTTTTTGAAGAAATCTACCTTTTTTGGGTTTTAGGATGAAATTAGCCATTTTTGCGAGATTTTTTGACGATATTTGCCGGAAATTAGTCGTTATTTAGCGCTTTTTTAACAAAATTTGTCGTTTTTTGCGATTTTTTTTTCAAATTTTGCCGTTTTATCGCAGTTTTTGGGCAAAATTTGTCGTATTTTCATGATTTTTTTTGAAGAAATCTGCCTTTCGTTGCAATTTTTTGAAGGAATCTGCCCTTATTTCGCTATTTTTTGAAAAAATCTGCCGTTTTTCGCGACTTTTTGGGGCGAAATTTGCCGTTTTTTCGCGGTTTTTTGAAGAAATCTGCTTTATGTTTCGGATTTGAAATGAAATTAGCCATTTTTTCGAGAATTGTTTAACAAAATTTGCCGGAAATTAGTCGTTATTTCGCGATTTTTTAACGAAATTTGTTGTTTTTTCGCGATCCTTTAACGAAATTACGCGTCTCGTGGGACGCGTAAGAACTATTGTTTTGCGTCCCATCATCGATTTTTTGCATATTTTAGCGCGTCCGCGGCATCGCTAAAAAAAAAAAATATCTTATGTGCGATCAGGGCTTGCAAAGGCCTTGGTCCTGCGGACCACTAAATTTTTCTGATTAGTGGTCCGATTGAATTATCGGTGGTCTCGGACCAGCAGACCACCAAGGATTTCGAACGCTGCTGAAACCATCTGGGGGAAACTCTGTAATTTTGTACTCTAATATATTTTGCATAATTATTCTGAGTTATTAATAAAAATTGTGCATTATTTTGTCAAATTTTAATTCTTGTAATTCTTTAAATAGCACATAAAATAATAATGCATTTTAAAGATTTTTTTCCTCCCTCCCAGACTGATAAACTTCCCTTCATTTATAAACGTTGGGAGGGAGACTCGCCTCCTGGGAAAAATCAAATTTCAAGCCCTGTTAAAAAAAAAAAAAAAAAAAAATACTGATAGTTTACAAGGAAAATATTCATATGAACCATGTATGGGTTTGTTGATTCTTTTATTATGGGACAGAAAAAGAAGTAAACTGTAGACATTTTTCTAAAGCATCAAATGATAGAGCTGTTAATTATATGTATGCCAAGCGATATATTCAATTAAAGGAGGTTCAACAACGAATTAAGAAACATTTGTTGGCAAAACATCATCCGTCATATATAATGGCAGATCCAGTCTTCAAGTTAGAGGAGGGGGGGAGAAATCACATCCAGTATGGAATTAACAGACACTTTTCTCCAAGAGGGACTTTTGCGGCTCCGGTTGGAGGGGAGGGGGCAATTATAGAGTTCCGCGGAGGGGAAATTGCAATTTTTGACTGTTAAAAACAAAATCTCAAAACTATCAGGGGAAACATTTCGTTGCTTTGGGAGGGGAATGTTCCCCCCCCCCAGGCACCCCCTGAATTCAATACTGGTCACATCACTTCATAATTAATTATTATATTGAAGGTTATTCTTAAATTAGAGTGACTATTTTTATTTACTTTCGCTAATTTATTTTCATTCATAAATACAAATATTTGCATTAGTATTTCTAAAAATGGATATTTACACAGATTTCATTCAGATATGAAGTGATATATTTCATTCAGAAATGCTGTTAAGTTAGCATTTTATGATAGTTTTAGGATTTGACAGCTACAGAAATGTCGTCACGAGGGAGCAATTAGCAGTCGCGTCTGGAAATAAAGTTTAAAATGTTAAATCATGGAATTTTTTGAAAGTTTTTCTTTTTTCTTTAAAATCTGCTTTTATTTAAAAAAGAAAAACACTTTTCAATCACGTTTCTGAATAAGAACACTTTCAACCCACAAATTAAATTTTTAATTGCAATTCAAAATTTTACTTGTTGCACAAATGCCATTAGAATTTTTTTTTTTTTTCTAGAATTAATTTAAAAATCATCTAAAATTTCATAATTACATTGAAGAAAAATGTTTCTGCAATACATATTTTAACAATATTTAAGTTTGACTGAAATATAATGTAAAATGTTCCACTGAGGTGCTTTACTTTTTGAATGACCTATAAATGAAACACAGAAAAGAATATCTTAATGCTTAAAACAAAAAAAAGTAAAAAAATTAACTGTGCACAACATATAATTAATAATGGATAATCCAAGTCAACTCAAATTTTTAAAAGAGCTTGTTACATCAATTGTAAATATTCAAATTTTGATTTTTCAAACCTGTTAAATAAAATCATTTTGTTAAAATGATCTTGTTTTCTGAGTATATTAAACAGCTTTGTTACAAAAAAGCATTAAAATGGAAAAGATGCTGCTGTCATATCAGGGTATCGGTGTTTTTTCTTTAGTGATTTTCGCGAGAAAACACTGTTTTGAAATACTTGTTAGGCATACCGTGGCAAAACAAAATGTAGTTTTATTATATTTATAACATGTTTATTTTATTATAAAACAGACGCACATTTACTTCAGAACAAAACACAAAATTTTCAATTTTATAAAACAAATTTATTTTTTACAGTAAATATAGACATTGTTTTATAAAATTATTTCTTATTCGGGCGATGACTAGGCCTATTTTTTTGTTTTGCATTTTAATAAAATTTTGCCAACATTAAAAAAATATAGAGGCAGAATAATTATAAAGAAATGCATTGCAAATAAAAATAAAAGAAAGTTCTTACCTTATATCAACATCCATTTTCTCTATTAATTCGAATTCGCCATGCGCTGATTGAAACATAAACATTGGATTCCTCTGTGGCCGACGAGTTGAGGAGTTCAAAAAAGGCGCTCCACAGCTACTAAAAAGGACTGACGGTTATAGAACATCCATCGGCCGTTTGGGGACCATTCGGTTGGATGGTCCGTTCACAGTTGTTCAGAGGCTGTTCAGCGGACAATGTGATTGGACCATCCATTCCTTACTATCCTCAGAGCATTCACTGGATAGTTCGCATAGGATATGACACCCACAGGATCTATATAATCATTGTATGACGTCCGAAGGACAGTTGTGGTTGTCTGGGTGAATTGCTGTTTAAAAGAGACATAAAATGAAAGGTGAGCTTATATCATATAAGCATCTGAAAGTCATATAAATAAAGATGTTCAAAATGTCTTTCAAAAATGATTTTTTTTAACTTTAAAATTTAAAGTGAAAGGAAGTTTTTTGGAATAGAATATTTTGTACGATTTATGCAACACTTTAGGATAATTTCTGGGATATCTTTTTCGAGATGTATACCTGAAGTAAAGAGTATATTTAATACTTATTAAAATAAAGACCAGTAATATGTGCTGTTACATTTAATTTGATTTCATATGTAGCTGTTAACAGGACACTTAAAATATCAGTTTCGCGTCACTGTATAGATGAAGAAAATTTTCCACTTTTTTTCTCATTTCCTACTTTCATGCCTGTATGATTCTCATAAGGTGTTTTTAAACTCGCTTTGGTAGCAAGTCTCTTGACAGTTCCTCCTTGACCATCACAGGAACTTTTCTCATGTGATGTAGCAAAGAAATGCCACTTGGCATCAATACCAAAGTCAGTTTTATGCAGGCACATGTTTAAGAAGTTCTTTCTATTTTTATATTGCATAGCAGATCCTTCTGAAAAATAAAATATTTTATTGATCTTGAGATTTTTCTTTAGTTCTTTCTTCTTCTGGGTTTGGAACAAATTAAATGCCACAGTGTTGTGCTTCAAACATTCTAAAATGAACACATAATTGAGATGCTCAATAATGTTGCTTTCAGACTTATGTACAGTAGATTCCCTCAAATCTGCACATATTTTACAGATGTAAACAATAAAACAGTCAGTTCAGATGTAGGTGCAAAATTTCCCTTTTTTAGTTTTATATCAATTTCATACATTTTTTAATTTGTAATTTTTGTTAAGGTTATTGATGTTTTTTCATGAAGAATTTATTTCTGAAAAAATAAAGATATCGCTGATATCATTGGTAATCACAATCTTACCACATATACTTATGTATTATAATCAAGCTTTTTTAGTTAAGTCTGGCAAAACCTGAAATAAAGCTTCATTATTTTATGATTGTGATGTGAATTAGTAATGTACTTTTATGAGGCAAGTTTCATTGAATAATTTAGGAAAAACACATTTCATATTTATAATAAATATTTAATAGTACATTAATGATTATTAACTTGACCTTTGCTTTTATTATTTATTCATTTTAAAAATTATCTAAATTTTTATTTTAGTTTATTACTTATTTTAATATTTTAGTATATTGTAAGCATTCATTATACTTTTGATTGCATTATTAATTACATTCAAATTACTGTTTAAAATTTGTAAACAAAGCAATGACCAGAAATCTGCAAAACCTCTGGTCCCAAGCTGTGCAGATTTGAGGGAGTCTACTGTACTATAAAAGGATGAACGGTTGCCTGGGTATTAGTCCAATGATAGGACTGTACCTCATCTTGTAGGACAAAAGAATAATTTTGAGAAATCACAAGTTACCTGTATTTCTCAATTTTTTAAATTTTCCTTTACATAGCTGTTAAATTTCTTTTGTTGGTTTGCAATAAATGAATGTCTTTTTTAGCTTTAAAAGATTAGAAGTGAAATCATCAATAAAATCCTCCGTTGTTGGTATAACAGTCTCCATTGTGCATCGATCAGTTGCAATCCATTTTTTGTAAGTGACACTATCAATCATTTCATCTTCAAATTTTTGAAAAAGTTTATTTTTAAGTTTCAATTCCTGGACAATTTTTGCATTCATCCATATAACATTTATCTGATGGTGGGTTGCACATTATTTTAGCCAGACAGATTTTGTAATCTTTTAATGCTGTTTCATCACCTTCTAACACAAATTTATGTATTCCGGATCCATTCAGCGTTATCTTCACACTCTGGTGACTAGTACAAACACATACTGTGTGAGTACCACTTTTCCCAGCCAAAATAAAATTCTTAGGTCTCATGCTACAAAGTATTGAAAAGCTAACTTTTTTTGTTGGGTGCTTCTCTTTAAACATTTGATAAATTTCTTTCAAGTTGGTCAAAATTAATCTCTTGTGTAAATGGATTCTTGTACGATCAGCTGATTTAACTGACACAAAATCTATTTTCCCTGGCATAATTCTGCTAATTTCATCATTCTTATAAAAATCAATCACAGCCTTGAAAGTTTCTTCATTCAGTGTTTTTCCTGGCTTGGGATTTGGCGTTGAAAGAATTCCTTTAACTTTTTAGCTATCCTGACCATATAGTCACTCACTTTAAATTCATTTTGTATTTTCTTTTGACTCCAACTTGCAGGTAAGAGAGTTAATATCATGATCTTTTCACTTTTTTTTTTTTTTTTTTTTTTTGTGTGTGAAAATTTTTCCTTAAACTGCTGTAGAATCTCTGATTGATCACCACTTTCTGCACTTTCTTTTTGGAAATCATTAGAGTTTGAAAGAAAAGTTTCTTAAATACATGTTTCAACTTTCTGAAATTTTTTTTTTCGCATATGATGGCCTTTCTAGCCTCTTTTTCTTAATTGGGGATTCTCCAACAAGTTCAAGTGATTTATTTAAGGGTATATTTCGAATCAAACTGCTTGTTTTCAGATTTATTTTTGAATTCACTTTTGCTCTCAAACACATGAAACTCGCAGATTCTCTTATTTAGAAAGTGCACAAGGTGCCGTGAAGGTCAATTCTTTGATAAGTGCACAAAATACTGCAAAAAAAGCAATCAAAAACTGCAATTTGAACCGATTTTTCCGAAGTCGGAGATTTGGGAACGAAAAAAAGGGTCTTCCTGAGAAGTTAATCGTTTATAAATCAAATTCTAATAAATTGAGCGTAAAAAGACATCACAAGGCACCTTATACATCCCTTCAAAAATCCCCTCAGCAAATTTCATGCTCCTATTTTTAAAAATGTGTCTGAAATTGTATCTGAAAATTTCGAGCTGCTGAAGGTGAAAAAGCGTTTTTTCGAATACACCCTTAAATAATCTAAGGATGTGTCAGGATCAATGAAGTTTACAGAAGCACTAGTACTTGGCAATGATGCCTCTTTAAACTCATACTGTTTTGACTTTGAACTTTTATCTTGTGACAGTTTAATTCTACAATTATCACATTTTCATTCCCTTCTGAATATCAAATCCGAAACTGCACATCCAAGTTGTTTCATTCCTAAGTCTTCCTGATTTTGAATAAATTATTTCTTTAAGGATTGCAGCATTTAACAGAAAATAATGCCCAATTTTTCTTACTTTCTGACATTCTTAATAGTAGAATTTTTTTTTATTAAAGCCTTATTAATGTAAAATGAAGCTTGTTTATCAAATAGTTATTAAAAGAAAATTAAAGTATAACACATCTTTACATAAGCTGTTGAAATGTAAAGTTTTTATCACCGAGTGCACAATGGAAAAGGCTCCTGTGCAGTTGTAATACAAACCTAAATTAAAAAAGGAAACACCTCTCTGATTGGCTGGCTGCATTCTAATGAAACCTAAATTGAAACAAAAAAGGTATCTCCATCTGATTGGCTACAGTCAACTGAAACCAAAACTAAAAACAAGGAAGTAAAATTGTAGTTGTATGACATCCAAGCATATTAGAATTTAAGTAAATATTTATAAAGAGAGTAGAAATTTGACTCTTTATTTCCAGGTATTAAAGAATCAGCTACCTAAAATTTTCAATAAACCATTCCTATTCAAAAATTAATAACTCAAAATCCCATCATTTCTCCATATTGAAAATTCCCATACTTGTAGCCAAAAAATCAAAGATTAACAGATATTTTTTTGAAAGAAAATTAAAAATAGGGCTTTTGAAAAATTTAAATTCAAAAATTTTGAAAATTTGTCAAAAAAAATATTTTGCTCAAAACAGTTAGTGTTGCATATCATATTAAAGATAATAAAAAGAGCTTTAAAATAAGGTATAAATGAGTGCAATTTCTCTAGTGCAATTTTTTAAAGATTAGCTGATACATATAGGATTGCTGTAAAAACAATTTGCGATATTCAATATTATTTCAATGGCCTGAAATCCGCACAATGTCCTCTCCCAAACAGTGCAAATTTATGGCCCTCTACTGTTCACACAAGCTAATACAATGTTATAAAATCTTACATAAGTAAAAGGAGGGGGGGGGGTGTCCAGCATTTTTTTAAATTTTTTTATTTTATTTTTTTTTAAAGTATGATGATTAAAAATGCTTATCTAATACTTGAATAGCCCCTTGACAAATTCATAAATTTAAGAATTTAGACAATTTTTAATTCAAAATATAAGATTTAACATCAAAATATATTACAAATTAAAAAAAAAAGTCTTCTAGAGATTAGTCTGTGGTAACATTATCAAGATTTCCAGTGTTTATAACAACACTTAAGATTTAATCGCTGCATGTAATAAATTACTGTAGGGGGGCGGGGGAAGCAAGAATTTGAATAATTGTAAGAGTTAAACTGTTAATTTTTTTTTTCATTTCTGAGATTGTGTTATAATAGGATTTTCTTTAGTTTTATATCTTATTATTAAAAAAAAAAAAAAAGAAAAAAAAATTATAAAAGAAGCATCTTTTAGGGGCAAATAATTTTGCTTTGATTTCTTCCATAGGTTTAACTTTAGTGCTCATGTTCTAGCATGTGACTAGTATAGGATCTTATGTGAAAATGTTTATTACAATTATCTATTATTTAATTTGATTTTTCTTCTGCAGACAAGCTATTATTGTTTAAATTTCTTTTGCTGATACCGTAAATCCTCCATAACGGATATTCATAAATAGCCGACACCTCTATTTACCAAATGCTTTTCTGATCTCCAACATCTATATGTTTCTATATTTTTATCTGCCAGTAGCGAATATCTCCAAATAGCAGACATATTCACTGCTGCTGAAGTGTCTACTGTTGAGAGGTTTTACTGTATGTGATACAGTGAAACTTCCATATAGCGTACACCTCTATTCTGTGGTCGCTTTTTCTATCTTTAATGTCTGATATATTTGTATTATATTTATCTGTCAGTAGCGGATATCTCTTAATAGCAGACATATTCAGCACTCCTGAGGTGTCCGCTATTTAGAGGTTTTACTGTATATCATTTGATGGATACTGTTAAACTTCCATAATGGACACTCCCGAATAGCGAAGAATTCCCAAAACTCTGATTTCCAATATCTATATGTTTATAGATTTTTATCTGTCAATAGCTAACACCTCCAAATAGCAGACAAGTTCACCGCTCCTGAGATGTCTGCTATTTAGATATGTTACTGTATATGACATATCTCTTGAGGTTACTAATTAAATTCTTGGAATTCAATCATAAAATTTAAAAATACTATATCAAAGTAAACATGTTTATAAAATAAAAAAACATTGTTTCTATTTTGTCAATTTCTAATTAATTTTTTAATGTAATACAATCTGTACAGTAATATAAATAAATAAGGACAAAATAAAAATTGCTGTAAACGAATAATTAAAAAAAAAAATCTATAAAAACCACCTAAGTAATAACTTTCAAAATCATGACTTGCAGGGCCATCGCTAAGACTTTTTATTGGTGGGGGAGAAGACCTTTAATTGCCAAGTCAAATTTTCATATTTGCCAACTCATTTTATAATTCTGCCAAGTTACCACACTTAGAAAATGTAATACAGTTCTTATTTGTAAAATGTTTAATAATATTTCCAATTAGAGTTGTAACTTTTGCAAATTCTATCAAAAACAGAAAACGTACTACAATTTTTATTAAAATTTTAATTAAATTTGCCAAGTGTAACAACATTTGCGATTGTTTGGGGGGGGGGAGGCTCCCCCCTGTCCCCCCCCCCTTAGCGAGGCCCCTGATGACTTGAACTAGTCTTCTATCTAAAGTGAACCTATTATATCAGTATATGTTGAATGGCTCCTATTCCCATTGTATTCCTGTCTACTGTTCATTAAGCAGTCACGCCTAATCTATGCACTTCACAAAAGAGAGGGGAGAAAATATGCAAGGCCGACTCTCGGGCATTTTTTACAATAATCTTTTGTATCTCAACAGGTATATACACTTACATGTATCTTATTTATCAAAAATGGAAAACTCTGTTCGATTTCAAATCCCTTCAATAGTCAGGCTTGTCAATTTTATACCTTTACAGGTAAAAATTAGTCAGAAAATATGTCAATTTCACATTGTTGAGATCTGATTTTAAGAACCACCAAAAACTATATTTTCAAAGATTACATTAATATAAATTCTTTATCACTCTATTAATACTTTTACAAATCATGTTGTTTGCCCTACAAATCTCAAGAACAATTAAGTCCAGTTCTGCCCTGGCTCAATTGAAAAACAGGTTGGGCCTGGGTTAGATACAAAGTAACTCGAAAGGCGATCTCTACACTGTACAAATTCTAATACTGTATTGATGTTGTCAAACTAGTATCAGTTTGTGATGCACATTTATACTTACTTTCGTTAAAGCCATATTTTTAGTCGGCCAGTAGGCCTGCTGAAATTTTTTGGCCAGGCCCATGCATACCTCTACTTTACATTATTAGTTTTACTGTGTGGTATGTAAAAATTACAATTATTACTGATTACTATGATTATAAGCTGAAGAATAGACTACTTCATTCACACGCAAAACCTCACTTTCTAATGTTAATTCTATGGAAGAAATTCTTTTAAATATCTTGTTTGCATTTAGAATTTTTTTTACATTAGTTTTGCATTGGAAAGCTGAGGCAGATTTCAACAATAGCAGTTTTTTAATTTTTAAATTGTTTCCAATTAAAAGAAGAAAAAACTTTTTAAAACCACTTTTTAACCACTTAAAAAAAAAATCTTTTTTTTGTCGCAAGGGCAGATCTGGAGACTCCTCAGGGGGGGGAGGGGGGATTTTAGAAATTTGGATACTTGACTTTAATGCGTGGGTCGGGGCTAATATTTTCATCATGGGTCATGTTGCTTCTCTTTTTTTGTTGCGGGTTGGATCTGGGTCCAGTTGACTTCTATTTTTTGCTTTGGGTCTGGTTGATTTCCCTTTTTTTTTTGTTTTCTGCTGGTCTGGTTAACTAATATTTATGCTGTGGATCGCATTCGGGTCTGTTTGACTTCTATTTTTTGCTGTTAATTGAGTTAACTTCTACTTTTTTGCTGGGTGTCAGGTTCGAGTCTGTTGACTTCTATATTTTGCTGTTGTTCAGATTAACTTCTATGTTTTTGCTGTGGGTTGCGTTTGAGTCTGGTTGACTGCTTTTTGCTGCGTGTTTGGGTTAACTTCTAATTTTTTGCTGTGGGTCTGATTTCGGTCCGGTTGATTACTATATTTTGCTGCTGGTCAGGTTGACGACTTTTACTTTTTAGCTGCACAGTTTCATGGGTCAGTTTCAGATTGGGTTTTCACTCTTGGATTTGAGTAGACCTGATTTTTCAAAAGAAAGTAAATATTTTTGAAGATAAAAGCTATATACAGTAAAAGCTCCATAACGGACATGCTCAGATAATTATTTAGGAATACTTTTAAATCTACAAAATTATGTAAAAAATACTCAATTGGTAAAAGGCTGTTTTTTTTCCTTTATATCAAAAATCAGCTGTAATTTAGTAAAGAATGCTTGAAACTATTAAAGAAACAGAAGAGTACAAATAACAAATAAGTAAGATGCCAGCCCAACTTGGTCTCGGAAGGAAGAATTAGGAGGAAGTGCACGAGTCGCAGTTCGGCCAATAATAGTTATTATACAGAGGCTTGGTTAAAGGTCTGCATGGGCCAGAATTTCCAGGCCCGGCCGGTAGGAGAGTTATTTTGGCCTTGCGCAGCCCATTGTAAAACTCAAAAGTTTAGCCCAAGTTCAGCCTAGCCCATTCTGGCCCAACACAATTTCTACTATTTCTAAAAAGTTCAGATTTTTATTACATAATTAAGATTCCTATAACGAATACTGCATACATATCTATGGAAAGATATTACAGTATATTTTACAGGAAATACACAGTAGCAACTTTAATAATTACTTAGATTCTTACACTATCAACATTCATATAAAGATTCATTAAAAATTAATAAGGTTTAGAATAAAAGAAAAAAAAAAAGTTAAAAACATTATAACTGTTCAAGTAGTATAATAAAAGTAGATGTATAAAATCTTGAACTATTAAGTCTAGTTCCAGCCTGGCTCGTCTATATGTAGAAAAAAAAAATGAAAGTCTGATCTCAAGCCAGCAGGAGTCTGTTAAAAAAATATTAGACCCAGGTTACACACAATGTAACTGTCCAATGCTGGTCTCTACACTGTAAAAGTTATATTTCTGTATTGATGTTGCCAAACTAGTACCTGTTGATGACGCGCATTTATACTTATTCATGTTAAAGCCATATTCATTGAAAATAGTTCACATTTTATCATTCCTGCTTAAATCTTTATAAGGGGCCAGTAGGCCCTATAAATTTTTTTATCAGCCTGGCTCCATATAGCCTGTTCAATTTTTTTGCCAGCTCGGCCTGTTTACAGTGGAACCTCATTTTAACAAATTGATTGGGACCCACAAATCTGCTCGTTAAATCAAATCAATTCGTTAAATCGAATATAAATTTTTCTGAAGAATATGGTATAAAAGGGTCATTCTTCAGCTAACGTTAATTTTGAAGATTAGAAAAACAGAAATATTTTTTTTAATAAAAATAATTTTAATGGTAGATTGTGATTACTTACCTTTTACTTTCTAACTAATCCACCCGTCAAGATCATAGAATAATATTTGTCATTAAAATTAAATGTTTAAAAATCATTCATCTACGGACATGACAAATTTTATCACGGACATTATGAAACAAAAAAACATTTCAACTTATATTAATAATATGTTAGAAAAATCTTTTTTGGCTTGATTATAAGAACTATGATTTTTAGATAATCAGCTGGTATTAATTTATGAAAATATTTAGACAATTTTAGAATTTACCTACTGAGATTTTTAAATTCATTAAAACTGGTATTAAAAAAATATTTATATTGATTATTTATGCAGTTGAAGTAGATAAAAAATGCACTATATCGCGTTTTTCAACTAGACAAATGTCATCTTCATCAGGAAATATGAAATTGTCTTTCCCAGATTTCCTTAAAAATTTAACTTCAAGTCCAACTTTCGAATAGTTACTACTATTCTGACATAATGCTTGACCATCTTTTTTTGACTGAATTTGATTACAACATAGTTACTTTCCTTAATTTGAAGTTGAGAATCATCTTCATCTCTGCATATATATAAGGTTTTTTAACAAGATCTTGGAAAAATTAGATCGGTTTAAATTTTGATTTTATTTAATGATACAGTGCAATCATTGGTTTTGAGAATGACATAATATGCAGATAAGATTTTTAGCTTTGATAATGTTTGCAGTACTTGTACATCATATTTTAAAATGCTTTGAAATTCACGGAGAGTCAACGGAACTCTGAGATCTCACTATTCATTCTATATTCATCCATTCACTATTGATTCTATAATTATTTATTCCTGTTCAAATTCTTTTCAATTGAGTTAAAAGGACATCAATGTTGAGAATGTCAGTTTCTCATGCCACAATGTTATCAGCTTGCCTTTTGAGGCACTCCCCAATGTCATCAGAGCAATCTTTCCCATGTCCAGCTTTTGAAAACTGCCAGTGATGATTAACATTGAACTCTTTTGTTAAAAATTTTACAGCTAACATTTTTCTGTTTTAATATTGAGTGGTAGATCGATGACTCAAGAAATGTATTTTTTATAAGTTTAAAATAATCGCCTTGATTTCCAACAAAACAGGCCGTAAGTGAGCTTAGTAAGGTCATAAGTTTACTGTGACAATATGTCTACAATCTTCAGACAAAGTACAGAATGCTTTAGTTTTTAAAACTTTTTCTGCATCACAATGATGCAAGATCGAAGTGTATATGTAATGAAACCACAACCCTCCAAAATGAAACAACTGTATTCCCTCACTAAATTTGCAATTATAATTTTCAGAAGAGAGTATACGTAAAAGTATAAGTTAACCCGCAAGTAGTCGCGACTTTTTTCACAACGTCATTAGTCGCGCTCGGTCTTTTCGCCGCTGGCTCCCCACATACCAAATATGTAAAATAAGAAATATTTTTCACCTAATATACGAAAATAACATTTCAATGAATATATAAATTTGCAGTTTTCTTAAATTATGCATTTTATTCATGAGATCTGGAGTAATTATAAAAAGTACAAATGGACTGACATTAGTGTTTGTTACGTAGACTTTTTCACCAATTTCAACTTTGTTTCTAAAAATGTACGTGAAAGAAAAACAGAGGTGTACTGTTACTTCACTAAGGTGGTCTAGAAAGCTTCAAAGTCAGCTACATGGTAGATCTCCATTGTATTTGTAATGTGATACAAGTTAGAAGATAAGTTATAAGGGCGGCGAAAAGACCGACACGCGACTACTGACGGGTTAATAATACTGAAGTAGTTATGCTATAAGTGGACTTAAAATTTATAAGTTTGATTATTTAAAAATAAACGTGCTTCAGCTTTGAAAAAAATAACCTTTTTTTTATAGTTATAGAGTTATTTCCAGCAAAAACTAATCCAATATTGAAGATTGCTCATCTTTTAATATAAGAATACACAACTAAAAGAATATATATATATTTTTTTTCACAATAGTAAGTTGCAAAACAAATAATTTACTTGTCACAGTCATGAAAATGTAAATTTTTGAGTAAAATAAATAAATAAATGAGTAATAAACATTTAAATGGTTTTTACTATGCTTCTATAAATATTTAATGTGTTAAATTATAAAAAATTAATAAGACAAAACATTTGTTTCCAAATCAAAACTTGTTATGTCTATTAGTTGACAATTATGTCTGTGCACCAGCTGCGACCATGGAAATGATGTCCATGGACATGATGAAAATTGATTTAAACTGCTTAAAAATCATGTGTATCAAAATCAGAACATAAAATCATTCAGAATGAGCTTTGAACAGCTTTTTTTTTATTTGTGATTTAAAAAAAATAAATGCTTATATGTGCTTGTCCACAGATATGATGGCATGATCTTTACAAAACTAAACATTCTACTTTTAATAGCAAATAATCAAATATTTTAAGACAAATAATTTGTCACTCCATAAATCATTCAAAAATGGCTAAACATTTTCTTTTCCCATCAATTTTGACAGATGCTATGACCTGTTGGGCTTTTCGGAAACTATTAAAAATTTGTCCACATACATGATGCTTTTTTGTGGGACAAACAACTTTTATTAAATAAATATTTTTAAGAGAAAAAAATTATTTAATTTTATCCTTTTTAACTGCTATATAAACAAGAAAAATAAGTTTGAATGTAAAATTCTTTTTATCACATATTTAAAACCCAGGAAAAAAAGTAAAAAGTCACGGTAGGACAGTCCACGGACATGATTTGTCATGTTCTGTTTAAGATTTGGTGAAATTTGATGGAATCAGAAGAATTGAATTAGTACATGACTTTTTTAAATAAACCATTTCTCATGTAACAGAAGAAATGTACTGACTGTGTCCTTTTCAGAATTTCATATGGGTTTAAAATTCCAATGCATAGTAGAACATAATTCAGTTAGCTAAAATGTCAGGGATTACAGTATTGACGATAATTCCACTAAGTGATATATAATCACCGAAGGATATTGACAATTAAAGCATCTACATGCATTATTCTTGAAAGCAAATTAAAATTGAATGTACATCAGATTTTACAAAATTAAGAAAAAAAAAAAAAAAGATGAAAAAAGCATAACCAAGTATTTCGATAATTTAATTTGTTAGAAAAGTTGCTCTTTTTTTTTGGGGGGGGGGTCAAAAGTGCAATCTATAAAAGATTCTAAACCACACAAAATCGAATAAAATCTAAATTTAAAAAGTTCATTTAGCAACTCACTTATTAATTGCCCATAACATTGAGTGAAAATTGAAAAAAGGATGCTATATAAGGCCTTCATCATAAAACACGAATTCAACAAAAATTACAAATTAAAAAATATATGGAGCTCATATAAAGCTAATTTAAACACTGACCAGGAATTACCACACAAATATGGGCTTAGTTTCACTTTGTCATATAAAAGTGTTTAATATAGTAAAGGAAAATTTTATCTTTTTAAAAGACATCTTACAGTTCAAATTATTAAAACTAAGAATGAATGGTATGAATCTCTGTAAAATGTGTAAAAATTAAGGCAATGTTTTACAGAAATTTTAAAAGCTCTCAAAACCTGACGTGACATTGCATCAATGAAAAAATTTTGTAACATACAGAATTAAGTAATAACACTAGGTCTTTAAATGTATTTTTTTAACTGTCTCCCTTGTTCTTTTGTGGGATGGTGTGTGTGTTTATATGGAAGAGGTCCACAACCTCTGAATCTATCATTTATTTCTTTAACATCATTTATAATTTGATAATTTTATTTATATAATTATTACTATAAAATTACATATTAATATTTCATTATAATTTATATTATATTTATATAATAAGAATCTAAAATTATAAATTAGCACATAAATATAAATTTAATTAAAAATTGTACTCATTAACAAAAATTTATTTAAAAAATAACATTTTAATAACTCTGTAATAAGCTCATTTTTAAATTCAGTCTCTCTTGTTATTCTGTTGGGAGGGAGGGGGGGTTATCTACAAACTCTGAATCTATCACAGCTTTAGACGATAACATTTTGTGAGGATGTTTTCTTGAATCTAGGGAAAAAAGTAACTGGAGAAACAAGATCACAAAAAAGTGACCAGAAAAAAATGACAAGGAATTGATAAATATTGAACTTGTCAATAAATAAGTGATAAAAACTAAAGTGGCAACAAACATGTCATTTATATCATTCTCGTAGGCCAGCGGTTCCCAACCAGGGGTCCACATATCCTTGGGGATATGTAGAGAGTTTTCTGGAGGTACATGACAATAGTGTCAGTATTGACGGATAATAAAATATTAGCATTTTTTAAAAATTCTTGTTAATGAGTAATTTTTAATATTTCATATTTATTTATACAGTTATTTTTATTATGCCCTGTAAGTCAATAAATTATTTTTTTAATCAATTCTTGTTAATGAAACTGATTTTTAATATTTAATTTCATTTATACATTTATTTTAATTGGCTTACTATGAGTTAATAAAATATTTTAAATAAATTTTTGTTAATGAGTATAATTTTCAATATTTAATTATATTTATGCATTATTAATTAAGAATATAATATAAAAATAAAATATTAATATGCAATTTTATAAGAATTATTATTTATAATGTATAAATAATAATTAAAATTATAAATAATCAAATTATAAATATAAAAAAATAAGAAATGCATAATAATGTGTATTATCAGACTTAAATATGCAATTTGTAAAAAGGTGTGCTTTTTTTACTGGTCATTCGCACAGTGGTGACCATCCCCCCCAACCCCAATGACGCAGATCCCCCACACCCGAAAAATCTGCAAATTTTAACACTGACATCAACTCCCCTAAACAGAATATCAATTGTAAATGTTGAAAAAAAAAATTGACAGTGATATTAAAAAAAAAAAAAAAAAATTATAAAAAAATTGTCTATAAAAATGAATTAAGAATTTAAAAATCCCCCCCCCCCAAAAAAAATGTACTTTTTCTCAAATCCCCCCCCCAAAAAAAATAAACTGTATGACGCATTTTGCGTCACCAAACCCCTCTCTGGCCACCCCTGCATTCGCATGAAGCTCATCTAAGCCAAGACTGAAAATTTTCCAGAGTATTAAAAAGAACCAAATGAAAACGCGACAGTATTTCTATGGCTAAAATTTAATCTCTGACAATATAAGAAGTGATGTAAAGTTCTTGATAGTAAAATTGCTATTATAGTAAATTAATTTCTATAAGATTTTACTTACTAAATAAACAACACAATTAGTTTCTGTTTACTAAATTACGGTACATTTAAAAGGTCGGACCGGAATGATTTCTTAATTCACGATCGGATAAAAAAATTCTGATCAGATTAATCGATTTAATATCAGATTAATCGAATCTGATTCAATCCGGTTACATCTATCAGATGGCTTCATCACAGACATTGGAGCTTTTGGATTGGATGAGAAATGGATTAACGTCATCACTTCAAGAGACAACAATCACTTTTAATCCACAATGCAGTTAACTTATTAAAAAGAAAAAAATACTTTAATAATAGTCTGCGGAATGTTATATTTTCATAAATGTGTAAGAAGGGGGGGGGGGGAGTACTATTCTTTAGAGATGTTTTCACAACAAGATACTTTCACTATGACTTTGCTCCTGGCTGAGTTCCGGCGAAAAAAAAAAAAAAACAGTCTTTGAAGTGACGTATCAGAAATGGGAGGGACTTGTTTCTGACTAGTGATAAGATGGGAGGAGCGCTGGGATGGAACATGGTTACTGCAATAAATAGAACATTGAGGAGAACAGTGTTGGCGCGATCTTTGTTGTCTTTTTCGCCAAACATAGCAAGGTTCCCAGTGTCATGAAAAGTCAAAGTTGAAAGTAATCAGTAAAATTTCAAAATATACAATAGAAGTCAGGGGATTTAAAAATATTTTCTAAAGGTTTTAAGTGGAGGGAAATGTTGTGAAATTCATGAAATAGTCCAGAGAGGTTATAAATATTAGATTTATAAATATTAAACTTGTTGTTAAACATGTGCATTATTTCCTATAAATTATAAATAATAATTTTGATGTCAAATGTATTTAACTTTTGACGAATAAAAATGGACAAATTATATTAATTTTTTTTCACTCTAACCAAAAAAAAAAAAAAAAAAAAAAAAAAAAAAAAAAAAAAAAAAAAAACTGGAAATTTAAAAATTGTCTGCTGATCCCAAATGGCATATAATGTATGATACATACATTATATAATTATAATTCTTATAAGAAATCTTCAGCTACACTTACAAAATAAATCAAAATAAATATTTTTTTTTATCTTTTGAAGGCAAATACTAGTTAAGAAGTTATGCTCTGTATAGGAAATTTTTCCAAATTAATATTCTGTTCTGAATATTTTTGATATGTCACCGATTAATTGTACTTTTAGTAAACTTCAGAGTCAGTAATAATGAACATTTCTATTTCATTATTTGACGTGTATTAATATTTAAAACAAACTAAATATTGAAAAGGTATTCATTTTGTTAACGTTTTTTTCTAATAAAATATTATGCGTTATTTGAGACAAGTATTTAAAATATAAAAGGGTGAACAATCTTATGAAAAAAAAAAAAAAAAATCTTTATAAATTAAACACAAAGTAACCTGTAATTCTGCCAACTGAAATTTCACTTAAAAAATAAAACAAGAAGTTTTCATTAAAAAAAAAATAAGCGTAATTGCATAAAAAAGTATGGAATAGAAAATGTCAAGATTTAGAATCGAACTCGGGCCGTCTGGCCAGTAGGTGGGTACTCTACGAACACGCCACGGATTACTTGAAAATACATGCAAACTCGCTATTCAAATTTTAGCGGCCAAAAGTAACCTGTCACGATTGCAAGATAAATTTTCTAAATTGTTTAAACTTGAATAAGTAACACTTGGTTCTATGTTTGTTAATTAGAAAGCTGAATAAATCTGAAAATTTAGATTATTTCCTGTTCGTTATTGAATGTTATATATTCAATGATATGTATTCAATGTAAAAAGCTGTGCAGTAGATTTTAGAAATTGATCCATATCACAATCTTTTGTCCCAACTTGAGCTTATTTTTTTCCTTATAGTATGTTTTTAATAAAAGTTTGAGTAATGCTTTCTATATTATATATAAAAAAAAAAAAACATCGGCAATTTCTTGCTGATGAAATCAGAATTCTTTCCTGAAAAACCAAAATGGAAAGAGAATCCATTTTTGGGAGGTTGTCGTCTGATTGCCCTATCACAAATCCTGCCGAAATTGACATTTTCAAATTAAAATTTTAATGAATATAAAAAGTAAATGATGTATTTTAAATTAAGATAAGTTAAGTCTTACTTTTTTACAATTTTAAAGTTGCTAACGTTAAATAAATTTGTAGAAACAGATGAAACAAGGTTGCAAATAGAAAAAGCAATGAGAAACAGTATGCGCGCAAAACCTAAACATTTTGACTTCGCGGCAAATGACGTCACAACCAATCCCGTCGTGTCTTTGTATCACGTGGTTTTGTTTATGTTTTTGCGTTGTTAAAAACAGTAATTAAAAATTATTTAAGATCATTTTAAAGATTCCGAGTAGATTTTTGAGAATTTTAAGATAAACTTTATCAGTTACGCACAACAGAAAACTTATTCCTCCCGAGTGAAATTTCTCCATTGTTCGATTCAGTTTCAAAAGTAAATTAAATGCAAGAATAAATGGAATTCATGACAGAGAGAATATGATTTAAATCTGAATTCACTTCAACTAAAGCATAGATATCATCTACGTAACGAACATAGAACGGAAATTTTAAGACTTAAACAATTTTATTTCAAAATAATGCATGTACAAATCGCATAAAGTCGAACTAAGAGGATTGCCCATAGCCAAACCGTCAGTCATACGAAAGAAATTCCCGTTATTTTTGGGAAGCTTACCACATCATAAAAAATTCTCACTCCTTAGTCAATGACTTATCGAGTACTCCTTATTTTCCAAGTATTTAGAAATCTTTAATACCCTTTTTTTTTCACTCGCTTTTTAGTTTTTGTTTTGCTTGTTCTCCGATAGGTGTCGCTACTTGTCCACCCAGTTGTTTTTGGCTGCTTTCTTCTCATTGGTTGATTTTCTTTAGGCGGGATTGTTCCCATAGCGGGTATATAAGCCTGCGTCTCTGTCTCTTTGTTCAGTTTTGCTATTTTTTAGCTTGCTGAGTTTTGCACTGATGAAGAATCTCGATAGTAGATTCGAAATAGCTATTTGCTACCTTCTCATACTTTATTTGTGCATTTATAATCGTTGGTTTTCTATCTTTAAACATTTGTGCACAAAGGCTTTATTTGCTATTTTAATATACATGAAGTATATTTGTATTAAAGCTCGTGTTTAATGATAAATAAGAGAAAGAATTTTGTCCACTTAGATTGGTGATAGGAATTGTTATACCCCCCCCCCACCCCTCCCTCCGTCCAGGGAAAGTGTAGCAAGATAGTAGTACTGTTGAAAGCATTGTGTAACAAAAAGCTCTTATAGAATACTCTTAAACTATTTCTTTAAAGTGTCATTTAATGTAAAGTGGCATTTTATTAACTTGTCTTCATTTGAATCAATAAAGCAAGCTAAAAATAAATGTAATTTTGTATATCACTCCAAACAAAATAAATAAATTCTAAAAAAAAAAAAAAATATTATTACTGGGGGGGGGGGAGGGAGGGGTTCAAGAGATAACGTTTGATATCGGAAGGGGGGAGAGGGATCCAAAATTACCAAAAAGTTGATAATGTTACATATACACAGATCCAGGCCTCGGAGCGAGTCGCTAAACTCGCTTTTCTCGCTATTTTTTTGCATTTGTCTCTTTTAGTCTATATTTTTCAGATTTAGTCTCTTTTTTCACTTTTTTTTTTTTCCTTACCCATCGATCGATCGCAGGAAAAAGATCATAACTTTCCTCATTTGATAGCGGGAAAAACATCGCGAAATTCAACAATTTGTCGTGAGGAAATATCGGAAAACTTGTCAGTTTGTCGCAGGAAAATCTCGAAATTTGTAAACTGTTCGCGGGTAAAAATCGCAAAATTTTTCAGTCGGAAACCGGCGGAAAATCATGGATTATGTTAATCTGTCTTAGGATGAAACCATGAAATTCCGTGGAACTATAGTGAAACTTAGTCGCGGAAAAAAGTATACCAAATTTCCCGGGAGCAGAATCGGCGCAACGCTGCGACGCACGTCGCACTCTTGGGAAGGTCCACAGGCTATTTTTCAACTGTTAAAAATTTAGCAAAAATTAAAAAATTTTGGTCTTAAATCCAAAAATTCGGACATAAAATGTATCGCGAATTTCGACAAACAGTCTTCGAAAAGAAATCTATTTCGTCATAGATCGCGAAAAACACGCGACTTACGTCAAAAGATCGCGAAAAAACGACAAATTTCCTCAAAAAAAAAATCATTCAAAACATCGTGAAAAAACCGGCAAGTTTCTTCAAAACATCATGAAACGGCTAATTTCTTCAAAAGATGACGAAAAAACGGCAGTTTTCGTGAAAAAAATCACGAAAAAACGGCAGTTTTCGTCAAAAAATCACGAAAAAATGGCAAATTTTCTCAATAAATTGCGAAAAACTGCAAATTTCGTTAAAAACTCGAAAAAAAATGGCAAATTTCTTCAAAAGATCACGAAAAAAAGTCAGTTTTCAACAAAGAATCACGAAAAAAATAGCAAATTTCAATCGTGAAAAAGGTAAATTTCTTCAAAAGAGTGCGAAGAAACGGCAGTTTCGTAAAATGATCACGAAACAACAGCGAATTTCTCCGAAAAATCGCGAAAAAAAGGCAAATTTTATCAAAAAATCACGGAAAAATGTAACATTTCTTCTTAAAGTTAGCAAAAAAAGACAAACGTCTTCAAGAGATCGCGAAAAATCGGCTAATTTCTTCAAGAGATCTCAAGAAAACGGCAGTTTTCGTCAATAAATCACGAAAAATGCAAATTTCGTCAAAAGATTGTGAAAAAACCCGCAAATTTTGTCAAAGGGGAGCCCTCCCCTACCCCTCTTTAGGACAATGTATGAGGCATTAAAAATTCTGCGAACAAAGGCAACTTCTTTTTTAAAGTATGTGTATTTTTCTTTTATGTCTATCACAAATACTTGGAAGGTTTGAGTGCAAATAATGTAATGCGAGGGATTGGTCTGCAGACTGTTTAAGTTTTTATATCTGTTGCAGACTGCAGAAAAAAATTCTGCTGCATGGCCAAATTTGTCTCTCTTTTGCGGGGGAAAAAATTCTAAATTTCGTCACGCTATCGTTGAAAAATGGTTACGAAATCAGTATATCGTTCGCGGGCAAGAATCGCAAAACTTTTCTGTCGGACACTGAAAAGAAAGTGAATCTTGAAAAATCGCGAACTCGCGAGAAAGCGGCAGTTTTCGTGAAAACATCGCGAGAAAACGGCGGTTTTCGTAAAAAAGATCACTAAAAACAGCAGATTTCATCAAAAAATCACGAAAAAACGGAACATTTCTTCAAAAAATAATGAAATAAAACGGCAAATTTCTTCAAAAAACGCGAAAAAATCGGCAATTTTTGTTACAAAATCGCAGAAAAACTGCAAATTTTTTCAAAAAATCACGAAAAACGGCAAATTTCTTCAAAAGGTCGCGAAAAACAGCAAATTTCTTCAAAAGATCGCGAAAAAACGGCAACTTTCGTCAAAATATCAAGATAAATCGGCAAATTTCTTCAAAAGATCGCGAAAAAAACGGCAAATTTACTCAAAAGGTTAATTTCGTCAAATGGTCGTGGAAGGAAATGTAGTATGCCAGTTAAATGTGTCCTAAAATATCCAAAAAAGTTTGTGTGAAATATTACTTGGCACCAGTACAACCCCTGATTTTACTTTTTTCACCAACACCATTTGATAAACTTCACTGTTTTATACTTTAACTCATTTTCGCACATTTTAATGTAACCCATTGACAGGCATCCTTGATTTTTTTTTTTTTTTTTATGGCTTTATTCTACGAAATTCGTTATTTTTCTGGCAACTAGTTGATAAATTTCACTATTTATTTCCGTGACCTTCGACAAAATTAGCAATTATTTATATGATCGCTCTTGGAATTTCGCAATCATTTACCGGGTAAGTCTCCATCAACCTGAACCGCGAGTTCAGCGCTTAACTCTCCGTTGTATGTAAATTCTAATTCACCGTCAACTCAACCTGCCGAATTCTGAGGAGAAACCGAAACAAAAGTTGAGTTACTCAACCTTGATATGGGACAGAGGTTATTCGACCGCGCATGCTCAGTCCAAGCAAAGATGGCGGCTGTTTTGAATTGAACATTGGTGGATTTTTTTCACAGAGATTTGTTTGTAACTCACTAGGTAAACGAAATGTTAATTATAAAATATGTTATAAAATAATGAGTTGCTTTAAATTTTTGAGGGTTTTTTTACCTCTATTAACGAAAATTACATTGATTTGTAATGAGTCTCTAGGCTTTGAAGGTTTGAGTTTGCCTAGCAATTTTGATATCAGGTAGCGCCATCTGTTGAATATGAATAGAAGGAAAGTTTTGAAAAAGGTTCTTTGAGTTATGAAAAATTTTGCTTACATAATTAAATTTTTTTTAAATAATAATAAAAAAGCAAAGCAGTTTTTTTTTCTCACATTTCAGTTTCAGCTTTTTTACTTAATTAAAGCATGCAATCGTAAAAGCAAGAATTTTATGACCGCAAAATAATCAGCCGTTGAACCATAATACACTATAATAATTAATTTTCTTACTTGTTTTAAATAATTACTCTTGTTTAGTTTAGAAAAAGCATTTTTCTGAAGATTTATCTTGAAATTTTTCGCATTTAAAAATTTGCACATCAATTACATTAGATAAATTAATTACTACATTAGATTTACGTTAGAAAAAATATATGAAAAAATAGATGCATTTTCAATATTTTAATTTTCGTGGAAAAATAAATAAACTAGCTCGTTAATTTCTTTTATTCTAATTACTATTGCTAGCCTGATTAGAAAATCGTTTATAAAATTTAATTATTAAAGAAAAAATATATAATTTTTTTAAATCAAGTAACTTGAAAAAATGATACTGTAACGCAAAATCTTGTAAAAATAAAAATCTTATAACTGTATTGGTATTTCTAATCTTTGAATCTAATTTTGTGAAAAAACAAAACTACCAAATCACAACGTAATTCGAAATTTATCGATCTAAAAATTAAAAACAAGTATGTATTTCGAATCTTGTTTTTGCTTCGCAATTAAAAATTGGTGGTACGCGAGGATCGAACGCATGAACGCGATAAGTATGTCATGTGATACTTTTGGCCAATCAGATACATCATGACCATCACATTTCAACCTGAAGTTCACTAACCCAAGGTTGACTAATCTCGGCTGTAAAGTTAGCGATGAATTTCAAATATTAACCGGCGGTTAGAATGGCTAACCTGAGGTTTCTCAACTGTGAGTTGAATCGCGAGTTGAAGGTTGATCGAGACTTGCCCGGTTAGTGAATTTTGCGATTCATCCCTCTCTTCAAGACCCATTTGATGAATTTTACGATGTTTAACACAAGATCCATTTGACTAATATCGTGATGTTTTTTCAAGGCCATCTGATAATTTTCGTGATTTTTTTTTTTTTATCCTAAGAACATTTGACTAATTTCGAGAATTTTTTTCCCGAGATCATGCGACAAATTTTGTGATTTGTTTTTTGAGACAATTTGATGAATTTCACTATATTTCCTGGAATTTCATGATTTTGTCCCCGTACCCCGTGGTCATTTGGTGAATTTCTGATTTTCTGTCATGATGAATTGTTGCGATTTGAATATTTTTCTGCAACCAATCAACAATATTTGCAATTATTTCAAAACCGACTGAAATGCATTGAAAATGTATTCCGCAGATTGTGTTAAATCTTATAGTGCTTGTCTGTATACCAAAAACATTTAAGGGTAAAGAAAAAAGTTTTTTATTTGGTCTCCTTTTAGTTGATTTTTTTACATTTTGGTCTCTTTTAGTCTCTTTTCTCTCTTTATTAAGAGTGACTCAGCGGTCCTAGGCCTGCAGATCCTAATATGAATATACCGGGTGTCCCAAAAATGACTGATGGATTTTAAAATTCAATAACTTGTCACGGTGACGGCTATTTAAAAAAATTTTGCATCAGGGTTATGTATAATGTCAGGAGTTTATTTTACCGTATTTTTTTAGTTCGAATTTCAAACAATAGATGGCGCTGACGGCGATTGCAGTCCAGGTGATCAACGCTGAGTGACGTTAGTTTCGGCGTCTACGTAGCCTTCAATCACCGTGAACATCATATATTGTTTGAAATTCGAACTAAAAAAAAGTAAAAAAAAAAAAAACTCCTGACATTATACATAACCCTACTGCAAAAATTTTTAAAATAGCTGTCACCTTTTGCAAGTTATTGAATTTTAAAATCCATCAGTCATTTTTGGGACACCCGGTGTGTATACATATATAATATAGTAAAAAATCTTTCCAAGAGTGAAATTAATCCTGAAATTGAAAATCTTCACACATATGGATCAGTTTAGTTTCAAAATACTTATAGGAGACTTAAACAAAACGAAAAATTCTTTTAATTAAACATACCATTTGCACACATAAGAGGGTCATTCCATGTCAAATCAACCAAAAAAATTCAATTTTCAACCTGACCATTTCCGATTTCAATGAAACTGCTAGGGATCATTCTCTATGATGATATAAATTAGAGCATATTTTTATTTTTTGTTTATCGCTTTAAATTTTTATACAATTAATTATTGAAATTTTGAAAAATCATAATTTTTTGGCTTGCTTGCATGTTTTTAATTTTGATTTTCTCAAGTTCTATCAAACACAGAAAATTTTATGCCCACTCATTTCAAAGAGGAGTTTATAAGGTTTAATTTGATATGCAAGTCGACTATGTATAGTTTAAAAAATAAAATTTAAATTTTTTTTAAATTTTAAAATTTTTTAGATAGTCATTTTTTAAAAAAATTGAAATTTTTTTGTGTTTGTTGTAATGTTATAATCTTTAAATTCTGAAATTTTTAAAGTGGGTTCTCAATGGGATCAGGAGTTATTAAATAAAAGCAGAAAATACCATTAAAATAGCAATTTAATTCTGTATATTTTATTTATTTATGATTTGTATGGTAATTTTCAGCTTTTATTTCATAACTTCTGATCCCATTGAGATCCCACTCTAAAAATTTCAGAATTTAAAGCTTATAATATTACAACAAACATACAATTTTTTCAAAATTTTTAAAAATGACTAAGAAATATTCAAATTTAAAATTAAAAAAAAATTAAATCTTATTTATTTTAACTATATATAGTCGACTTACATATCAAAATAAACCTTATAAACTCCTCTTTGAAATGAGTGGTCATAAAATTTTCTATGTTTGATAGAACTTGAGAAATTCAAAATTGAAAAAAATTATGCAAGTCAAAAAATGATTTTTCAAAATTTCAATAATTAATTGTATAAAAATTTAAAGCGATTAACAAAAAATAAAAATATGCTCCAATTTATATCATCATAGAGAATGATCCCTAGCAGTTTCATTGAAATCAGAAAGGGTCAGGTTGAGTCACTTGTTGATTTGGCATGGAATGACCCAAGAGTGTTTTTTTTCTCGAATTAAAAATGGAAAATTCCTTGCACTCTACTATTATTTACCAAAAGTTTAACCTGTAATTTATTATTGTTGATTGGATTTTCTATTGAAAAAAAAGCCACTTAAAGTTACAATTAGTTTGGTGCATATTTTGTCAGTTAGATTTGAAAAAAACTACAGACATAAAAAAAAATCGTTTTTATTTAAACACGAGAATCTACACAAACTGCAAACAAAAATTACAAGCTATAGTATGTACACATATATAAAGTTATTGATTTTTTTTAGTCAAAGCAAAGAATGATTTTGTTGTTGGGTACAAAATAAAGCAGATACGTATTACAGCATTTGCCTTTATCTCGATTAAGATCAATACTAAATTGTTTGAGTAGAAGACTAAAGAAAATATCAATACTGTTTGGCATTTTTTAATTTGAAAACGAATGCCACCAGACAATTGCAAAATATTTCAGTGCATTCTCAGAAAAATAGTCTGATCAACTGAACATGATCACTGAGTTTACCGAAATCAACGGCTTTCTTCAAAGTACAAATACACAAATGATGCAATTAAGATCTGTCTTGTTGTTTATGCCTTAATGGGGGCTCAGGGGTTAAAAACTTTTCAAAATATCGAATTTTTTATGATCTAGTTTTATTATTCAATTAATTCTGAACTCAATGTAAAAAACTGCATAAAAATATTTGCATTTTTAACGGAGTTATAAGCATTTCTGTATCAAAACTTTCATAGCCGCACCCATATAATTTCAACTTTAAGTCGCGTTTTCTCAAAACTTTGTTTTTGACGACTAATACCAAGATTTAAAAAAAAAAAAAAAAACTATTTGATAGAATGGCTTTTTTTTTTTTTGCATGCATATAACATCATTATCTATAGAATGAATTAATATAGTTTAGATAGTTTATTTTCATTAAAAATACTCAAAATATTAAAGTTGTATTTTTTAGGAGTTTTTAAATTTAAGTTTGAGAGTTTTTTTTAATAATTTTGTTTTTGAGTGATATTTATATCCTTAATTCATTCTATAGAGTAAAGTTTCCGGATCATTTTAAAGCAAAAATTAGGTCAATTCAACGTTAAGATATCTTGGTGTTGGTGATGTAACACATAAATTTTTTCGAAAATTGTGTTACATAAATTTTGCTATATTTCTTATTTCATTACATTGAAGTACTTCATTTTATAATACTACAAACATACCTTTATAAAATATCAGAAGTTTTAAATTAATTACATTGAATACTTATGTTTTTATATGGATGCGAAGCGAGAGCTCTGTTTACATGTTTTTCCGTATCGATCAACCCCTGAGCCCCCTTAAGCATCTATTCTTAAGGCGAAGGTGGACTCTCAAAAAAATTTCTTTTTCTTTTGAACCGATTTGCTTGAAAATAAAATATGCGATTACAATTGTAGTTATTTGAGAAAAGCTAAAATTGCAAGGAAAAATATTAATTACTTTGGTAATTATTAATTATTGAAATAATTAATTAAAAATGCTCCATGCGCAAATCCTTTTGCATATAAAATAATTTTTATTTATGAGTTACCTTTCAGACCTAAGAGTAAAACTTAGTTGAAATCCTAAACATAAATAGAAAATAAAAATTGATAATAAGTCGAAATAGCAATTTTTATAGTGAAAAAACACTAAAAAACATACTTTTGATGAATAATTTACCGTTTATGAGGTCCGAAGTACAATTATTTTAACTAACATTTTTTATGTACTATGAGGTAATGACATAACAAATTTTGAAGTACTCAAAAAATTAGGGATGCGCATGGAACGTTTTGAAAATTGAGATTATCCCGAAATTTTTATTTCGAGAAAATCCACTGTTAAGTTAGAAATATCAGTATTTCAATAATAAAAAACATTAAATACCATATAATAAATGAATATTACTTATAATACACTTATAATATACTTAGAATAAACTCATAAGCGCTTCATGAGTTGGGAAATAAAAAAGTATTTTTCGAAATTTTGGATAATTTTTGTCGATTTGAAGGTCCACCTTCGCCTTAATTATGTTATGCCAAAAAAAAAAAAAAAAATGCAGTATACATAAAATTAATATGAAAATTTAAAATCCATGTCACTAACGTGTGAATTAAAACTACTAACTCTCACTCAATTATGGATATAAAACAGTTTTTTAACAAAATAAAATCACAGCACATTTACTACTGAATTGAAACGAAAATATACTCAAAGTTTTGTTTTAAATTTAATCTTAGCAAATATATATATATATATATATATATACTCGAAAATTTTTAAAAAAGTTTTTCAAGTATAAAAAAATAAACAATAAAAATATGTTAATTTACACGTTTCTAACTCAAATATTAATAATAATAAAAAGGTAATTTTTTTTTATTTTTTTTCCATATTATTCGGAAGTGTAAAGGAACCCTGCCTCTTTTAAAATATTACAAATGTGTTTCAAAATTTGTATATTCAACAAGTTTTGCACTTTCACTTTAAATGAAAATAAAATGTCACAAAAAAAAAAAAAAAAAAAAAAAAAAAAAAAAATGCTTCAATTGCTGTTGGGTACGAAAGCTTTGACCAACAACTGATTAGTCTCTGTGGGATTTTCGGCTAGAAATGTTTCCCATTGGGAAGTTACAATGATTCTTGCGATATTCTCCTTAAAGTAATAGGCACATAGTTTAATCAGTTCCACTTCAGAATGCCTCAGAGCCATAGTGAGGGTTTCGCAGAAGGTGTCGACACTCAGGTTCTCTTTCATGAACTCCAAGCACTTCGCTCTGAGGCTCAAAACCTGATATTTGTCGGCCGCTGTGAAGAGGCCGAAAACATTTTCCTGCGAAAGAGTGCAACTTCCGCAGTACATATAGCACAGTAAATCTGAAAAATAGTAAGGCTCGCAGTCCTCGATTTCAATGACGCCGGTCTCATTCTCCTTCATGTCGTGTCGAAAAATTGAAGCGAACACAGGAGAGCGGGCCGTCAGAATGGCTTTGTGTGCACTGAAGTTAAGGTTTTTGACCTTGATGTTGATGTCGCAGTTTTCTTGGCTATTGAATAATTGTTTCAAGTCTCGGTTTAATTCCTGGTCATGAGGACAGACGGCAGAACCTTCACCTAATTAAGAAATAAATTATTATTGTTATTTTTATTATTTAAAATTAACATAGGAGCACTTACTCGCATTTCTATAAAGCAAATTATAAGCATATAAATGTAAAGATTATCAAAGTGGTAAAAAATTCAAAGGCTTGTATGATTTATTTATTTTTTAATTCTGAAATTGGAAGCCTACATAAGATTGAAAAGGAATTAACTGAATGGGGAAATTGAATTAATCCCAACCTAATACGTCCTGAAAAATACAGCATAGCAGCGTTAGGTGATTAGGTTGGTTAGGTGATTTAAACCAAAACCTCGCCATCAACAACTTATAACTGATTCTGAAGTTTGATGAAAATACATGCATTAGTTTTTGAGATATAGCTATTGCAAAATCTGCATAAAAGTGCTACATGTTAGGTGATGAATCTAGGAAAAAAAGTGACCGGAAAAAAAGTTACCGGAAAAAAAGTGACCTAAACTACAAAAGCGGAAAAAAAGTGACACGGAAAAAAAGTGACACGGAAAAAAAGTGACAAGGAAAAAAAGTGACACGGAAAAAAGTGACAAGGAGTAGATAAATATTGAATTTGTCGATAAATAACTAAAGTGGCAACGAATGTCTTTTTTATATCATTCTCGTAGGCCAGCGGTCCTAAACGAGAGGTAAGCCTAACCTTGTGGATACTTAGCGAGACTGCTGGAGATGCATAACAATAACGTCACTAATGGCGGAAATTACAAAAATATTAGAAATGAGAATGTAATTTTTATCGATTTATTATACGGTTCAGATAAGAAAATTACCAATGAAAAAAATTATGTATCATACATCTTATCAGTGGCGTAGCTATGTTTTTTGGCGCCCGGGGCCAGCAAGAAATTTTGCGCCCCCTCCCCAATATAGATATATAACAATTACTCTCAATTTGGCGCCCTTAGGCCTCGGCGCCCGGGGCGGACGCCCCCCTTGCCCTCCCTTATCTACGCCACTGCATCTTATGCTATAATGCGAGCAAAAATTGTGTGTGT
This sequence comes from Maratus speculifer, assembly GCA_964019185.1. Taxonomy (NCBI): domain Eukaryota; kingdom Metazoa; phylum Arthropoda; class Arachnida; order Araneae; family Salticidae; genus Maratus; species Maratus speculifer. The sequence goes on along the minus strand of OZ025293.1, from coordinate 413,616,725 downwards.
GTGTGTCTGTGTAAATTTTATCTCAAAAACGGCTCTAACGATTTTCACAAAAATTTGGATGTTACCATTTTCGGGCCCGAGAAGACCATTGAGCTAGGTCGCATGTTCGAGAAAATTAAATTGTTGGGTCATAATGGGTCAGGATCAAGCTATTTATATCTAGAGAACGGCTGGATCGATTTTAAGGAAATTTTTAATACAATTGTCTTTTGGCACGAATAAACTATTGGACTGGATCACATGTTCGAAAATTTTCGATTAGTGGGTCATTTTTGGGTCATTATGTGTCAAGTCATATTTATCTAAAAAACGGCTCTAACGATTTTGACTGAATTTTATATTGTATCGTTTTGGATTACAAGAAGACCATTGGGTTTGGTAACATGTTCGACAAAATTTGTTAGTGGGTCATTTTCGGGGTCATTGTGGGTCATGCTATTTTTATTTAGAGATTTTCTCACACAATTTTGACTAAAAATTGCATTCTGTGGTTTTCGGGCACGAGAAACATGTTCGAGAAAATATTTTAATGGGTTATATTGGGTCATTAAGGGGTGTCGATGTTTATTTGAAATTTTGTATGTAATAGTTTTTTGACATGAGAAAACTAATGGGCTAAATCCCATGTTTGAGAGATTTCGACTCGGGTCATTTCGGGTCATTTCGCTTTATTGCTGAATGCTGTCAAGCTAATTTTACGTAAAAAATGGCTTAAACGATTTTGATTCACTTTTACATTCTATTGTTTTTAATTACCTGAAGACTATTGATTGAGCTAAGTCACATGTTTGATCAAATTTGATTCGTGGGTCATTTGGGGTAATACGGATTAGAGTTACAAGAATATGGCAACATTGAATAAGTCGGCGATATTTGACAAAATATTGGCGACATTTGGAGGAAAAATCGACTATTAAGATTACGAAAGCTAAAACATGTATTTGTCGCCAAATTAAAAGATGTCTCCAAATTTGGCTATATCTGGAAAAAAAATATTGTCTTTCAGAATGTGAAGAAATTTTTTATACATTCTTAATAGGATTCGAGATGCATGGTTAAACCAATCAGAGTAGAGCTAAAAAACTGATTTGGATCAATATCCTTTCGTTGTAAATTTTTGAATAAAGTAAAATTTATGAACATGTGCTTACATAGTTTTCTTATTGATTGTTTTTGAAAATACTACTATTATAAATAACATGTTTTGCAGTTATAAAACAGAGTGAATGATAGTATGATAATACTATATCCAGTTGAACATAAAGTTAATTTTGACCGAGCTTAGATCAGTCACTCCTGCTAATTATGTTATATGACATATATTATAATGTATAAATATGACAGGTATAAATATATATATTAAAATATTAATACATAATTTAATAACAATAATAATATGCCAATTATTTTATATAATTATAAATAGTTATTAAAAAATGCAATAATAAATAAACATAAATAAAAAATATAAATATATGTATATCTGCATTTTTAAAATTATTATTAATCATTTGAATTATGTATAATATTTTATAGATTTATAGATTTATAATTATTATTAAACATGCGTCAATATTCGCATACGCGAGGATGTTTGTTTGCAGTAGAATATTCAGGGGTGAGCTGATGGGGCTGCAGCTTCCTCCGAAATTTGTAGATAAAATAAAATTTAATCACGAATGTTTAGCAAAATGCAACGAAATCTCCTAAAATAAAAAAATAAAAAAACAGAGGGTTTTTTTTTTTTTTATAACTTTTTATTAAAAAGTGTTTTATTTTGCAGATACCATGAAATAAAAATTTCATCCGTTGTGCACGAATATTCGTTATACACGCCTTTTTTTTTCGTGTTAAACGTGCTTTATGATCATCAAAATTGCATTATAAATTTTTATTAGTTTTAAAATATTTAAAAACTTGCTATTTATCGGTTGAAAATCTGCGATTTTAGAGTGATATCCTACAAATCTTAGATTCCCATTTCTTCGTTTTGAAACATACGGTTATATGTAAAGATCTCTTGCGGGAGTGTGATTCGTTGGAGGGGCATGAAACAGCTCCCTCAGTGGAGAATAGTTACAATAGGTAGGAATGCAGCTGTCCACTCAGGCAACCCTTTGGGGGGAAGAATCTTGCTTTCCCCATCTGACTGAGGGGGATGTCCGGAACCGCCGTCGGCTACCGGTAAAGGTTTGTCGCAAAAAGATCTAAATAAAATAAAAAAGCGAGTTGAATATTAGAATGCAACTAAACACACACACAAAAAAATAGTCTTCATTTTTTTTATTTAATGATTGAAAACCATTATGTCAGAAAACATTATGACACATTTTACCTTTTTCTTATAATTGTTAATTACAATTCATTTTCTATTTAAAACTGGTTTATTTATTTATTTTTATTTATTTGTGAATAAAGTAATTTGCTAAATCATTTGTTGTAATTATCATTTTAATTTATGCCGAATATTTATGATTTAAAACTGGATTTTTATTAACTAATGTCTCATATTACGCATCACAAAATATGTGTTAGAAAATTTTACTAACTATGATGTATTTCAAGAACAAATGAACTAGTGAATTCATTAATTTGTAGCAATAATAATAGTTTTTTATTACTAGCCGATGTTAGTAATTAGAAAGCTAGTTGTTTAAAAATTTACAATTATTGATAGATCTTCAGTGTTTGAACGCATAAAAAATTTAAACAAATGTGTAAGAGATCACAGATCGCACAGAGGGTTTCTTTTAATATATTTGCAATATTTAATATATTTAAGAAAAAGTATTTGCATTAGTACTCAGTAAATATATATATATATATATATATATATATATATATATATATATATATATATATATATATATATATATATATATATATATACAGTCGACTCTCGTTAATTCGAAATCGGTTAATTCGAATCTTCGCTTAATTCGAACTAAATATGAAGTCCCGAAATTTTCATTGGCAGAATAACTTTCAATATTTTCATTAATTCGAACTCATTTTCTTTGACTTCGTTTAATTCGAACTAACGAGAATTCCGATTTTTCTTTTCTTTCTCAATGATTTCAGATCATTTGAATAACTTTCTTTCTTTGATTTTTGTGAAAATTGTTCCGAACGTGTATACATATAATCCCATGCATTTGATATCCACTTTTTTAGTGTCCTGTATGTCCATCAGTGACACTTCAAATTTGTCTTTCATTGTGCTTGTTTCTAATTTTTTTAATTAGTTTATGTGTTTATACATTCTAATTTAATATTAAGTCATATTCTAACGATAACAAACGAAATAAATTTAAAAAAAAACATTATAATATTAATTCCTTTGTAATAGTACTATATTAAGCATGTTTTTATTTCATACTTTCCTTAATTCGAACTTCGGATAATTCGAACATTTGTTGTGGTCCCGACGAGTTTGAATTAACGAGAGCCGATTGTATATATATATATATATATATATATTTCTTTTAATATATTTAATCACAGAGGGTTTCTTTTAATATATTTGCAATATTTAATGTATTTAAGAAAAAATATTTGCATCAGTACTCAGTTAAACATAAAAAAATAAATAAATAAATAAAATGCAATAAAAAGTTTATTTTTTAAAAAAGACAACATGGCCCTCCATCCTCACCCAAAAAGTCGATTTATCTTAAATTTATAAAATTTGTATTATGTGTTGTAAAGTACGTCAACGTGTTAAAGCGATTATTTAGATTTCCTAATTTTAACAAATTCCCGTCAATTGTCAGCGCTAAAAAGCAATGCAAAAGAGACTAATTTGTACCGCGATTATCAAATCTTAATATAAAAATTTATCTATTTTTCTTTCCGTGTCACGTGATTTGCCGCAGCAAAATTAAATTCTGGAATTATTATTATCAAAATAAAAACAAATTAGCGCGTTTTTCACGTAATTTATTTAATCCATTTATTTATGTTAGATATAAAATTATGTTTATATCTATTTAAACTTTGGCAACAATTTGAAAAGTAAAAACAAAATGAACTGTTGGTATTAAAATAAATATTTTCATTAAAATAACACTCTTTTTCAAAATCCTATTATTTGTTATGTGACAAAAGGTATTCAGCTGTAAGTGCACAAAATTTGAGCTATCTGACTCATATAGTTTTCGTGTACGGACGCTGGCAGAAGCAGACAGAAGGCACAGACGAATAGAGTTTCGTCAGATGAACGAAATCCTACAAATCAGATTTAAATTAAAAAATAATAATAAAAAAACCCAGGAAATTTCTTTGTTAAGTTATCTATATAATACTAAAAAATGCTATGAAAAACATAAACCACAGATTTAAATGCAAACAGCTATTGAGGCTATATATTTAAAAATATAAGGATTAATAAATTAATTTTGTAAATGTTTCTTCTGATTTGCATGAGCATAATTTATTTATTTTTAAGCAATAACAATCTAAATTATTCAAACTATAAAATAAATTTCCATGGAATTTTTATTTTTATTTTATATTTTTATTTAAAATTTAGATTGAAAGTCCAATTTTGGGAGAGGGGGGGGGGTGCAACTAAAGTCTTGCATTGGTCAAAATGTATCCATCTCGAGCTTGAAAGTTTTATTTAAATCCACCAATCAGAACCCGATACTATATATGTACATCATCTTGATATTTGATAGAATCGATAATATAGTATCTTTTCATTTTGAATAAAATATTCATTTTGAATTTTTTCCAATTTATGGGATTTTTATATATTTCAATATATAACAAAGGTAGCTAAAAAGATTTTTAGCAATATTATAAATATATATACATATATATAGATAGATATATCGAACGAACAACAACTTGATCAGTACTAAAGAAAAATTATATTTGCTGCACCGCAATCTGAAATAACAAGAAATCTTCAAGCGATCTTCAATTTCATCTCTTAATGCAATTTTATGTTTAATGTAAAAATACAGACGTATATTTATTCTTTAATATTCAAATATAGTAAAAATTTTGAATAGCAAATCCGGCTCTGGTTGTATTTCTTTTTTCTTCTTGAGCAGATTAGAAACATAGGGGGGGGGAGGGGGGGGTCCGGTCAATAAAAGGCAAAGGAAAATGATGACATTTTTATCGTTTAATACAAAAATACACATGTGCATGAAATGCCAAAAAATAAAAATAAAAATAGCAAACTTATGTTAAACCTAAAAAAGTTTTCGCTTGCATTTTGATATGTCTTACTTTTTTTCTGAGCATATTTCAGCTTGGTTTTTTCATCGCAATGTGTTTTCTTTCGGAACCAGTACTAAAAGTGAAAGTAAGTTTATATAAATATCTGCTACAGAAATCGAAAAAGTTAACACTAGCCCATAGTTAGAATTCAACCTCAGTTATTCGAATTCTAAGCAAAGAAAACAGAAAAATCGTTTAAAACTATTGAAATAAAAGCGAGAATTTAAGTAGAACGTTCCAATAAGTTCAACATTTACATTCCAATTTTGGGGGGCAAGTTGTTTTAAATTTATTGCTCGCATTTTAATTATTATTATTATTATTTTTAATTTTGTTTATTTATTTATTTTTTTTTTATTTCTTATTTATTTATTTAATTTTTTTTTTTTTTGTTGATATAGGAACCTAAAGCCGATAACTTTTGTTGTATGTTTGCACTTTTTTTATTTTAGTAACTTGCATTTTTATCATTAATATTATTTGCAAATACTTTCATTTTTCGAGCTGGTTAGAAGCGGCTCAGAAAGGGAAATTATCTTCAAATAATAAACTATAATCAAAGTAAAAGCGCACAATAAAATTCATTCACCACTAGGTATCCTTTTGGGGAAAAAATCATATAAAAAAATTAAAATGCCAGCGAGAAATCTTTCATCTATGCTCTAATAGGATTAACATTAACTTCAGCATATTTTTGCTTGAGTAGTGTTTCGTAGGAACCATACATTAGAAATCGAATCGCTATTGTTGTACATAAAGCAGAAAAAATTACAAATTTCTTGCTTATATTTTAATAATTTTAAACGATTATGTTTTGTGTGTGTGTGTGTGTGTGTCTCTGTGTGTATGTTTGTATTTTTTTCGACTTTCATTACAGCTTTTTTAATACGAGGATAGATTCACTTTCAGTATTGGCTCCAAAAGTGAAAGTGTGTACATGTAAGAAACAGTTACTTACTTATTAACAGACTTATTTTTCGCATGAAAATGGATGCATTTTTAATAGAAAAAATAAAATTACATATATAAACATTTTTTTTTTCAATTTGCTGCATAAAAAAATAAAAATTACTTAAATATAATAAATTATTCTTCGCTCTGGTACAGTTAAGAACCTTTATTTAGGTAAGATTTTGTAATAAATAATACCATGTTACTGACAAATTACTGATAGGACCAATTCTTACCCCCCCCCCCCCCCCACCTAAAATAAATAAAACGAGTATTTATCTGCAATTTGACCCAAACTCGGCATATTTCAATGAACGCAAAATATTTCGACCTGTCTCAAAATGACAGAAAATTAATTTGCGTGTTAATGCAACTTTGAAAAAAAAATCTACAAGTCGTATTGTTAAGTTATTTAAGTTTCATTTAAGTGCAAATAATATCATATTATATACATATCATTTATATTACAATCAGTACTTCAGTATGAATGTTTTCTTCAAAATTTGCTACAGCAGGTCTAAAATTTTTGAAATTTGTTTGATATGAGTTTTAGCTATAATTATTAGTAATTTTTAATTATACTTTACACTTTTTTTACACATAGTTTACACATTTTTACTTCTAGTTTATATACAATTATAATTTTCATTTCTTTTTAAAAATATATTATTAGTGGTTATTTATTATCCTTTTAATGGTATCTCACGTGTAACGCTAAAAGGATCAAAAATGCAAGATTACATACTATTAGAAAGGCTTTACAGACTTAGTTTCTATTTTATTTTTTAAGTTGTGTTGTGTTATTTATGACAGCCTTTATAATTCCTATTATAGCATAGACCGGAAGAGGAGGAATGCCATTCGAGGGAGTTTTTCCAAAGGAACCTAACCAGTATTTGCGCAAAGAAATCTAAGTTTTGGAGAAAATCACGGAAAACTCCGAGTGATTAGGCCGACGGGAGCGATTGAATTCGAACCCAGCACTTCTAGTCTACCAGTTTCGTGTGCAGAACCTTTATTTTTTAGAATGTTACCAATATTTTTAAATTATAAAATTTTTTTTTCAATTTGGAGGAAAAAACATTGATTTGAACTGTACAGAAAAAGCTCTGGGTTTAACGCCAATATATATATATATATATATATATCACTGCGAAAAGTACAATGAAAAAATAACATACTAGCTACCTATTCATTGCTTGCAAAAATTAATATGTAGATTTCATTTAAAAGAATGAATAACTTGATTAATTAGGAAGCTATTTCAATCAGACCTGTTCACTAATGCTAATCCTATATAAAAATATTTCTGTTCCTTTTTTTATGATTGTTTTTTGCATTGGATAACTAAGATCAATCTGTACAAAGACGTTTTTTTACTTTTCCAATCTTGTTTACAGATATTTTAATGATAGCACTTTAATTTCCGGAACTGGTTTCGTAATCCTCATAAGTATCCTCATAAAACAAAATCTGCAATCAAAATCGAAAAAAAAACGTCCTTTGTACAAATCGATCGCAGTTATCGAATGAAAAAAAAAATAAATAAATAAATAAAATATTGAAATGCAATCGAGATATTTTTATTAATTTCTTCCATAGGATTATGATTAGCGAGCATATTTTTTTGCTCTACTGAAGTAGCTTTTTAAAGAAAGTTATAAATTACATCAGAACACTGAAAAAAAAAAAAAAAATCTGTAAAGTTACCGAAATTTTTAGAAAACTGGGATTTCTAGAGCAAAAATTCATCTAATCGATTCTGTTACATGTATTTTTACTGTTAACACAACATGAAAAGTTCTAGGCATTGCAATTTCCTAGAAAAAGTTTAATAACTTTATTTTATTTTTTTTCAGGGTAGTTTATTAAAAGTCAAGGAAAACATTAAAGGGAACTGTATCTTTCAAACCATCTCTTCAGTTTTAATTTATGTTATAATACATGCAGTGGCACAATGCTTAATAATAAAAATTATGAGTTAAAATCATTCTGATATTTTACATTTAATATGATTTTTTTTCTCTTGTAATCAAAAGATGAAGGAAGTTCAACCGACTCTCTATTTAATAATTTTAAAAAACAATAATAACTGTAAACTAAAATGTTGAATCCACATGCAAAAATATTAAATACCCCATGGAGAACAAACAAACAAATTTTCAAATCTCTATCTAGATTAGCAAAAAAGCTTTAGTGTTTGTCAAACAAGAAAGGTATAAAAAAATATGAACATGGAGAAAAATATTAGTTTAAATTTTTTCAATTCTAGCAGTAACTGCGCTGGATTTATTAACAAAATTTACAATATCTCGCGACATAATTGTCATATAGGTAAAAATGAGGTATTAAAATATTCACAATTTAAGAAGCTTTCAATTAATAAATAAAAAAAATCGATATTTTGGCTTATGTCAAGTTACTATGTCTTCTTATTGGTATAATATAGAGAACACATGCCATTCTAATACTATAATGATTGATAGGTAAATAGATTTTTTGGAAGCAAATTGCATAAAATATATTTATTTAAGAGATATGGAAACAAACTACTTAAAGAATTTCCTGAAAAGACAGAATGACTGGGATGCGTCAGAAAATAAAACTTAATTGAGAGGTCTTATAAACGGCACTGTTTCAAAGAAGGAAAAAATCGCATACATAGGAGGGGATGGGGACTTATATTCGGAAAACATTTGATTTGAGAACTATAATAGAAATTATTAAAGTTTAAAATTTACTCAAAGAAAAAAAATGTGTTCTTGAATTTCTAATGTGCAAAATAATACCAATACATTCATATTTTTTAGGTAAAAAAGAACAAATACAAATAAAGCAATAATTTTTTACTCTTGGATAAGCTTAAGTTAATACAATAAATTTCTTCAAAGCTGGGATTTTTATAATTTATTATTTCAATTAAAACGGATATTGTTGCTTATGCCATTTAAAAGCACCTCAATCTTGTTAGGACTATTGCTATTTTTGTATTGTTCACACAGAGTTTTTAATCTTCTTTTTAACATATGGTACTGTGTACGTTTTGTTTTGGTGGCCATTTTACCCGCCATCATTTGTTCCATTTTCGTTTTGTCGGCAGCAACTTCCTGCCTCATTTTAATAATAAGTGTCCAAATATCAGGATGTTTTTTTCCGATTAAATTGGAAAATCTGTTATTCCACCCCTCTGTCGCATTATTTGTTTTCTCTTTTCCCTTCAAAGTGGCGGAATTTACATTCCAAACTTTCGGAGGGAATAAAGGTTTCCGGCGTTGCAGCCTCAGAAATCCGTGACGTCTTGTGCCTCTAACATTATTTAGTCGTCCATTTACATAGGTATTATCAAAGTATTGAAGCAAATCTTGAGCCGAATCTGGAACTATTGACTGCAAATAAGCCATTCCTTCTTTTACGTCTTTGCGTGGCAAAAAGGCCAACGCATCAATCATGCCACAGAAGTGGCGAAAATCTTCATCATCTTTGTACATCGTAGTTAGTCCAAGTTCTTGGACTTTTCTATACGTGCTTTGACACAAATGGTAAAAGCATCCACGGATTTTTACATGATTTCCAAAAATTTCTAGGAATGCGTCCATAGCAGTTTTCTCGAAGTCCATGTGGACATATCCTGGATCTGGATCGAAATTGCGTGAGGCGCATTCTTCCACGATGGTCTGGAATAATTCTTCATATGTTTCCTTAGTTTTATGCTCCAGCAGACAAAACGCAGCAGTTACAATAATTTCACCCACACTTACTCTAATAACATACAGTTGCATAAAATTTTTTGGTGCAACTGAAAAATTTCCGTCTATGTACCATTCTTTGGATTGGCATAGACGTTCTAAGTGTTCATCCGTAGCAAAAATTATAATTCTTTCCGCTGCGTCTTGGCCATTATCACTTAAGAGGAATCTTGTGCCTTCTTCCCCACCAGTAGTTGTCCAATCCCCTAAATAATAATAATAATAATAAAGTGGTTAATTAATATTGCAAACATAGTTATAAAAATTTACATCCAAAAAATTTCATTTTATTTTCATTTCAAGTTTTAAAAAAGCTTTGGTAATTAGACATGGGTTTTATTACAGTACCATAAGCTAATGCTAAAAGATTGTTTTCCAATCATTAGTAACCTTATTTCTAAGCAAATTTATTCTTACAGTCTCATTTGCAGCGTATGAATATTGAATACTAGCGTTCTCGCCGGACTTATCTCACACAACTTTTTTTTTTTTTTTTAAATCTCTGAAAAGCCAAAGCAACACACACACATAAAATACTTTTTTTTTTTTTTTTTTGGGGGGGGGGGAGGGAGTAGGGGTCTGGAAAATAAGTATGCTATTATTTGTAAAGCATATTGTCATGTGTTAATTAAAAAGAAATTGACAATAATGATATATTTACCAAAACATCGCTTATTCTTGAAAAAAATAACAAAATAAATTACAATTACTATAAATCCAAAAAAATTAAGTGCAAAAATTCGAGTTATTCATATCTTATAATCATTCTGAAATTTCATAAAAATCCTATTAAATTTAGAAGAGTAAGTATAGTGACTGAAATTTTATAACAATGATCCTAATAATTTATTATTTATTATTTTATCTCAGTTTTATGGGATTACAACAAAAATAAAGAAACAAAATTGTAATTTAACAAATTAGAACGACTATTTGGAAAATGACATTTTCAAAGGAAAGAAATTCTAAAGAAAAAAAGAAATTCTAAATTTAAATTAATAATAATAATAAACATCATTTTTATGATAATCATAATGAGTCATATATTACGTATGCTATGCATTAAACATTAATATCCCGATACCAAAATGTGAAAAAAAAAAAAAAAAAAAAAAAAAAAAAAAAAAAAGAGTTTATTGAAATACAACTTTAACTGTTTAAAATGTGCATTTTTAGCTCACAGGCTATCATAGCCTGAGAGCTTATGTGCCCGTCCGTTCTGTATGTACGTTCGTACGTTCGATCGTGCGTAACGCGATAACTCATGATAAAAATATCGGATCCACTTGAAATTTTGTATATAGGTATATCCTGATAAGGCGCTTCCCGTATTAGTTTTTGGAGTTCATTCGATATGTATAAGAGGGGGAACGGGGGGATCATGCCCCTCCCTTTAATTGATATAAACGAGATTTTCATGCCGAATTAGCAATTTTCGTTCAAAATTTAGATATAGGATAATTCTGATGAGGTGATTCCGTGACTGTTATTAGGTGTTCATTGAATAAGTACAAACAGGGGGAACGGAGAGCTCATGCCCCCCCCCCCTTAATTGATATAAACGAGATTTTCATGCAGAATTAACAGTTTTCGTTCAAAATTTAGATATAGGATCATTCTAATGAGGCGAGTCCGTGGTTGTTATTAGGTGTTCATTGAATAAGTATAAACAGGGGAAACGGGGGTTCTAATTCCCCTCCCCTTAACTTGTATAAATGGATTTTTCAATCTGAATTATAAGATTTCGTTCATATCTCTGAATAGTTTGAAATTTAATGGTTAAGTATAAAAGAGGGGAATAACTCCTCTTAAATTATATAAATGCTAAATGGATTTTTATTAAGAATTATCCGATTTGCTCTGAGTTTTGGATATAGATTTTTTAATATGATAAAGCATATACTTGATAATTTAGGAGGTTCAATGATTAAGTATAAAAAAGGAGAAAGGTGAGAGCTGTTTCTCCTTCTTAATTTTTTTTTCCGAACGGAATTAACGAAAATACAAGGCTGTAATGTACAATTAGTATGCGTAGCCTGTGAACTCAATGCCATCAGTTTAACTGGGCAATATTCTTTTTATTATTTGATGGAATTAATCAGATTGACTTCAGAATGCTCATATTACTTACGACATGGATTAAACAGTATTATCCCTGGACCCATCAGAAACAAACTAAATGAAATTTCAATTTTATAATTTCGGAGCTGCCAATTTTTAAAATTGTAAACATAGCACATTTTTAATTTTTACACCATTGTGTAGAGAAAAATATGCACTTTTAACTGAAATTTGTTTGAAATCTTAATCACAAATTGTTTTCGAATTATTATTATTATTATTTTAATTTTAATAACTTTTGTGTATTTGTGGCAACAGAAGTATTCCTTTTTTAGACATTAAACATGGACCAATCACAAAAAGAATAAAATAAAATAAATTGCAGAATTCACCAATAAAAAGATTCAGATATGCTTCCAGGCATGTGATTGTAAAATGTAAAGAGGAAAAGCGCGTGAACTAGAAAATGAGAAATGATTTTAAACAGCACGCGTTAAAGGCAATTAAGAAAGTTATTTTATTAGCAATAAAATTGTCAATATTTATGTTTAAATCCTGTTTTATTTGTTTATGTTAATTTTATTTTATTTTTAAATTTGGCAGAAGATTGGAGGGGAAGGGGACAGAGTGAATAAATTTATGCAAATACCACAATATATAAGTAATTCTGATATGAAAGTTACTATATTTTAAGTTTGTACTTCTTGATACAGGAAAGTGTTTTACACAGCAATCTTAGGTAGTTGTCCAATTCAAATTTTAACATATTTTCACTAAAAAGATCATTTAACCAACTTGGCAAGCTAATGTTTAATTTGCTACTCAAATGCAAAAAGAAAAAAAAAATGTTATTGAAAACATGAATATTACAGCAAATTTTCCAGGATCCTTTGATAAAATTGCTTTTTTTCTGCAATACTTTGACAGAATTAGAGTTTTTCGCGATCTTCTGATGGAAATCGCGTTTTTCCCGCGATCTTCCGATGGAAAATCCGGTTTTTTTTCCCAAGATCATTCGACGAAAACGAGTTTTTTCCCGCGATCTTTTGACGAAAATCGTGTTTTATTTGGAATCTTTTGACTAAAATCGCGGGGGGTTTCGCGATCTTCGGATCTTTTGACGAAAATTGCGTTTTTTCGCGATCTTAAGAAAATCGTGTTTTTTTTTTTTTTTTTTTTTTTTTTTTTTGATCTTATGACGAAAATTGCGTTCTCTTTGCGATCTTATGACGAAAATCTCATTTTTCTAGCGATTTTTTGACGAAAATCCCGTTTTTGTGATCTTTTTGGTGAAAACGGTGATTTTTTGCCATGTATTGATGAAAATAGCATTTTTCGCGAAATTTTGATGAAAATAGCATTTTTCCGTGACCTTTGACGAAAATCCTTTTTTTTCATGTGATCTTTTGCCGAAATTCGTGTTTTTCCAAGCTTCTTTGACGATATAAAAGAATAGAAAAAGCGGAAAATGACAAAAAAGGTGGAAAATCCGGTATCCGCGGTAGAATATTATGCCTGGTTTCAGATTTACCAGTTCTCTACGGAGATCAACAACTATTTTTCAAACAGTTAAAAAGATAAAATTCGCCTCATACAAAACAATAAACAAACTAAAAAAGTCAATAAAGTTAAATTTGTTAATGCTTATGGCTTGAAAAATATTTTGAATAAATAAAATTTAAAGATTTACCTAATATCATAGAAACTCTGTTTCAATTTCTTTAATTGTTTTATGCAGATTAATTTCAATTTAATTAAAATCATGTTAAAATAATCTCAAGATGAAAATCAAAAATTATACATAAAATTTCAATTACCTTCGATTGTCAGTTCATCTAGAGATGCAGGTGGACGTGGTAGATGCCTCCTGTTTACGTTTCTCAATGTTCTCTTAACAGTTGCTTCCAGTGGTAATTGTGCTCGAGCTGATGCACTGGATAAGCTTGATACGCCCTCAGCAAAAACTTGAGATGGTTTCGCAAGTGTATCAGCAGCCCTTTGTTTCATATGGGCCAACGTTTTAGCAGCTTGAACAGCATTAGAATTTTTAAGGTGGTTATGGCCCACGATCACTTCAACACAAGTTTTCTGCAGCGTAGTTTTTACTGCTCCATTACACTGTAAATGGTGCAATTCAATAAATAAACTTAATTTACGGTGCTTTATAAGTCAATATATAGACTTTAAAATTAACTGATATAGTTTTTATAAAGATCAACTGAAATTTATAATATAATTATAAATATAATTATAAATATAAATATAATTAAAGTTTAAAAAAATAATTATATTTAATTACATTGAAATAATCTCCAAAAATATTTTAAACTAATTTAATATAGAAAACAAGACAGAAATAATAAAAAATGTCATTCTATGAAAAAAAAGAAAAAAAAAAGAATTAAGGAATAATAAAAAGAATATTGCCAGTTAAACTTATGACATTGAGCTCACGGGCTATGCACAGTTGTATATTACAGCTCAATATAATAATGCCTTTCGAAAAACAAATGAAAGGACGAAATAGCAATCCCCCATTTCTTTTATTTACACTTAATCATTAAATCCCCAAAACTAATCAGGCATACGTCTTATCAATTGATAAACCTGTATCCAAAATTCGAAGCAAATCTGATAATTCTGGATAAAACCCATTTATGTAATTTAAGAAGAGTTATCCACCGTTATCTTCATTAAATTCCCAAAACTATTCAGAAATTCAAACAAACAGAAATAATCTACATTCAAAATATAAAGCAAATTCGATATTTTTGCTTACAATTTCATTTAGCTAACTTAAAGGAGGGGGTAATCGCTCGTATCTCCCTTTCTACTTAAGAAAATCGCCCCAAAACTAATCAGGGAAGCGTCTTAACACTATGAACCAGTAGCCAAAAATTGAAGCAGATCGGTTAATTCTCCATGAAAAACATTTACCTAAATTAATAAGAGTAGTGTACTCTATCCCCCTTTATACTTATTCAATGAATTCCAAAAATAAATCAGGGAAGCATCCTATCAGAATGAACCTATATCCGAAATTCGAAGCCAATCGGTAAATTTTGCATCAAAACCCATTAACCTAAATTAAGGGGGCGGGATTATCCCCTATTCCCTTTTTACTTTATGCCTTTTTTTTTTTTTTTTTTTTTTTTCCCTTTTACTTTATTTTTTTTAATCCAATGAACACCCAAAAATAATTACGGAAACACTTCATCAGAATAGTCTCATATCTAAAATTTGAATGAAATCTGATAATTGTGTATATAAAACACATTTATCTAAATTAAGAAGGGGCTTAACCCCTTCGTTCCCCTGTTATATTTATCCAATGAACTCCCAAAACTAATCATAGAAACAAATCATCAGAATGATCCTGTACATAAAATTTTAATGAAAAATGATAATTCTGTATGAAAAACCCATTTATATAAATTAAGGGAGGGGCATTAGACACCATTCCCCCCCCCCCTATACTTATCGAATAAACTCTGAAAACTAATCAGGGTAGCGTTTATAGAAATAGTATTAGAAATCGCATAATGGAAATGGGTTAGATGATTTCTAGGTCTTGCATTATGGTTTAAAATTATCTTTTATAATTACAGAAAAAGCTTAAACGATTTTTAGAGTAAAATTATTGTTATTTTCACATATAAAGCAAAATTTTACTATAAGTCAAAAATCTCTCCAAGACTGAAAATCAGTCTGAGAGTGAAGGCCTTGCACCCATGGTAACCCCATATGCACCCATATGAGAAGGTATCCAGTGTCCATCTTATTTTTGCTGACAAGGAGGAGAGGCGGGGGGGGGGGGTGTCACGAGAATGCTTACGTCAGCATTAGACAGCGAAACAACTGCAGTTTAATAACAAAAAACAAAAGAGCGTGATTTGGATGAGCGTTTTCCGGATGTTGAATGACTTGAGAAAAAAGATATAAGATAAACAAGGTCTGAAAACGAGGAACATTCCAACCTACCACTATATTGGAAACTTAATAATAGATAATGGTGAAACATGGATTTAAAGATCTTGTACACTATATTAGAAATGTGAACTCCAAACACATAATATTCCTATGATTTTTGTTAAAATTTTTAGTATGTGCCTAAATAAATTAAATTTCTATTTGATTTTTTTTTCCTAGTCCGTTACATATTATCATAATAATAACTATTTTGTATTCTATGAATTGTTTAATGCAATAAATAACACTATATTAAATCAATTTTGCTTTTCAATACCACAACCCCTACATATCTATTTACCTAAATTTTATAAATAATTTAATTTACTGCTAACTAATTTTCTATGAGAAATTGCTTTAATGTTAGAATATCATAAAATCTTACGTAAGCAAAGGGGGGGGGGTGTAGCATTTGCTTATTTTTCCTTACAAGAAGGGGAGGGAGAGATGCAAAATGACTAAAAATATGCTTACGTAATACTAGAACGGCCCCTAAGGGTACATTTTTCGCAAACACCTTATGTAGACAATCAACAGATTTTTAATGTTTTCAATGTAATAATCGTTTTTAATGTTTTCTTAACAATACATAGACGACATGAGATGTAGAATGATAATATTTATTATACTTATGTAAGAAAAACTAATGTATTTATGGAATCTATAGAATATGCAGATTTTCATAAGTTTCATTTAAGAAAATAATTAATTATGAAAATACAGTAGAACCTCGATTAACCGAGTTCAATTAATGGATGTTTCTGTTAATCGAGCCGATAACAAAGTCTGATTACTAAGTTTTTCAACTCATACTAAATTTTTTCAAGCAATAACAACTGTCAAAAAATATTTGGAGCGAATAAGGATGTTACGCCAATCGATATTATGTTACTCAAAAATTTGCGTAATCGCACAACCTCTAAATGAAAATCTAGACTTTTTCAATGAAAGATAACAGACTTTTACAAAATAATGCAAATTTAACAAACAGATTTGATTTTTAAAAATTCTTAATTTGTTTAATTTTTGAAAATGCATCGTTCAATATTAAACTTAGTTCAATAAAAAAAATTAAATTTCCTTTATCAAATTAACTACTAGTAGTTGATTTCCTTTTAAAATTTGTTGATTTGTAAAACAAAGCTTTATACATGTACATTTTTATCATTTAACAAACGTTTTATTGTCTTTTATTGTAAAGATGTTAAACTCACAAGGATAGCAAGTAGTTTTTATACACATTTTCTACTAACCAGGATTTCGAATATCGGAGGTACTAGCGGTTCCAGTTAGGTCGGATAATCGAAGTTGCACTGTAATTATAAAAAATATGTGTAATATATATATATTTTATTTTTACATTAATGAAAACTTCAGATAATGCACATTTTTTGCGTTACGCAGAAAAGATGGATTGCTGAATGAAAATAATTTTAAATCATTGAAGAAAAGTGCTGTATCGAAAAAATCTGCAGATGAGACAGATTTTTAATTTTCCGCAAAACTATATAGAGGCCATGGGCTGCTTGGGAAAATTATTATAAAATAATACTTTGTAATAAAAATGATTTACATAAGTAATATTTTTTAAATATCATCCTTTATAATTCAAAAATTAAAAATATAATTTCTTATATTATCATATAAGGAAATTTCTGCAATGTGAAAATCTGCAGATGAGACAGATTTTATATTGTTTCTTAAATTTAAAAAAAGAAAGGGGGGTTGGAAAATGGGTTTAATTGTAAAAAATACAATAGAAAATTTTTGTAATAATTGAAATAGCCAAACGAGGCACATTCATAATATTTTCCAAGCATTATGGGAAGAAAATTGGTTTATAAATGAAATGGATTACAATAAAATAAAATAAAATAAAAGGAAGAAAATTGCTTTATTAACACATTTCATGTTTGCATCTGATAGTTATACTCTCACAGAGTTATGCGTGAAATTTATTAATTTTTCTCATTTAACACAGAACTCACGTGATGCGCGATTTCGATATAATTGCAATAATTATGAAATTTCAAAGTTGCATTTTTCCGAGAGCTTTAGTCCTAGAAAAGTTTTTTTTCATGCTAGATCACGAGACCTGTTTCACTATGTAACTAATGTAATCAAATTTTGTACTACTTTTAGGAAAGGGTGCAGTTGGAACTATATGCTTAGAGAAAATATATGATGAAATAGCGTATTGACGTAGATTTATAAACCACAAACTACTCATAGTTTCTTTTTACTATCTATGCTTTATTCTTTTTATCTTTTAACAAATGAATTTATTTTGAAATGCTTAAGTGTTACAGTGGACTTTCAAAATCGCAAAACATCGTCAAATTGTGGAATTTTCATTTTTAGCATAATAACATTATATGAACTCCCAGCTATTGAACACAATTTTTTTTTTTTTTCAATTTCGACTATTTTTACTGGAGTTGCAAGTATTTTTGTGCAATCAGCTGATTCTGCCACGCGCCTTTGTTTATTTTTTTGCCGATTTGCATCCGTAAAAATTAGCCTAGTTTTTAGTTTTACCTTACAAAATGTTATTATTTTGCACTGAATACTTATTAATGTTATGATTTTGCAAAACGATACTTTAATTGTAACTTTTAACTGTTCCTTTTAGCGTTTGTTTATAATGTATTTAGAGGAATTGCTTTTTGTCCCCAATCTTTTTAGCGTTAAAAAATATATATATATTAATATATTTAATATATTTAACAAAAAAATTGCACAATAAGAGGTATTTATACCATGAATATTTCTAGAAAAAAAAAATTCTTTAGAAAATACAAAAAGTTATTTTTCAGAAGATTTTTTAAAATTTAGATACTTCATGTCCTTTGCATGAATTACTGTCGAAGCCACATATTTTAAGTGAATTTACCATAAAAATATAAAACAGTTACATACAAGCTATAAATGATATTATATCCCTTATATATAGCTGAAACTGTGTCAGTAGGAAAATATTAAGCAAATATAATCATTGTAGTTACTAAAACCTTTTTTCTCATAATGAATATTTTCGTCGTTTTCATGATTTCAAAATGTTCCATGCGAAATTCTTTAAGCCCGATTTTTCTGATATTTTATTTAAAATGATCTCTATATATGTGTCAACAAATGTTACTAAAAAAAACTTTTTTAGAAGCATTTAAATTTTTTAAATTTCAGTTATATAGAATTTTTTAGCGAAAAATTCAAAAGAATTAAGTTAAAATCTTTTTTTAATGTTTTACAATTAATATGCTAAAAATGCTTAGTAACATTTGTTAACACATACATAAAGAGAATTTTTTTACAAAAAATCAAAAAAATTAGGCATAAAGAATTTCGCATGGAGCATTTTGAAATAGTGTCATTTTTCATTAATTTAAAAAAAGAAAAATCTGTATCTCAAAAACTATTGAATACATTTTTAAAAAAAAATGTGAAATAAGAGATATTTTTACTATGACTATTTCCAGAAATTAATAAAAAAAATTCATTCAAAATTTTAAAAAATATTTTTTAGAGTCCTTTTGTACCCTTAAAATTAAAAGAACTAAAAAAAGTAAAATTCTAGTTCTGGGAAGCAGTGGATACATCTTTAATTTACATTGTTTTAAGCATCATCAACCAAATTCAGAGTTTCTAATTAAACATAGGTTGTAGAATAGCAACCAAATATTTCACGTTATAATAATTGTTTCATTCGAAATATTTAATTAAAGAAAAGCTATTCAAATTTAATTGTTTTGATCATTAAATCATTAGCTAAAAATTCCAATTGTTTTACAAGTGTATTTTAAATAGAAATATATCGATTTCAGTCAAACCGTTTCAAAGTTAACATTTATTTCATTAATTCCAATTATTCATTTTAACATTCAAATGGTCACATAATTAAATCTAAAGCCTATATATTAGACATAGGTGAATTTTCCTTATTCACCTAATTTATTTCTGAAAATTTTGTCCAGTAGTTTTTAAGTGATCCATGCGCAATGTTTATTATGCATTATGGTATTATTTAAAAAATAATAATAATAACAAACGAATTGTAAAATAAATGAAAAAGAGTATGATTAAAAAACATAAAAATATAAGTAAAATAATAAAATTAAAAAAATAATACATTATAAGCACATGTTTAATAACAAATCATCATGTCAAAATAAATAAATAAATAAATAAATAAATAAAAATAAAATAAAATTACAAATTATAGCGTGGTACGTTTTAATTGGCCTCCAATATATACTGTTTTTCATTTAAATTACATACAAAATCTTAAATGAATAGCTAAGTCTACTAATATGTACGCATTTTAATTTACTCTAAATTGTTTAATTAATACTGAAGTAAGTTTTACTCATAAAGTTACATTCAGTTTAAAAACAGTTATTTATTCATATCCTTTTTAATCTATATTTTATTTTAATTTATATTGTGTTTTTAAAATAATTTTAGTTAATAATTTAATAAATAATTTTAATAATTAATTAAACTTTGATATAGTTTACCTTAAGTCTTAAAATTTATTTTTACTTTGAAATTTAGGATAATATTTATAAATAATACACAGTGGTTTTAATAGTAATTTATTATAAATAACACTGATAATAATGTTTTCTAAACATGGAATTGTAACTACAAATTCTGAAATTAGAGAAAAAAATTAACTCACCTTCAGAGAAGAAACCTTTACACATTTCCAACGTATTACATCATTTTTTGTTCGATGAATAGTGTACATGTACCCATTGAAGCACAGTTTATCATTACCTTTATTTGATTTTATAATCTCCATTTAAAAATCTAAAGTAATTGAACTAATCCTGAAACTCAATAAAAAGCGCAATAAAAAGAAAAGCAATAAATAGAGACCACTCTGTATGTTGTGAGAAATGAAACGTTATTATACTTTTTTCTTGCAAAGCTGGGCGTATTTTCTTGACCAATGGTCACGTAAAAGTACACTTAATTGGTTGAAGATATCATCAGCAGCAGCCAATAAGGGTGGGAGGGTGGGGGGGTGAGTCCTACACAAAAAATCCCACCAAAAGTTTTATGACAATTCACACACAATTAATACAAAAGCAGTTTCTTAACCCTTTCGGGCAGTGGCGTAGCTAAGGGGGGGGGGGGGAGGGAAGGGGGGCGTCCGCCCCGGGCGCCGAGGCCTAGGGGCGCCAAATTAAGAGAAATTGTTATATATCCATATTGGGGTGGGGGCGCAAAATTTCTTGCTGGCCCCGGGCGCCAAAAAACTTAGCTACGCTACTGCTTTCGGGCATACGGACCTCATATGAGGTCATATAATTATTGCATTACTAAGCAAAAAAATTTTGAGGATTCATTTATGCAGATTTGATTTTTTGACAGATAATATCTAACATGCAGTACAATGACAAAATTAATACAGAAACAATTTTTTAACCCTCTCGGGCATACGGACCTTATATAAGGTCGTACAATTACTGCATTATTAAGCAAAAAAAATTTGAGGATCCATTTATGGAGATTTAATTTTTTGACAGATAATATCTAACCTGCAATACAATAACAAAATTATTTTATTATGGTTTCTCATTTATCAAAAAAGAAGATTTTTGTGAATAATGAAAAACATTGAAAAATAATTTATGCTCGAGAGGGTTAAATGTATACTAGAATGAGGTGAGTTTTTGAAATCTCAGCTTCCTTGCCCTGTTCGTACTGAAAGAGGGGGGGGGGGGGGTAAAAGTTATCTCAAAACATGATATAGCCTCAGTGTCAAAACTTGTTGAGGTATGAAGAATTAGAATATCAACATTAGGTACATATATAGATTTAATTCATTATACCTTGTTCTGTGTGTGTGTGTGTGGGGGGGGGGGGGGGGAGGTTGGTCTACAAACGCCGAATCTAACATGGCTTTAGACGATAACATTTGTCAGGATGTTTTCTAAGTGTATAAACATCATATAGGATGAGTTTCTCTTGATTTGTCCCTTTCCCTTTTCTCAGGAGAGTGAGTATAAAACATATAATTACCTTCATCATGAAACTGTACGAAAGAACATAATCATTTTTAATAATAATAATAATAATAATGATAATGATAATAATAAAACGCATTAATAATAATAATAATAAAAATAATAAAACACAAATTTAATAAATGTTGAACATAATATATTATATTAAACTAAATTAAAAAATGGTGTATTGTATAAATTGTATAAAGAAATATAATTAAGTATAAAAAAGTAAACCGATTATCAAAAACTTATTTAAAAATTGATAATATTTTGTTATTCGCCATTACTGACACTATTGTCACAGTAATGGCGAATAACAAAATGTTATTTTTTTAAAACAAATTCTTATAATGCGTATAATTTTAATTATTTAATTTTATTTATTTATACAGTTATTTTTGTTAATTTTCTATCACTTAATTAAATATCTTCATTTTTTAAATCATTTCTTCTTAATGAAACTAATTTTTAATATTTTCTTATATTTATTTATTTATTTATGTATGTATTCCTTTTAATTGATTTACCAGAGTTAATAGAATTATCATTTTTTAAATAAAATTCTGTTAATGAGTGTAATTTTTAATATTTAACTATATTTATTTATATATTTATTTTCAATTTAATTTATATTTAATTTATATTAATTATTATTACTATTATTATTTGTTATATTATATTTATTTATTAATATTATTATTTGTTATATATATATATACACACACACATATATATATACATACATATATACACATATAAACACACATATATATATATATGCATACATATACACATATATATGTGTGTGTGTATGTATTTGTGTGTATAATATAGATTCGGAGTTTGTAGACACCCCCCCCCCCCCCACACACACACACATACCCCATAGAAGAACAATGGACACTGAGTGTAAGTACCTAGTGTTTCTATGTATTCTAATTCTTTATACCTGACAAAATTTTATCATTAAGGCAATCATGGGTTTTGAGATAACTTTTGAAGCCTCTCCCTCCCACCTTCCAGATCTCAGCTCCGAGTGAACAATGACGCCCAAATTTTTAAAAAATCATCCCAATCTAGTATTTATATTCTAAGATAAACCATCTGTATTATTATCAGACTTATTTAAATATGAGATTTGTAAATAGGTTAGCTTTTTTCCGGGTGCGATTTTTTCTGGGTGCGTTATTTTCTGGTGCACTTTTTTCCGAGATTGGTTTTATTCAAAACAAACATTTTTTTTTTTTTTTTTTTTTTTTTTTTTTTTTTTTTTTTTTTGCATTAGTACTTTTTAAATCGGTTCGATAGTTCCAGAGATTACTCCTTACAAACGAATCAACCTTTACCTTTTTATAATATATCAGTAGATTAAACATGTGGAACAATTGACTCTCTGTGCCTCGGAGCTAAAGGACAAAACAGGGAGATTTCATCACCGGCTAGTGGCCAGTAGTGCCAGTTTTATAAGTGGCCATTTTCTTTAAACTAGCGGACACTTTTTAATTGAAAAATACTAAACAATAAACATTAAAAAATTTTCAATTTGTGGCAATCTAAAATTAAATATCACAAATAAATATGCTAAAATAAACACAATGCAGCAAGAAAAAATAAAATAACATGATGGAATGCAAGAAATTTTTATTCTCTCGTAGTAGAAAATTGGCCATGAGATGGTCGCTGAGAGCAAATATTTTAGGGTACCCAATATTTTGGTAGCCACTTTTTCTCATTCATTGGCCCTGTGGCCGGTGACTAGTACTAATTTTGCCCTTTACTCGGAGCAAAATTCTTTATTGTTTTATAAAATTTAATGAAATAAATTTCTCAATGACACAAAATTATTTTTCACGAATTTCATCTAATTAAAAGATGTTTTCCATATACATAGACCTCGATTTATCTCTTATAATGATTTTTGTAAATGTTCATGCGTTATACTTGAGCTTTCTCAAACAGTATTCAAAAAGCTTTTGCTTTTAAACTGAAATTTTTCTATTGTTAAGTCTGCATCTTTCAATGAACACTTGAAAAGCGTTTTCAAAATTTAGTCCTTATATGCCTTTCTTACTGTACAATTTACCGTCACGTCTTCCGTCAATCATTACTTTTGATAATTATCAACATTGAAGTTTCCACACACACACGCAAAAAAAAAAAAAAAAAAAAAAAAAAAAAAGACGGATATTTTTAAAATTATTTATTGTAATAGCAGAAATTGGGTCTTCAAACGTTTTATGAGTTTTTTCAAGTTGTTTATTTAGACATCATATACCACCTTAATAAATTATAAAGTTTTGCCGCAGTATTCTGAATCTGTTGGAAAGTGTTACATAATCAATGCTGGATTTTTCGATTCGAGAGAGGATTACCGGCCACATTATAACTTGGTTTCTGATTGATGAAGGCCTTCTAAACGCTGTAAGCTCAACATTGTTCTGGCTTTTTTTAATATTTTTATTCTCCTACCCCCCTTCCCTCAAATTTTATACAAAGCTGAATATAATAGTCCAATAAGTTTAATCTATTGTAACTCGTGATAATAAAATCACAGCAAGTTGAAAATTTGATTAAATAATGTTATATAATTTTACACTGTCTTTATTATTATTATTTAACATAATGAATATTTTAAGTTTTATCATATATTCTTTGTATTAGATATTTTATCTATACAAAAAACTAAAATACATATTTTATTGATTGTTTTAGCACACTTTCTCAGAATCTTTAAATTAGTGATTTCCTAACTAGGCGTGCTACGAAAATTTTTTGTTTAAAAAATAAAAATGCTCCAACGACCTTTTTTATGTAATAATTATTGGGTTGCAATTTTTTTTTTTTTTTTTCACAGTTTTTTTACTTCATGAAGACAATTTTTGTGAATTAATTTTATTGAAAGTGAGCTTATTTCTTTGTAATAAAATGATTATTTTTCAATTTTATATAATAATGTAATTATTATTTTAAATAATTTTATTTTCCAATTTTAACTGACAAAACTAAGCTTTTTTAATTTATCGTTTTATTTATTTATTTATTTGCATTACCTTTTCGCTTCCACTTTCACAGAAAAAAAAAATTGACAATTCTTATTTTAATTTTATTATTGATTGAATTAATAGTTTTAAATTTCAGTAACTTTAAATATAAAATAAATAAACAGGTAAACAATAAGTTTCAGTTTATAACTACTACAAAACATAATGATAAATTGAATATAAAACAGATTATTTATTGAGTTTATTTAAAGTAAAATTCGAAATGCGTATTAATAATTTTATCAATTTAATTAAATAAAGATTCATTAAATTAAAACAACATATATTTAATAAAATATTAATTTGATTTTAATTTTAAAATCACTAACTGTTCTGAGATTTAATTTATAGCAATTATTCATCACCATAAGTTTTTATTCAAAAATTATTATTTATTTCAAAAAAGGAAATTATTATTATTATTATTATTATTATTATTATTATTATTGCAAAATCAGTAACGTAACGTAATAATTAATTAAACATAATAATGCAACACTGTAACAATGCGTAAAAATATTTCTTAACAGTGTTAGGTAACAATATTATCCAGATGCAGATTTAAATTTTCTGAAACAAAGTTATAGTTTACAGTTTGCAAAAAGCAATCATATATTAATTAATTATTTTTTAAGAGTAAGAAAAATATCATAAACTAACCAATAAATGAATAAATAACATATTTATTTTGAGAATCCTTATAATTTTTATATATCCTAATGAACTTGATAACATTATAGTAGCTGAAATTTAAAAAATATGTTTTTTTCATTTTTGCTATAATAAGAGCTATAAACTAGATTTTAAATAAGTAATTGATAAATAAGTCACTTAAACAATTAATAGTTAAAATAATTTTGTATTCTTATTAATAAATATGTTTGATAAAAATAATTTAATTTTTAATTTTTTTTTTAATTTAACAGCATAATTATTAATGCTTTAAAATTTTCTAAGATTATGTTAATCATTTAATAAAATAATGTATAACATTAAGTAAGAAACAAATCAAAACAGAGTGCCGGGAATTTTTAAACACTTATAATTTTTTATGTTGGTGTTCCTATAAAATTTGAAATATATGCATATAAGTACCAGCTAAGTACTACTATTAACCTCTTTTAAGCAAAAATTCTGCATGTCAATCAATTGTCAACGCCCATCTGAACAAATAGTCATCTTTATACAAGATAGCTAGAAAAGCTAGGTACTTAGCTTTATTCTACTTATCTTGATCTTTATATACTTGTCAGATGAAATCCCTTATTCTATAATACAATGTCCTTTTTACTCTGGAGTTCAAATGCGGTCGGACCTCCCAGATTTGACTTGTGTTTATTCGCTCGTAGTTTTGGAATAAGCATAAAAAGTGTTTAATGTATTAAAAAGGATTTGTAATTCCTGCATTGTTATATGTAAAAAGGTTGTTACACGTAAAAAGTTATTTCGTAGCAATAATTGTTATATGTAAAAAGATTAACGCAAACTTTTAAATAGTTTTTTTTGATAGCGAAATAAAATAATTATTTAAAAAATAAAATGTTTTAGTCAATCCCGATGCAGAACTTAAAAAATAATGTGGCTTTATCACAATTCCATGTTAAAAACCCCTTAAAAAAAAAAGAAAAAAAAAATGTAAAATGCCATAATCTAAAAATGATGTGCCGTTAAATAATAGGATGAAATAAAGCTTTCTAAAACTATTTGCAGATTTTTTTTCATTATTAAACACATATTGTACAAACTATATGCAACTGAAAATGTGTAGGCCATGGACATTTGCTTAAGCAAATTAAATTCGACTTATACGTGTTTTTAAATTACCAGATCTTTATGATTGAGGAACTTCTATATAAATCCACAGAACAATCCTCCCCTCACTCCTGAAAACAATTACTTCTGTCATATGAAATTTGCATGGCGTTTGGATCCGCTGCAATATGTTTGAGTTTGGATCCGAGTTATACGTGTAAGCGATTTTTCGGTACTTTTTACTTCTAATTAATCGCATTACACTAAAATTTTATGTGGCTTTCAGTTAAAAAACCAGTGTTGAATTCAGACACTTTTCTCCGGGAGGGACTTCTGTGGCTCCGGGGGGGGGGGATTCAATAGAGTCCTGGGGGGATTACACTTTTTTACCACTGAAAACACAAAATCTCAAAATTTCCGGGGGGGGGGGGCATTGATAGCTCTGGAGGGAATGACCCGCCCCTTAATTCAACACTCTAAAATGTTCCCTATAAAATTATGTCAGATATTTCCCGTGCACAAAATTTCAGCTTGCTGGAGAAGGGACTGAAATGTCTGAGGACCGAAAACTCCAGGGACCGAAATGTCTCGGGACTGAAACGTCTCGGGACCGAAATGTCTCGGGACCGAAATGGCGGAACCGAAACGTCCTGCTTCCTATATTACTAATGCATATGCATTGTGTTTTTTCGTGTTTTGAAGTTAATCCGCTTTCATTCTTTTGCCGCATTCATCCTCTTTTTTCCCCTGCACCCCTTGAAAAACGATGGATCGAGGTTCTACTTTAGTCTTTTAACACATAATAATTGAACTATAATTTTATAGCTTCTTTTTTCTTTTTAATATTCACTCGTAAATGCATTTTTTTTTATTGAAAAGAAATACTATTATTTGTATTATTATTTTTAAACTAAAGTTATTGATATATTCGGAAAAATATTTTTCCAACCTCAACGGCTCGAAATTTTCTGAAACATTTTAAGACTCATTTTTAAAAGTAAAAATATGAAACTTGCTGAAGTGATTTAGAAGAGATGTATAAGAGGCCGTGTTATTTCATTTTTCGCTCAATTCTTTAGAATTTGATTTATAAACAATTATTTTCTCAGTATGACCATTTTTTTTCCTCCCGCTTCGGAAAATTCGGTTCAAATCGCCAACTTTGACAGCATTTTTTGCAATATTTCCACATTTATCGAAAAATTGACAAGCACGTCACATTGAGTAGTCCGTGAATAAGGAAATTTGCCAGTTTGATGTGTTTGAGAGCAAAAATGGATTTAAAAATAAATCAGAAAATTAGCAGTTTAGATTGGAATAATCCTTAAGTGCATTCGTAATTACAGTCGGCCCCGTTTATACGAATATTGATGGTTCTAGAAAAAATATTCGATTAAGCGGGGTATTTGATTAAACGGGGATCATAGAAATGTAATATTTAATGAGTAATAAAAAGTTAAAACAACCGTCTTCAGTATAATTAATTAAAAGCATAATAAAATCGTTAATATAAAAATGTAAATTATCAAAATAAATACAAATACTAATATAAAGTAAGTAGGCAATAATTTAATATCAGCTGTATCAACATATAGCTGTATGATTGGCATTATACTTTATATAGTTCATTGGAATTTGGTTAAAACTTTGCTATTTGTAATTTAATGTTATTTACACAGGTTTAAAAACATCGTTTAAAGTGGTTTGTTTACGTCGAAACTTTTTTGTGCGTTTTGCTAAACCCCTTCCAGCGCATATTGGCATATGTTATCAAAATTGACATTATGTTCCCTCTTTTGATCCAAAATCTCCATTCTTATCTCGGTTCTTTTTGGATTATTTTGGCATTGCGTTTCATATTGGAAACTTACGTCTGCGATATTTTAAGGCGGAAAACATTTTGACACATTTACAAATTCATTCTTTAACGGAAAGATATCAAATTGCAAAATCTGACCATGGAAGAGATCTGGAATCGAACTCAGTTTTCTGCTTTTTGATCGATTCATTACCTATTGAGTTATAAGCTTTTATTGCTCACGTGAGAAAGCGATTCTTACTCCAACTTGTACTGACTTTTCTTCTCTTCCGCGAAAAGTTAGTTTAAAACGCCCACTTTGACACTATTTTCTGAAAAATTTGCTGTGTTATAAAAAAAACGGGAAACTGAGTGCGATTCGATAGTTTCTGAACAACAATACCTTCTAGTTTCATACAATTCCGAGCAAAAATAAATTGAAATTTATATCATAAAATTGTCCTTTTTGATTTAAAAACAGCCTTAAAACCTTTTGCTACCTGGACTTTCTTATTTAACGCTTTAAAAGCTGTCGTTTATCAAAAAGTTTTAAAGCTTTCCATTGTGAAGCCTTTTTCCTAACAGAAATAGAAAAGCAACTAAACTTACAAAACGGGAAAATAATCCATATTGGCCAACTTATTTCACCTTCCATTTCATTCGCAGAAAAAGGAGGGGAGATCATTTGATCTGTCCATTACATACCTGCCGGCCGAAATCATTGCACGAAGAACTGAAAATTTTTCTTCAGTGTAAAGGAGCCGAAAATGACAAAAGGTTAAGAAAAATTCAAGATGAAAAGTGTTTTTTGCGCCTGATTCTAAACATAGGCCACCCAGATATAATTCACCAAAAAGGCGTCACAGATAACTGACAGTAGTTTGCGGATGATATTATTATTGTATATGTCTGAGAACTCCTGAACAAATGGGCCACGGAATTTTTGACAAGTTTATTCTTAGGTTACAATAACGAATCTTCCGAATCTGGTCTTCCGAAATAGCTTTATTCCTTGTCTGTTGCTAACTTTTATTTGTCCTATAATACAACGAAAGTTGATTTCTTCCTAGAATTTCAGACAAAAAGAATATTGCCACAACTTCTAGAAAATCTACAAGATCTTTCTCTAGCAGTTTAGATTGGAATAATCCTTAAGTGCATTCGTAATTACAGTGAAATCTGTCTAAGTCTTAAGTGATTAGCGATTGAGCGATTCGTTTTTTCTCTCTTTAACAAGTGAAATTTACTGGGGCACATTGAGAAAGATGAATGTTAACTGAAAATAATCTTTAAAAACTGTAGATATGTTAAATGGTAAAATGATAATTAATGATGGCTTACATTTGTAATGGTTTAAATTAGATTAATTGTTGTTTTTCAAAAAAAAAAAAAAAAAAAAATATTTTTTTTTCTATGATAAACGGTATTTTACAAAAATAAATTCTCAATTTGATGATACAATATAGAAACATATGAGTGATATATAATATGAATTTCAAAGCCAGGTCAAAACTAGCTTTTTTTTTTTTTTTTTTTTTTTTTTTTTTTTTTTTTTTTTTTTTTTTGGCGCCAGTGGTAAACATGGTAAAACTCCAATCCCGTTCCTCACTTACAATAAAATTTATCGACCGCAAGTACCCTATACAAAAAAGAAAAAAGATATAATTTAAAAAAAATAATTAAAATGCTAGTAGAAAATATGTAAACAACACTCCATAGGATTAACATTAGCTTGAGCCTACGTTGTCAACTGAAGAAACTAGATCGCTAATGTTAAATGATTAGGAGCATTTTTTTCCCCCTCACATACATATAAATAGTTTAAATGATGTTTTTTTTCCTTTCCTTTTCTTTTCTTTTCTTTTTTTTTTTTTTTTTTTTGCTTAGAATAGCTGAGATTGAACTCTAACCGGGATACTGTTTACTTTTTCAATTTTAATTGATGAAAAGGATGCTTCCAGAAATTTAAAATTAGCTTGCGAGTTTTTTTTTATTTCATATATATATATTTTATCTTATATTAAGAGATTTGAGTTTAGGATAGCAAAGTCAAATTAAATGATTTTGTTTTACTTCTTAATAGGGTAAATTTTCATTTTTTTCTGTTATCACATTGCAAATGAGATAACTGCATTTCTACATTGAAGATAATCACATGTTTAAATCTTAATTTTTATACACTCATTTGAATCTGTATAGTCTAGATTTAATATTTTATTTAAACCGAATATTCGTTTAAACCATTTTACTCATTAATTTCTGCAATAGTATACGAAATAATAAAAGCAAAAAACTCTTAAAGATAAAGTTATCAAGCCTGTAGCTTTTAATAAACTATGTTACATCTATAAAAATCTGTGCACGAGGCTGAGTCAGTTTGGTTTTTATTACTCCGTTTTTAATTTAATTTATTAATTAATTAATTAATTTTTTTATCCAATTTAGTAATTTTGTCGTGTTTTTTTTTTTTTTCATTTAATTTTGGTTTTATGTGTGTTAGTAGCCCCAAATTCGTATTATTTTGCTTTCTCATGACAAATAC
Organism: Maratus speculifer; assembly: GCA_964019185.1. Lineage (NCBI taxonomy): Eukaryota > Metazoa > Arthropoda > Arachnida > Araneae > Salticidae > Maratus > Maratus speculifer. The sequence goes on along the minus strand of OZ025293.1, from coordinate 413,585,619 downwards.
GAAGATGAAACCACACACTTCATTTGCAGTTCCAAAGTATTTGGGGCCTGATGATTCTGCTTAGGTTCTGCATTTTTTGGTTCTTCCATTTGTATTCATTTTATTTATTTATCTTTTCCTCCAGGCTTCAATGTGGTAATTTTCTATTAAATTCAATGGTTCATATATTGTAATACAATTATTGGTTATAAATATATGTGTGTGTGTGTGACAAACAGTTTTTCTGCCTCCGTTTTTTTTTTTTTTTTTTTTTTTTTTTTTTTTTTCATCGGAAAATTCGGTTCAAAACGCCAACTTTGAAAGTATTTTCTAAAACATCTACTGCGTTTGAAAAAAAAAGTGAAGACCGTTACACAAATTATATTTATATTGCTCTGTTTATATAAAAATAAATAAATAAAAATAATAAAATTTATACTTGTTGTACACTGCCTACAATAAAAAGCAACACAAATTCCACAGTATTCTATAGAGTATGCAGTAACCTGTTTTTATCTAAATTAATGAATTATACATTTTTGTTTGTGATTTGATTGCGCTTTTACTGCAACAATATAATAAGTTTTATGTGCTTATCGAAAAAAAATTTTCCCGAATACAACACTTTCTCTTTGTAAAGACAGAATAATGTAAAAAATAAACAAACTGCTAATTTTCTAATTTTAGGAGTAACGTAACAAAAGTATTTTTATTTACTTATTAACATCTATTTTATTTCTTTGTTGTATTAAAATCTAAAAAGCCACTGATCACAACATAAATAAAAAGAATATCGTTCATTTATACATATATCATTGAGCTCATAGGCTATGCATACTAATCGTAAATTACAATCTCATTTTTTCAAGGAATAATGTCCCTCGAAAAACAAATTAAGGAGGGGATTAGCTCCCCCATTTCCCCTGATTATACTTAATCATTCAACCCACATATCTAAACAGCGATACGCCTTACAATAATAAATCTATATCGAAAATTCGAAGTAAATAGCATAATACCACATAAAAATCCATTTATTTAATTTAAGAGGGGCTATCCCCCGTTCCCCTCTCTTACTTAACCATTAAACCCTTAAAACTATTTGGGTATTCCTTAATGAGAAATAACCTATATCCAAATTTTTTAAATACATTGGATAATTGTGCATAAAATAGAATTATCTAAATTAAGAAGGGGACAATTTCCCTACCCCGCATTTTTAATTAGCAAAAGAAAAACATAACTAATTAGGGATACGCCTTATCATAATGAACCTACATCCAAAATTTGAAGCAAATCGGATAATTCTGCGTATAAAACTATTTATATAATTTAAGGGGGGGGGGTATCCTCCGTTCCCCTCTCTATATTAACCATTAAATCCTTAAAACTATTCAAGGATTCACCTTATCAGAAAAAACTTATATTTAAAATTTGAAATACATAGGATAATTCCGTATGAAAATCAAATTACCTAATTTGAGTGGGGGGGGGGGGGGGTAATCGCTCGCCGCATTTTTCAATTAACAAAATAACCCCATAACTAGCCAGGGATACGCCTTATTATAATGAACCTACATCCAAAATTTGAAGCAAATCGGATAATTCTGCGTATAAAACTATTTATATAATTTAAGGGGGGGGTATCCTCCGTTCCCCTCTCTATATTAACCATTAAATCCTTAAAACTATTCAAGGATTCACCTTATCAGAAAAAACTTATATTTAAAATTTGAAATACATAGGATAATTCCGTATGAAAATCAAATTATCTAATTTGAGTGGGGGGGGGGGTAATCGCTCGCCGCATTTTTCAATTAACAAAATAACCCCATAACTAGCCAGGGATACGCCTTATTATAATGAACCTACATCCAAAATTTGAAGCAAATCGGATAATTCTGCGTAAAAAGCCATTTGTTTAATTTAAGGGGGATTATCCCCCGTTACCCCACTATACTTAGCCATTAAACCCTTAAAACTATTCACCTTACCAGATACAACCTACATTTGAAATTTGAAACGCATTGGATAATTATGCATGAAAACCAATTTATCTTATTTGAGGGGGAGATAATTGCCCTTCCCCCCTTTTATAATAAGCAAAAGAACCCCGGAACTAATCAGATATACGTCTTATAGTAATGAACACATATCCAAAATTCGAAGCAAATCGGATAATTCTGCGTAAAAAGCTATTAATTTAATTTAAGAGAGGTTATTCCCCTCTTCCCCCTCTATGCTTAACCATTAAACTCCAAAACCTCTTCAGGCATTATACTTTACTATATATGCAGAATTTACATTACAGACTTTACTTTATATATGCAGACTTTACTATATATAAGTCTTATCTGAAAGAACCTATATGTAAATTTGACACTCATTGGATAATTCTTTATGAAAACCCATTTATCTAATTTAGGGCTGAAGGGGGCGGGGGGTAATCGTCCCTTCCCAAAACTAATCAGGCAAATGTCTTTTCAGTATGAACATATATCCAAAAATTGAATCAAAACAGTTAGTTCAGCATGAAAAACCCATCTACCTAAATTATGAGCCTCCCCCCTGATCCCTCTTACATACTTAACCAATGAATCCCCAAAATCAGTAATAAATCCCCAAAATCAATTCCTTGTCACTTTTTTTCCGTGTCACTTTTTTTCCTTGTCACTTTTTTTCCGTGTCACTTTTTTTCCGTGTCACTTTTTTTCCGCTTTTGTATTTTAGGTCACTTTTTTTCCGATAACTTTTTTTCCGGTCACTGAATCTAGGAAAAAAAGTGACCGGAAAAAAAGTTACCGGAAAAAAAGTGACCTAAACTACAAAAGCGGAAAAAAAGTGACACGGAAAAAAAGTGACACGGAAAAAAAGTTTCCAAATGGTATCCCCAAAATCAATTCCTTGTCACTTTTTTTCCGTGTCACTTTTTTTCCTTGTCACTTTTTTTCCGTGTCACTTTTTTTCCGTGTCACTTTTTTTCCGCTTTTGTATTTTAGGTCACTTTTTTTCCGATAACTTTTTTTCCGGTCACTTTTTTTCCGTTTACCGTTAGGTGATGTACATCAGGATCATTTTTTTTTTTATCGGGTACTAAATGAATTTGAATTTGATTAAAATCCATGCTTCATTTCTTGAGATACAGCTGAGCTAAAAATGCAGCAAAGCAGTGCCATTTGTTGAGCGATATACGCAAAAAACTAAACAAAACTAATCTATATCGAGGACTAGCTGCATCTGAAGGTGTTGAAAATTTCGTGCATTAGTTCAATGAGAGAAAACTATTGCGATAATCATGAACAATGCATCATGGCAGTGCCACCTGTTGAGTGATTTGCACCAAAGCGTAATCAGCACCATGTTATATCAAGTGTTAACTAAATATAAATTTGTATGAAAATCCGTTCACTTGTTCTTGAAGTAAGTCTATTGTGAAATTGTAAATAATGCAACGTAGTAGCACCACCTTTTGAGCGATATATACTACAAACTAATAAGATCTCACAAAATGTGAAGTTTTATGAAATTCCGTGCATTAGTTCTTGTGATAGAGCTATTCCATCATAAAGTTAGTACCATGGCAACGTCACCCGTTGAGCTATTTGCACCAGAACGTATTCAGCACCATGTTATATCATGTACTAAATCTAAGGTTTTGTGAAAATCCATGCATTAGTTCTAAAAGTATGGCTATTGTCTATATTGTGGATAATGAAGCAGAGCTGCGCTACCTGTTGAGCTAATTACACCAAAAAATAATCACTTCTAGTTCATTTCATGGTCTAACATAATATAAAGTTTTGTGAAATCCTATGCATTTGTTATTGAGATATAGCGCCCACAAAATTTTTGTCACATAGACTCGTCGACAGATATTTTTAAAAACTTTTTTTTTTTTTCCCCCTCTGACCCCTAAAACGTGTAAATCTTTCGAAAACGGATTTCGAAAATTTTCACGAATCCAATACTTCTTGTGAAGATATAAGAAAGAAAAAAAATAGCAGTAATTTTAATACAATGAATATTTCTCAAGTTAACTTATATCCGATGTCAGTTTTATTAATTTCACTTATAGTTTGGTTTCTAAATTCTTATAAACCGTGATAGGTACAGAATTTTGACGGTCTTTACTTTTATTAGAAAATGCGTGCCAGTATTTCTGAGTAGTAATTGTAGCATTGTTTGATCATATAAACTTTAACAATTTCATAAACTGAAAATCATTACTCTGAAATATAGGTAGTAAAAATGTCTGGAAAATAAAAACAGTATATGCAACATTTTTGTGCAAAAATTTTTAAGGAGTGTAGCACAATAATCATAAAAATAGTACTTAATATTAAATTTGCGATATTTAAATTTTAAAATCCAATTATAACCGAAGGACCGATTTTTATGATTTTTTTGAGATAATTGAAAATGCAAAAGTTTATTTATCCCTGTTCAAGTGTAATAACAATTTCTTAAGACAACTGGTGTCTATAATATTATTTTTTTTAAACAAAGATTGGCTTTTAAATTCTTAAAACTTTAAATATTCTTAAAGTTATTATAAAAGCGATAGGTACTGAGTTTCTACAATCTTTATTTTTGCCAGCGTTTAAGTATTTCCGTACCAGCATCTCTGAATAAAAATTATGTCGTTGTTGGATCACAGACACTTCCACGATTTCATAAACCAAAATTATAATTCTGAAATAAAGGCAGTCAAGAGCTCACAAATCGTTAAAAAAAAGTTGCATGTATTCTTTTTTATGTAGTATTTGTGGTCAGCCTAAAAATACTTACTCTTCATGATGCAAACAACAGTCAAGACATCGTTCGGCAACAGATCGGTCCTTCTCCTGAAGAGTTCCGATCTGGGTATGACTCCCAAAACTGGGTGAAATCCTTCTTGATCATTAAAAACTTTTGTTTCTTCTTTTTTGTAGACATTATTGTCGTTAAATGTTTTCAACCCAAATTCAAAAGTCTGGCTGATGGAATGGCCAGAGAAACGTTTATTGAGGCCAAGATCCACCTTTCCTGAAGAGTGGCGTCCTGACGAACCATTCGGGGAGATGCTGAGGTGCCACTTTTCTCCAGCATAAAAGAAAATAGGACTCCAGAGCCATGAACCCTCAAAATCAAGAGTGGAGAAATCTGCGATTCTCCACTCGACAACGAGATTGTCCTTCTTTTCATGGGTGGAAAAAGTTTCCATGGCGGGGAAATCTTTCGGGTTGAATCTTTCGGGACGAGAGAGGATTACTTTCTTCCAGTCTTTCTTGAGGTGTTCCCGTCTCAAATTGTCACCTGAAAAGAGAGAAAAAAAAGTCTTCATTTCCATGCGTGACAGGGCGTTGAAGGGTCGACACGAAATTCAGTCGGCGTCAACAGTACCATGATGCGCCCTGAGAGGGCGCTTCACCGATAGTAAAATTCAGATTTAATCATAATTCACACTGAAAAAAATGAAGTATTCAAAAATGAGTACATCCATATACTCATATTGAATTGAGTATGTCTGGATCAAAAATGATCATATTGCTTTCTCAATTTTGAAACATCACACGTTTTCAAATGCAAGCTAACGATAATTTTGTACCCTGTAATGGTTTATTACATTCATGGTGGCTAAAAAGATGCTTATTAATATAAATATTAAATTGTACACAGTATTTTGAAACTATTTAAAAGTGCTTGAAAATAATGCTCTTGTCGTAAAAATATTCGATTTGGGTATTTTGTAAATAATTTTTGCTTCTTTTCTTAATAAACTTTTATTTTAATAATTTTGAGCAAGAAATAATGCTAGTATATTTTTACTTTAATTCGTAAATTAAGGGGACAATTTATAGCAATTTACATTTAAACATAACCACGGAGTCAAAAACGAGTGCACGTGTTTCTTAATTTTGAATATACACTGGTTTCCAAAAATTAAGGAAAAATCACAGAAATAGCGATAATTCAAAATATTACATGTGGATTTTAATGAAACTCAGCCACAATATACAACGCATAGTAAGGTATAAAATAACATGAAAAGAAATTACCAGACAATTATGGTTGTGATGAATTTCGTTCCCACGCTTCCAAAATTACCCCCCACGACGAGAATCCCGGAGAATTCTCAGAAGGAGAAATACATCTTTCTCCACTCTCAAAGTAGACATAAGAAAGTCAGCCGATTTCAATAAAGCACTTAAGTGAACTCTTCGATTAATGCACAAGGTCGTTCCGCTGATTTAAGACCCCACGGAAGTTGAGCCTTTGAAGTGTTGAGAGAGACCGCATGGCGATGATTTCCACAAGTAAGAGAAAGATATTTCTCCAAGGCGACCGCTGTGCAAGAATGAGGAGGCGGGTCATCCCAAGGAATGATGGATGAGGGAAAACGGGATAAATAGAGCGAGGGGATGCTCTAAGGGACTTCTTCTGCTGTTCAGATGCGGAGCGTTAGAGACGGGGGAATTGGCCCTCGTACTCAGAAAGAGTAGTGACCAGTGTTTGACTCTTGGAGAAGAATTAATAGGCAGGTTGATGCCTATGGTAAAGAACTTGTGGTGAACAACTCCGGATAAACTGTTATTATATTAACGAGTGGCGGTAATGCCATTTCAATTCAGTACGAACAATCTTTTCAATCTGTTGTGGAGAACCCATCTTTTATTTTGTTATAAGTGGTATGGATTTCCTTGTAATGATCTAAATAAATTCTAGTGAAATCTGATCCAGCCTCTTGCCGCTATTTTTCGACCCGCTACCACACAAGCCGACTGGAGGTATTATATGGTGTTTCAAAAAATAGCATAATTATAAAAATAACAAAATCAGTTTGCCAGTTTGGTATAGGAAAAGTAACTTTAATATGCCGTATGATCACCTCTAGTAGCAATACAGCACATACAGCGATGTGTCATACTGTCAATTATGCGTCGATGTCTCGATGAGTTCGCTGGGAAGTACGAGCCATTGCTCTTCCAAAGCAGTTGTAAGCGTGGCAAGGGCTGGAAGAGGGGGATTGAGAGCAGCGACACGTCTCCCTAAAGCATCCCAAACATGCTCAAAGTGATTCAAGTCCGGTGATCGAGCTGGCCATTTCATGCGCTGAATTGTTTGGTGATGAAGATAATCTTCCACGATGCGAGCTCTGTACGGTCTGTCGTTGTCGTCCTGTAACAGGAAATCATTACCTATTGCACTGGCATAAGGTCGCACATAAGCATCAAGGATGTCATCTCTATAGACGTGAGCATTTACGGTTACATGTGGAAAGACATGGAGGTCTGTACGTCCACCCAAAGAGATACCATCCCAAACGCAGACACTGCCTCCTCCGTATGAATCTCTTTTACGAATGTTTGATGGATGATAGCGTGTTCCCTGTTCTCTCCAAATCAAACAACGCCTACTATCGCTTTGGAGGCTAAATCGGGACTCATCCGTGAGGAGAATACGTCTCCATTGATCAACCAGACGTGCCCACATCAAACGTTCTCTCCGGTGACGTGAGGTGAGCGGCACACAAATTGTTGGTCGACTCGCGTAAAGTCCACCTTCGTGAAGCCCTACGCACAGTTGACAATGACACGAACCTTCCTGTGGCTGTAGCAAGGCAGGATCTAAGCTGAGATGGGATTGCGGTTCTATTCCTTCGTACACATAACCGCTAATATCGGTCATCGGCGCTTGTCGAAACCCTTGGCCGTCCTTGACTGAACCCTCTTGAACCCGAACCAGTGGTTTCAAATTGTTGCCAAAGCATATGAACCACCGAAGGACTCGCATTTAGCCATCTAGCCACCTCTGCCTGACTTTGTCCTGCCTCCAATCTCCTAATAGCTCTAAATCGCAGTTCTGTGGGCAAATGATGCCTCGAGGTCATTGTAATGAATTGGCTATTCTAGATTTATAATATCACAATCACAGCAACAACTGCAGCCTTACTCTCTAACGTGCATTTTTATGTGCCTCACGGATTACACAGTGCGATTGCAGCGCCACTAATTTGCATTTGATATTTTTATTTAACATCTTTTATTTAACAATACATCCAAATTTCATACGGATTGCTTTCTTTTTGAACGAGTTATCGCTATTTTTGTGATTTTTCCTTAATTTTTGGAAACCAGTGTACTTGGATCGGAGCTATTTTGAGTATGTGAAGTACTTAAAATTGAGTACTTTTTTACTCGATTTTGAGAAACCATTTTTTTCAGTGCAGGGTCTATTCGAGTCATCTAGAAACATTCACTCTCTAATGTTAATCCTACGGAAGAAATTTTATAAGAATATCGCGGTTGCATATTAATAGTTTTAAAAGATTTTTACAATGTATAAATGAGATATGTGCCCTTTATTACTATTTCAATTTTAAATGCAGATTTCTTCAAGAGAATGCTTTAACTTCGGAAACTGGATACGAAAATGAGAGTGTCCCCTTTAAAAATATCTACAAAGAAAATCGAAAAAGTAAAAAAAGGCCTTTGTATAATCAATCTGAGCTACCAAATGCAAAAAGAATTGTTTAAAAATGCTGAAATGCAAACAAGATATCCTTAAACTTTTCTTCCTTACGGCAAGCATCAGTGAATGGGACTTTTCACTTCACTGAACTAGCCTCTTGAGGAAATTTAAATAAGTTACTTAAAATATAAAACCACATCGGGAAAATGGGCATGCGATGCCAATGTGCAGCATTTTACAAAATTTTTTAATATTTAAACTATTTTTATTAATAGACCACATTTGTATCTAAAAAAAAAATAAATTAATAAAAAATTACTCATATTTGTGAATAAACATTTACTCATATTTGTGCAAAAATTATTTTTTTTAAAATTTTCCAGGTGGTCCAATTTATTTTGAATACTAAAAATTAAAAAAATTCTCAAAGCGCATTACAACGGAATCGAACTTTCAGAAGGTGAAAATCGTATTTCTGTAAGTGTATTAGGCAACGAGTCATTGTCTGCTTACATTTTTCAGCGCTATGACCGAGCAACGGTGAAGAACACCCTTAAGAGGCTACATCGGTGAAATCGAAACTTAGAATCCTCTCACAAACACATGAATGTTGCCAACACGAAGGCGTATCCCAAATTGAAAGATTGACACTTTAAAAGACCAATGATATTTAAAAAGCTTCTAATTGACACGAAAAATGGTCATTTCAGAGTACAAGTTTACACACCTCTTCCCCCCAGGCAAATAATGGGGGACGAGCTCGGTATCCCATGGGGGGAAAAGTGATTAGCAAAACAGGAAATGAGGGTTAAAGATAAGAAATCTTGTACTTCTCAGGTCTGATAGAAAGAGGAACTAAATGTACCTTGCAAAAATTTGGGTAGCAGAATTTTCTTCATTTATTTATGCAGAAGTCAGCATGGAAAAAGAAAGACTTCCAACACAATTTCGTAAGGCTAAATTTTCTGTAGCCAGAAAACAACAAAATTTTTAGAAATATCATTATTTATTTATTTATTATATATATACATATATTGAGACCCGTTGCGGTAGCACTTTATTTATAAAATGCGTCTTAGGGTAGACATTTATAAAGATATTTATAAAGATATTTCATCTGCATTTTAAAATTTTTGTAGGAAAATTTTTTTTGGACAGCCGAGAGCGATTTGTACGAGGCCTTTTTCGACTGGTTAAAGATATTTTAAAGAGACTACTTCAGTCGAGGGAAAAAAAATAGCGATTGGTAGTCTTATGGTAGAAATTTATAAAGATATCTCGTCAGAGTTTTAATGTATTTAAATGACATTTTGCATTGGATAACCTAGATCGATGTGTGCAAAAACCGTTCTCAACATTTTTGGTTTTGTCTATGGATATTTTAAAAGACCATTTCAGTCAAACGAAACAATACACTCGCTAATGATAATATAACGGTAAAAATTTATAAAGATATCTCTTCAGCATTATAATATTTTTAAGCATTTTTTTCTTTCGATAGCTGAGATTCCAACTGTACAAAGACCTTTTTCTATTTTTTCGAATTTATTTACGGATATTTTAAAGAGGCTACTTCAGTAAAGCGAAACCCTATGGTAGAAATTTTTAAAGATATCTCGTCTACATTTTAATATTTTAAATGATTTTTTCGGCATATAATAGCTGAGATCTTATGGTACAAAGACCGTGTTATACTTTTTCGATTTTGCTTACAGATTTTTTAAAGAGGCTACTTCAGTAAAGTGAAATCCAATTGTAGAAATTTATAAAAAATATTTCTTCTACATTTTAATATTTTTAAATGATTTTTTTTGTCATGGGATAGCTGAGATCTTTCGGTACAAAGACCGTTTTGTACATTTTCGACTTTGTTTAGTGGAATTTTAAAAAAGCTACTTAAGTATAGTGAAATCCAATGGTAGAAATTTATAAAAATATCTCATCTATACATTTTAATATTTTTAAATGATTTTTTTGGCATTGGATAGCTCTGCTCTTTCGGTACAAACATAGTTTTGTACTTTTTTGATTTTGTTTACAGTTGTTTTAAAGAGGCTACTTCAGTCAAGCAAAATCCTATAGTAGAATTTTATAAATATATCTTTTCTACATTTTAATATTTTTAAATGATTTTTTTGTCATGGGATAGCTGAGATCTTTCGGTACAAAGACCATTTTGTACTTTTTCGACTTTGTTTAGTGGAATTTTAAAAAAGCTACTTTAGTCAAGTGAAATCCAATGCTAGAAATTTATAAAAATATCTCTTCTATACATTTTAATATTTTTAAATGATTTTTTTGTCATTGGATAGCTTATATCTTTCTGTACAAAGACCGTTTGTGCTTTTTCGACTTTTTTTTAGGAGAATTTTAAAAAAGCTACTTCAGTCAAGAGAAATCCAATGGTAGAAATTTATAAAAATATCTCTTCTACTTTTTAATATTTTTGAATGATTTTTTTGTCATTGGATAGCTGAGATCTTTCGGTGCAAACACCGTTTTGTACTTTTTTGATTTTGTTTACAGGTGTTTTAAAGAGGCTACTTCAGTCAAGCAAAAACCTATAGTAGAATTTTATATATACAGTGAAACCCCGATTTTACGTTTCTCAAGGGACTGAGTAAAAAAACGTAAAATACGGGAAATACATAGAAAGCAAAAAATCGTAGAAAAAAACTAAAGGTAGTAAAGATGACTCTTTCAAAATGTGTTACAATCTATATTTTACGAAAAGAACATTATTATACATACCATTTTTAAGATGATTTTACTAACACATTTAATTGCGAATCCTGGCATTTAGGTTGAAAATAGTCCGTAATAGTAGATTGTTTTTTAGTCATTGAGTTAAAAAAGCTACTTCAGTCAAGTGAAATCCAATGGTAGAAATTTATAAATTTATCTCCTCTACATTTTAAAATTTTTAAATGATTTTTTTTGGCTTTGGATAGCTCTGATCTTTCGGTACAAACACCGTTTTGTACTTTTTAGATTTTGTTTACAGATGTTTTAAAGAGGCTATTTCAATCAAGTGAAATCCAATGGTAAAAATTAAAAGTATCTCTTCTACATTTTAATATTTTTATTTATTTTTTATTTATTTATTTATTTATTTAATTTTTTTTTTTTTTGTCATGGGATAGCTGCGATCTTTCTGTACAATGACCGTTTTGTATTTTTTCGACTTTGTTTAGGGAAATTTTAAAAAAGCTACTTCTGTCAAGTGAAATCCAATTGTAGAAATATATAAAAATAGCTCTTCTACATTTTAATATTTTTAAATGATTTTTTTTGTAATTGGATACTGAGATCTTTGGGTACAAAGACCATTTTGAACTTTTTGATTTTGTTTACAGGTGTTTTAAAGAGGCTACTTTAGTCAAGTGAAATCCAATTGTAGAAAAAAAATCTCTTCTATATTTTAAAATTTTAATTTTTTTTTTTTTTTTTTTTTTTTTTTTTTTTTTTTTTTTTTTTTTTGTCATGGGATAGCTGAGGTCTTTCGGAACAAAGACCGTTTTGTACTTTTTCGACTTTATTTAGAGGAAATTTAAAAAAGCTACTTCAGTCAAGGGAAATCCAATGGTAGAAATTTATAAAAATATCTCTCCTACATTTTAATATTTTTAAATGATTTTTTTGTCATGGAATAGCTGAGATCTTTCGATAAAAAGATATAACTGTATAAACTGTATTGCACGAGGAGTTCTGATAAAAAATAATTAACCCGCTTTTTTTTTTATTTAGAAGTGCTGTAGAGTTGCAATATTTATTTATTTTTAATGAATCTCTATTATTTTGTAAATTTTTCAGTTATCGTTAATGCTTTTTTTAGGAAATGGAGACAAAAATAAGAAAAATGCTATACAGTAAAATCTTTAAAAAGAAATCGCTGTGGAACGGAAAAAAAATGCGTTAAAGTCAAATTGCCCTTTTAGCAAGTGTTCATGTATTACATTTTTTCTCATGTATTATTATATCCATTTTGAATCAACATATTTTGCGTTTAGGGGTATTCTTCACTCACTTGAAAACACCCGATACGTAATATCAAGCCAATGGACAGGTTGCTATGGCTATTTTTCCTTTTTTCGATTTCGGTTGCAGATTTTTTTACATGAGAACATCGATTTTTCAGAGGATCTCGATTTTACGATTTCAGATGAGAAATCTTGAAATCTTAGTCTGATAGCAAAGGGAGCTAAATCATACCTAGAAAAGGTTCGGGGAGCAGAATTTTCTTCATTTATTTATGCAGAAGTCAGCATGGAAAAATCAAGTTTTCTAACACAATTTCGTAAGGCTAAATTTCCTGCAAGCCGGAAAACAAAATTTTCAGAATTATTATTTTTAAATATTTCGATATCCTTTGCCGTAGCATATTATTTATGAAATGTGTCTTATGGTAGACATTTATAAAGATATTTCATCTGCATTTAAAAAAAAATTGGGAGATATTTTCATTTCTTTCTTTTTTTTTCTTTTTTTTTATTGCCTGTTATTTATATATATATATATAACTGAGAGCGATTTGTACAAGGCCTTTTTCGACTTTTTACAGATATTTTAAAGAGACTACAGTCGAGCGAAAAAACCCCAATTGCGATTGGTAGTTTTATAGTAGAAATTTATTAAGATATCTCGTTAGATTTTAGATATTTTTAAATGACTTTTTTTGCATTGGATAGCTGAAATCGATGTGTACAAAGACCGTTTTCTACATTTTCGTTTTGTCTACGGATATTTTAAACGACCATTTCAGTCAAACGAAACAATCCACTCGTAAATGATAATATAACGGTAAAAATTTATAAAGATATCTCGTCAGCATTTTAATATCATTGATTTTTTTTTTTTTTTAATTGGATAGCTGAGATTTATCTGTACAAAGACCTTTTTTTTGTTTGTTTACGAGTATTTTAAAGAGAATACTTCAGTCAAGCGAAAGTCTATGGTAGGATTTTTTAAAGATATCTCTTCTACATTTTGATATTTATAAATGTAATTTATTATTATTATCTCGTTTTCCACTTTTCCGATTTTGTTTACAGGTGTTTCATAAAGAGGCTACGTGAATCAAGTGAAAAATTTTAAAGATATCTCGTATATATTTTAATAATTTTAAATAATTTTTTGGCTTTGGGTATCTGAGATCTTTCAGTACAAAGACCGTTTTGTACGTTTTCGATTTTGTTTACGGGTTATTTTAAAGAGGCTACTTCAGTCAAGCGAAATCCCTTTGCAGAAATTTATAACGTTTTGCAAAACGTTTTGCCCTTGTTGAGTATAGCAGTTGAGAACAGCCTTAAGGGAGTTCTTAAATCAGAAAGGGCAACTTTGTGACATAAGTTTTAATTTATTTTTGCTCAGAAATGCACGAAACTCGCCTGTGTTATTATTCAGAAACTACCTAATTGCACTCAATTTTTTTTTTTCTACAAATGCAATAGATTTTTCATAACAAGCCTTCAAAGTCGACGTTTATGAACATATTTCCCGACGAAAACTGGAAAACCGGTCGAAAAGCAGGAGAAAAACGGGTGATAACGTGATCGAAATAGCTTAGAACTGGATAGTTAAATTATCATAAAATGGAAAACTAAGTTCAATTCGAATTCGAAATCGCTTCTCTAGTCAGGCCTTCCAATTTTATTTCTTTCTGTTAAAAAATGATTTTATAAATATGTCAAAACTTTTTGCGCTTGTTGAGCGGAGCAGTTGAGAAAAACCTATTACAATTGAACGTAAACAAGCTTGTTACCATTTATGAATTGTTTGACAGATGTTTTAGTGGAAGTTCCAATACAAAATCAAATTTTGTATGACTAAATGTCTCTATTTCAGAAAAATTATAAATATTGTTCGCGACATTATTTCTCATGAAGTTAAGTCAAGGAAACAGGATCACAGAACGATTATTGGAGCATTTATGAACTATTCGTATTTGCCTCAACTAGTCTGTTCACAAGTGCCCCACATAGCCATTAGAGTTAAATTGTCAAATCATTGACATTTCTCAATTTTAGAAGAAATTTTTTATCGGAAATATTTTAGTTTTCATAGCATACGTTAAAACAGTAAAATTTAAATAAATAAATGAATGAATAAATAAAGTTATTCGCTTAGCAATTTGTTACTGAGATTTTATTTTTGAGATCGATAAACAGACTGTAATTGACTACTAAAGAAAAATAAAATGTTAAAGAGCTTCAAGAAAGTTTTACCATATGTCTACTGGGGCTGTCATTGTTAGTAATTAAAAAATAAATAAAAATAATAATAATAGTAATAATTGTAAAAAAAATTGCTTCATTTTATCACCTTAATTCCAAATTAGTACCTAATAAGAAAGAGAAAGAAAAAAACTTTTAATCGCGGTTTCTATGCCTGTTTATTGAATTTAATGAAATATAATGACTTTATTTATATATGATTTTGCTCTAATAACTAACAGAATAAAATGTAAATATATTTATAAATAACCATTTAAATACGTAATCACAATTTGAACTTTCAATATTTTTATTAATTACATTAGTAGTTACATGGTACAAAGAAAAATAAATATCTTGTTTATGAACACTTTCAATGATATATACAATATGTTAAGCTAAACAAAGATAATACAAATTTTATTTACACAATTTGCGTCCACAAAGGCATATTTGCTACATTTTGGAAATCAGATTAGCGTATTTAATAATTCTGGTAATTTCTATGAATTTACACTTTCTAAATATAGAAAATTTCTAAAAATTTACACTTTCTAAATATTAACAAATCTAAAGCATTATTAGACTTACGAACAGCACTTGAAATATCGTTATCAAAATGTAAATATTTTAAAACATTTTAGTTTTCTTTAAAATTCTGAGAGTTTCAGTTTTCAATAGCTCTACTAAGTGTCCCCCCCCCCCTTCAAATATTACTTCAAATTTATTTTCTATTATGTAAACAAACACGAAATTACAAATTTTGCTATGTGCAAAGCATTTTTCGTATTTTGTCTCCATCTGAAATCTCCTTCTAAAACAGAGTAATAAATAAAAAGAATAAATTAAAAATCATTTTTATGTAGAATGCATTACTTATAGTACAAAATAAAATAATATATATATATAGGGTAGATGTGCCATTTCAGTAACTTTATTTATTTATTTATTTTAGGTTATACAAGTTGTTAAAGATATATTATTTTCTGTCTTAAATATTTCATGATTCATTTCTGACAAAACTGCTCTGTACACAACAAAATACTTGTAATATTAAATTTATAGAAGTAAATAGAAAGAGAAATGAAACTAGAGTAGTCTAAGAAATGAAACTGGTAAATCAGCAGATCAGTAGCCTCAAACCTCAGTTTTGTTGTTATATTTTGAAATATTTTTATTTAGTATTCAAAGCAATGTACTAGCAGTTTCATCTGTAACACATTTGCAATACACTAATTACAACAAATAATATATCAATCTGGGCAGTTTATATGTTAAACGTAATGGAAAATATACAATTTCGTGCATTACGCTATACAAGAAATTTTTTTTTAAACTAATGCCTCCCCCTTGCCCCATTATCTAAATAATTTGATATTTGTAATTCTCTGACACTTAATATTTTAAAAAATTGCCCATCAAAGTTAAATACATTGATTTTGTGATAATGAAAGCAATTAATTTCACTAATGAACTGCGAAATATTTCCTTAATTATTGATAACTTAATGGTTAAATTTATTAGGAAATAGCTATTTGCTTTCAATAAGTTCTTATTCTAAATGCAATCATGAAAACAGCTATATCTATTGTATCATATGTCAGTGTACTATATTGGAACAGAGTATATCCAATTTATTTCTGTTATTTATAATTAAATTTAGGTTCACGTAGGTGAATGTGACAATGAGTCTGATTACTGTTGATAGACAAATGCAATATAAAAAAAAACTGGAATGTAAAAATTATAACTATTAATTACAAAAATATATTAAACTCCTAATAGATGCCCACTACTGGTACATCTACAATACGTGCACACCATATATTTATTAAAAGAAGCTAAAAGAAAGGTTTCATAAAATATACCAATGAAAACTTTTAAAACACCAGCGCTTTATTTACAAAATTAAAAAATAGCTACGAACATACATTTTATTTAAAATGTCTTAGTACTTATTCCTGCAATTCTCGCGGTCATACTCAGAGAATATTTTTATTATTAATTGCTATTTTATTCATGAAAGTACGTCACTTTAATTAAAGTGAAAGAGTCTATAATTATTAGAGCGGCTGAAAGTAAAAGTAGCAGTGCCTTGGGTTACACTTATATTGAGAAAAATATTTAACTGCAATTCCTTTTATTTTATTAAGTCACTTTGTTCAGATATATCAGTTTCATTTTTAAATCTTCAGATTTTCATAATCTTAACCATTTATGGCGGGATAGAAAAATAGGACGTGATTATATACTTGACTTCTATGGATTTTCAAATAGCATATCCAAAAAAATTAGATATTGGATATGTCTTTTTTTTGCTTCATAATGATATACTGTGATACTTTGATTAAAACATAAACAGAAATTATGTATCTAATTAGATATGCATCCATAGTATCAGAGAATCATAGAAATCCTGTTTAAAAAGCAATCAAGTATGTAACGACTTGCAACATCCCCAATATACAGGGTGAGTCATAAATATCGAAACAATAGGCTATCTCCTTAAATATTGCCCCTAGACCCATACTTCCAATTGCAAAAATTCATAAAAAAAGATGAATTTTTTGATAAGATAAGTTGCAACTCCATGGGGGGTCTGTTTTAAAAAATACGAAAATTAAATTTTTATACGGGCCCCAGAGGATAAAACTTCCAATTAGAAAAAATTTCTTTATCCCTTCCTGAATTGAACAAAAAAAATTTCATCTCGATATCTGCAAATCCCCGAAAGATATCAATATCCAAAATTCCCTCTGAGCGCAGCAAAATCAGTTCATTTGAAGTACAATTAAGGAATCGACCATAAATTTACGTACTGTTAAATGTCGATCCAAAGTTTGTCGACTTAAAGTTTTAGATATAAAATAAAAGCGTATAGGTTTTTGCTTTAAATTTCGATGAAATATGCTAGATGTCTGCAATATTTCGACCTTGCCGCCAACTTCGTAACTGGCACGGCTCATTGAACGGACCGTCTTATTAAACACTTATTAAAAGTGTTATCAAATTAAGTGATATTAATTAAACTCTCATTAAAAGTGTCTTTAAAACTTATTGGCTCAGGCAATAAGTTTAGTAAATATAGTAATAGCGAAAATGACTCTTCTATTAGCGGAATCAAAAAAAAATTATAATTTTTTTTTTTTTTTTTTTTTTTTATGAAAAATACTTTTTTTCTTTTTGAAAATTCCCTGACATATATGAACACTATTTCAGCATATTCTCAAATAGAAACTCTAATAATAAATAACAAATGCTGTTCAATAATTCTTTTTACATGCAAAATACATTGCTTACAATGCAGAATCAAGTATTATATATATATATATATACACACACATATTTACACAAATAATAATATAAATAATAATAATAATAATAAACGCGTTTAGTCTTTTACAATTGTGAGATTTTTTGTTTGATCATGTATTCATAACTTTTTTATATTAATGCAGATTTATTTTATATCGTGTAAACATTTTAGAAATTTATAAACATGCATAATGCATACAAATTATTTTACTTATTTCGTAACTAGAAAATTCATGGTATTTTGGCTTCATTGTTGCTGCAATTAATTTCAACAAATTTTCATACTAAAACTCTAATAATAAATACAAAGTATATTCAGTAATTCTGTTTACCTAAAAATGCATTATACTTCCAATGCAAAATCAAACAATCTATATATTTATATGCAAACGCACTTTTTCAAATAATAAATAAAAAATACATTTTATGTTTCTGTTATAACTCTGAGATTTTCTCTTTGATCAGGTTTTCATAACTTTTTAAAGAAATGAAAATTTTTATATTGTGAAAACTTATACGAAATTATGAAAATCCCAAAACATACAAAGTATTTTACTTATTTCGCAACCAGAAATATCGTGGGATTTCTGCTTCAGTTTTGCTGCTGTTTTTATCAGCAGATTTTCATATTATACTAATAAGAAATGAAAGGTATGATGCGATTCTGTAATTCTACTTGCAAGAAAATGCATTACTTGTACAGTACAGAATCAAATAATGTCTCGTTCTTTCTCTATCTATATATATACAAACACACACATTTATGCAAATAATAGATATAACATACATTTTTTCATTTATAATTCTGAGATTCCTACTGTAATCAGATTTCAAAACTTTTTTAAGTAATGCAAATTTATTTTCTAGTGTTTAAATCTCTACGAAATTACAAATATATACTATAAGTGCGAACATCTTATTTATTTCGTCCATAGAAATAGTGTGGGATTCCTGACTGAGTTTCAATGCTGTTTATTTCAGCATAATCCCATACAAAACTCTAACAATAAATAAAAGTATGTTTGTTATTTAGCAATTCCATTTACATGCAAATGCACTATTTACACCAAATCAAACCAACTATAAGAAACAACTATATGTATTATAAACTTTAAATACATCAAACCAACTTATCAAATTAAATAATATACACTCACACATTTCTGCAAATAAAAATTATCTTTTATATCTCTGAGATTTTCACTTTGAGCAGGTATACATACCTTTTTAAATTAATGCAAATTTGCATTGTACTGTTTACACCTTTACGAAATTATAAACATTCACAAAGTACAAAATATTTTACTTATTTCGTAACTAGAAATATCATGGGATTTCGGCTTCAGTATTGCTGCAGTTTATTTCAACAGATTTTCATACAAATACTCGAATAATAAGTAAAATGACAGTAAATTATTCTGTAATTTTATTTACCTAAAAATGCATTAATTGGAATACTAAATTAAATAATTTATATATTTATATGCAAACGTATTTCTGTAAATAATAAATAAAAAATGTTTTTTAGTTTCTTTTAAAACTCTAAGCTTTTCACATTGATCAAGTATTCATAACTTTTTTTAATTAATGCAAAATTACCTTATATGGCGTAAAGATAACTAAATAATAAACATGCACCAAGTCCAAAATATGTTAGTTATTTCGTAACTAGAAATATCGTGAGATTTCTGCTTCAGTTTTGCTGCTGTTTTCTTCTTCATTTTTTTTTCTCTGCAGATTTTTTGTACCAGACTCCAATAATAAAATAAAAATTATGTTATTCAGTAGTTCTAATTTCATGAAATTATTATTTACAGTAATGCAGAATTACTTACATATACAATCAAATAATGTCTATATATATATAAACACATTAATGAAAGTAATAGACAAAACATATATTTTATTTTTCATTTATAATTCTGTAATCAGATTTCATAACTTTGTTAAGTAATGCAAATTCATTTCCCGGTGTTTAAATCTCTACGAAATTACAAATGTACAATAAATTCAAAACATTTTGCTTATTTCATTCATAGAAATAGTGAGCGATTCCTGGTTTCGTTTTGCTACTCTTCATTTCAGAATATTTCCATACAAAACTGTAATAATAGTTAAAAAGTATGTTATTTGTCAATTTCACTTACATATAAAAGTGCATTACTTACAATAACAAATCAAATAATGTACATGCACACATTCATAAAAGTAATAAATGTATGCTATTTCCCTTTATAACAAAATAAAATTATCTATCTGTATGTACAGAGTGTTTCATAAAGTTCGAAACAACAGACTATTTTCTTAAATATCGCCTTCAGGCACATACTTCCAGTTGCAAAGTTTCAAAATTTAACGATGTAAGTTGAAACTCCATAGGAGGTCTATTTGAGAAAATACAAAAATTAAATTTTTATATAGCCCCCGTAAAGTAAATTTTACAATTGGGTAAATTTTTCTTATCCATTCTTAAATTAAACATAAAAAAAAAATCATCTCGATACCTCCAAAAGTCAGATATATCAAATCCAAAATTCATGGATTACACCATTTATCCAATTATTATATTTAAAACAGATCCTGAACAAAATAAAAATTTAATTTCTCTCTTATTAAACGGGAAACAAAATAATTTGACCATTAATGTTTCGAGTTGTAATGGTTTAAAACTATACTACTTAATAATAAGTGAAAATAAAAAAAAGAGAGAGAGAGAAATTTTATGTTTATTTACTTGTGATTTTGTTTGCAAATTATATGCTTAGCCAGGAAAATAAATAAATAAATAAAAATAAAAGTAAATAAATATAAAATAAAATAAAATAAAATAAAATAATCAAAATTCTAACTCAATAAATATGTTTTTACCTGTTTTCTGGAACTCAATAAAATTTGTTTCTTATTACACATATTTCAGTTTCTGTCTAATCCCTTTAAACCTGAAGAATTATTTATCTCTAAGTTTTGCAAATGTGAGGATGGAATTATTTTGTTTCAGCGAGGAATTAATAAGAAAAATTTTCCTAACCAGAAATTTTACCCTATGGAAGCCGTATTAAAAGTTAGCTTTTTTATTTTCTCAATTAGATACTACTTATAGTTGCAACTTGTCTCATCAAATTATGCATCTTTTTTCATGAAACTTTGCAAACAGAAGTATGTGTCAAGAGATAACAGGAGGAGGAAATCTTGAGAAAATAGTCTACTGTTTCGACTTTTTGAATCTCTTGAATAATACATACTTATAGATATAAACATTTATACATATAATAAATAATATATAATTGAATGTTTTACTCAGACTAGTTTTTTTTCCTTTGATTCTTTTTTTTTTCTATTGCTTCCATAATGGACTCGGGATTCCTAATGGGTAGAGATCGTGTGTACCTGGGATCAATTATTTCTGGTAACAAACACTCAAAATAGAAATTAATTTTTCTTCCATATTATTTTTCCAAAACTCTGGGTCTCTCTCAATCTTTTCAGTTTTAATACCCAGGGGTGTCCATAACACAAACAGACAAAATTGTCTGTTAGATATTTTTAATTGGCCCTGAATTTGAAAAAAATATTTGTGCTTGGTGTTTACGCCTAGTATATATATATTTTTTTTTGTATTATCTGTTTTCCAAACGGTGAATTTACGGGAAAATATGGCGTCTTCGGGGGTCATTTGAGAGCAAGATGCTGGGCACTTAATTCCAATGGTAGAAATTTATAAAAATATCTCGTCTACATTTTAATATTTTTAAATGATTCTGTTGTCATGGGATAGCTAAGATCTTTCGGTGCAAATACCGTTTTGTAACTTTTCGACTTTGTTTACAGGTGTTTTAAAGAGGCTACTTCAGTCAAGTTAAATCCATTGGTAGAAATTTGTAAAAATATCTCGTCTACATTTTAATATTTTTAAATGATTCTTTTGTCATGGATAGCTAAGATCTTTCGGTACAAAGACCGTTTTGTACTTTTTAGACTTTTATTAGGGGCATTTTAAAAAAGCTACTTCTGTCAAGTAAAATCAATGATAGAAATTAAAAAAAATATCTCTTCTACATTATAATATTTTTAAATTATTTTTTGGCATTCGATATCTCAGATCTTTCGGTACAAAGACCGTTTTGTACTTTTTCGTCTTTGTTTAGGGGAATTTTAAAAAAGCTATTTCTGTCAAGTGAATTACAATTGGGCTAGTTCCATGGGTTTTGTAGTGTAAGTCACATTACCTTATAATTGCTATGCGTGTTTGCCACCGCTATTTTCGAAAAGTCTGCTTGGCCTTATTCAATTAATGAGAATGTGCCGATAAAATAAATCACATTTTTTCGTACTAAAATACTGGTAGCCAAAAATCGTAGCCTGTGACTTACACTACAAGTACTCATGGAAATAGCCAATTGTAGAAATTTATAAAAATACTCTCTTCTACATTTTAATATTTTTAAATGATTTTTTTGTCATGTGATATCTGAGATCTTTCGGTACAAAGATCGTTTTGTACTTTTTCGACTTTGTTTAGGGGAATTTTAAAAAGGCTACTTCAGTCAAGAGAAATGCAATGGTAGAAATTTATAAAAATATCTCTTCTACATTTTAATATTTTTAAATGATTCTTTTTGTCATTGGATAGCTGAGATCTTTCGGTGTGAAGACCGTTTTGTACTTTTTTGATTTTGTTTACAGGTGTTTAAAGAGGCTACTTCAGTCAAGCTAAATCCTATAGTAGAAATTTATAAATATGTCTTTTCCACATTTAAATATTTTTAAATGATTTTTTGGTATTGGATACCTGAAATCTTTCGGTACAAAGGCCGTTTTATATTTTTTCGATTTTGTTATGGGGGTTTTAAAGGGGCTTACTTCAATCAAGCGGAATCCTATGAAGTTTTGAAGTTCATGTAAATATATATTTTTCTCTTCTACATTTTAATATTTTTAAATGATTTTTTTTTAGCATTGAATGTTAGAAATTTATAAAAATATCTCGTCTACAAGTAAATATAAACTGATGATTACCTCTATCAAACAAAATCCCATGGTAGAAGTTTATAAAAATATCTTGTCTACATTTTAATACTTGTAATTTTTTTTTCATTATATAACACAGATCTTTCTGTACAAAGAACGTTTTATATCTTTTCGATTTTGTTACGGGTATTTTAAAGTGAATTACTTCAATAGAGTTAAATCACATTTTAGAAATTTTTAAAGATATCTCGTTTGTATTTTAATTGTTTTTAAATTTTTTTTTCGGCGGGGGGGCATTAGATATCGGAAATTTCTCTGTACAAAGACCATTTTACATTTTTTCGATTTTTTACGGGTATTTTAAAGTGTCTTACTTGAATAGAGAGAAGTCCCATTATAGAAATTTATAAAGATATCTCGTCAACATTTTAATATTTTTAAATGATATTTTTAGCATTGACTTGCTGGGATATTTCTGTACAAAGACCGTTTTTTATTTTTTTTTCGATTTTTTTACGGGTATTTTAAAGGGGCTTACTTCAATGAAGCGAAATCCTATGACAGAAATTTATAGAAATATCTCGTCTATATTCTAATAATCTTTTTTATATTGAACAGCTGAGATCTTTCTGTACAAAGGCCGTATTACAATTTTTGATTTCGATACAGGTTTTTTAAAGTGACTTGCTTCAGTCAAGCGAAATCCCATTGTAGAAATTTATAAAGATATCTCGCCTACATTTAATTTTTTTCTCTTACATTGATTAGCTTTTACGATTTCATTTTTTTTAAGAGGCTACTGCAGTTAAACGAAACAATGCCTTCGCTTTAAAGCTAATGCTATGAAAGAAATTTATAAAAGTTTATCGTCTGTGTTTTAATAGTTTTAAGTTTTTTTACATTATTTAGTTGATATCGATTTGCACAAAGGCCATTTTCTAGTTTTTTCGATTTATTTTACGGGTATTTAAAAAAAAAAAAACCTTAATCAAGCTAAACAATTTACTAGCTTATGATAATTCTTTCGATGATAATCCAACGGTCGAAATTTATAAATAAATCTCGTCTGCATTTTAATATTTTTTCCCCCTTTAATAGCTCAGAGCGATCTATTCAAAGGCCTTTTTCTACTTTTTTAAGCAGCAAGCAACATTTTACGAATAGCCAGAGGCAAGAAATTTCACCTATACGTCCCCGGACTCCCTGCAGAGTAAAGACCTATCGTCTTGCCCCCTAATTGCTTTTAAGGCGTATCCCTTTTGAAGGCGGGAATAAACATCATTTTCGACTATTTTAAATCAAAGTGTTTCAACTTTTTATACAAATAGCATAGATTAAATTTTTTTAAAAATCAAAATAAAAAACATTTTCTGAAAGCTAAATAATTAAACTCTGCATGCTGTTTTACCAAATTTTAAAATGTCAAACAGATTTTTCGTAATAAGACACTAAAGGTAAATTTCAAAGACTATAAAATAACGTACTTGTATCGCCTTAAAATTAAAAAAAGAAATAAAATTTCAAAATGACGTGCATAGTTTAAATCTACAGGTTTTCAAAACAACAAAAATTTATAAATTTGAGCAAAATGCAAAGGAATGAAAGCGATAAATTTCTTCCATTGAAATAACATTAGCCGTTCTATCTCGGAGCGTTACTGATGTAGGGCCTTAAGGGTGTTCTTAAATCAAGAAGGGCAACTTTGTGACACATGCTTTAATTTATTTTTGTTCAAAAATCCATGAAACTAGCAGGTGTTGTTGTTCAGAAACTGTCTAATTGCACTCAATTTTTTTGTTTTTTTTTAAACACAATAGATCTTTCATAACAAGCCTTCAAAGATGACTTTTTTGAGCACATTTCCCGATGGAAGCAGAAAAACCGGTCGAAAAGCAGGACAAAAAGGGGTGATCGAAATAGCTTAGAACTGCATAGGTAATTTAATCATCATAAAATGGAAAATTCAGTTCGATTCGAAATCGCTTCCATAGTCAGGCATTCCAATTTTATAACTTTTTTGTTAAAATGAATTTGTAAATGTGTCAAAACGTTTTGGTATTGTTGAGTGGAACAGTTGTAAATTAAACCCTTAAATAAAGTAATGTTTAAAAACGTATCCATTCAGAAGACTGAAAATAAATGCATAGACTGAACCATTTCTTTAGGTGTGATTCAGAAAGTCAAATCTGAAAATAAAGATAAACTTTCGATTTTATTTTATAAAAAGTCTACCAACTAAAAAAACACAAATTATTATAAAAAGTCTACCAACTAAAAAAATACAAATTATCAACTTCAATATTTTAATTACATATGAAGTGATTACATTTTGATTTGATTTGAAACAGGTAGAATGTTTTCCTATATGACCACAGGAGCTCTACATACAGGACAGAAAGTATCTGGATTATTTTCAATCCAGTGAATTAAACAGTTTTCGTGCAGGGTGTGGTTGCACTCCAGGAGAACTAGGTCATCATCCTCAGTGTCCTGGCATATAGTGCAATCCACCCCGCCCTCTTCGATCACCGGATCGTGCGCCTCATTCTTTCGATTCCGTCGCTTGCTGCGCTTTTTGGAATAATCAGCACTAAATGATGGGGCGGTTGATCTGTTGGTCGGAATTGTTGTTCTTAAATTATAAGGAGTGGACGCCCTCCCTCGGTACGGCACACTCCTTCTTATTCTTCGTCTTAAAATTCTTTCCTGAAACAATAAACTGACATTAAAATTACTAGAGATGCTATTATTGTGTTCATTTATTACGCAGTAAGTTAACTCGATCGTTTTCGAAAGGTAGATCAAACTTCGAAGCCGAAGGAGTTGTTACATTGAATTACCCAACGCATGCGCTCACACATATACAATTTTTTTTTTAAATCAAAATATTCAAAAAGAAAAAAGAAAAGGTAAAAAAAGGAACGCTTAGATAAACTAGGAATTTTACCTTGGAACACGTCACAACTCCAGAAAATTTTTTGGATTAACCTCAAATCTACAGTCAGTAACCCTGAAGTATGTTATTTCATTTTCCAGTTGAATGAAATCCAATCAGGAACTTCAAAATTTTGAATCTCATTTTCTACAATATCTAACATTTTTTAAATCCACAATTTAATATTGCCAAATTTTTAAAATGCCTAACTATTTCAGAAAATCGGATTTATAATATCTGATTATATGGATGATTCTCAAAATAGGGGACAATTTATGTCTTTCGGCATACAAAAAAAAATTGACAGTTTTTCTGTCATGTTGTTATACTTAGATATGTTTGTCTTAATATTATTCATTATTTGCACTCAAGAATTACTCACTTTTTAGTTAAAAACACCTTAAAATAACAAAATAAATGTTCAAATTGTCATTAGCATGGATGTCCACAGCAGCTGTGCCTTGTATATACTAGCTTTTTCAAGAGTTAATATCATGTTTATAAAATCAATGTTTTTCTTTAAATTAATCAAGGAGAGGATTGATCCAATAAATTTCTTTTTAAAAATAAAATTATAATATATAAAAAAAGAATTAAAGTTTGTCCTCCATTTTCTATTTTCAAAACAAGGTCATACTATAACAGCTGGTTATTAATCAAAATTTTTCTCATATGACAATAGTTTGAAAATATAAAGTTTCTCCGTGGCAACACGTAGCCATTTTATCCCAGCCTGAAAATAGAAGCATGTATTGTATTTTAAGAATAGAAGTTGAATATTAGGGGCGTACATCAATTGTATGTCATTAGAATGAATAATAATTTTCATGTTTATTTTATAATTAAAATTTTTATTTTACTTATTTGCATAGGACTTTTGTGTTTTAAAAAGCCTCAGAAAGGACTATTGCATTGTGATTATGTTATGGCTCATAATCTTATTTAAATTAAAATTTGTCATTAGCATGGACAAATATGAGTGTCATTAGCATGGTCTTTCTGTCCATGTTAAAGACTCCTATGTGCATAAATGTAACCAGTGCTTACATTGTATCCTTTATAAAGTTTAATTTTACATATAAGTTTAGGTATTACATTTATTATCCCTAAAATATGCATTAAATCTGTCAGAAAATCACTAAGACAGCTTCTTACATTGTTAGTGTCAGAATGTTGCTCATGTAAACAAAGTAGTAATGTAACTCTTTAGTAATGTTTTTATTCTTCCCATATGTATATATGTAAAAATGGAAACCATTTGCTGAAAAGGAAGGCTAATAAATATAGAAAAAAAAAATATTTAAACAGGAAGAAAATAAAAATTTCTTAATATATTTATTCCATGCAATTTGTTTTGTCATTAGCATGGCTCAAAAAATACTAATTATTTTTTTTAAGTTAATTTTTAAATATTTAGCTCTGCTGACTACATGTAAAGTATACCTAATACTATATTAACAACACCTATTTTTTTCAGAAATTTTGCTAACATTAATTTTTTTAAGATTTCACTTTTGAAATTGTCCCCTATTTTGAGAATCACCCATATCTGTAATATTAAACGTGCTTCAATGCAACTATGCTTTTCAACCTTCCTATTGTTAGATCTTTTTAATAAAAATGCATAGGGTTAACAAGAAATAAATGTCTCGTTTCAGAGGGCTTTAGAATGCGTTCTATTGATCCAAATGAGATAAAATTAGAACCCAAGATAATACAAATGATGCGCTTGACATTTTTATTAAATAAAAAATTGTTCAAAAATCAGCCGATAGGTGGCAATATAATATACATAAAAACACGTCATATGCCTTATAAATGTTCAATATTAATAAAACTGGTCAATATATCTCCTTTCATTTTCATCAATCTATTCTAATCGCAAAACCATATTTTCCACAGCTCACCGGATGATTCTGCCGGAATATAAATAAGATAAGATGATGGCGAGTGCTGTCCTTCAGTTATAGACCACGGGATAAGAGGTTAAAGGATGCTTAAAAATGAGTTTCGTTTACCAACGTTCGGGAGTATACGAATTTTTGCATGTTTAATCCTTAGCTATCACTCATTGAAAAAACAGAAAGTTGCCCAAAAGAAACGTGCATATTAAAAAAATAAAAATCGTAAAAAGTGGAACTATATTTCGAAACCGATTTGCATCATTTTACACGAATGTTCTCGCTAGATGGCGCTACTTAGACGGGTGTTAATTAAAAATAAAATATGCATGTATTCTGCTTGCATAAACTTGTTTATATTATATTTCATAATAATACAAGTAAAATTTTTATAATTAAAAGTAACCCTAAGCATTTAAAATAATATTTTGATATCTTTTAAAGGAAAGATTTGTATCCGTCCGCACATTTGTTTACAAACATATGTGATCTACGATCATTTTTTCCTTCTTATTATGTTATTATTACTACCGCATTATTATTTTCTTTTTATAAGTTTTCTCTTTTATTTTTTCATTGTATGTTTGTTTTTCTTTAATTGTCTGTATATGAAGGTGCAACGGACTTTTTTCCCTCCTTCTCTTTGGGGCGTTTGTATTGGAAATTAATTTAGTTGTTCGAGAAAACTGGTCGTGACTATTTTTGATATTTTTCATTATATGAAAATGAATAAAGTATAATTCACTAAGAAGCTGTCTTTGAAAGATATTCTTTAACTTCTCTTTTTTCGAATAATGTGTATTCATTTATTTCTTTTTTATCATTTCATTTCCTTGTAAGCATAGCTAAACACAGTATAAATGACAAAAATTACGTCATTGCTAAATAAAATTGTTTATTAGTTATTTCCCTAAGCATTTAAACATTTTTTTTCTGCTTACAGATTTGTTTGATTCATTGCTAGATTATAAAATATACAATGATTTAAAAATATATATATGCTTACAGTATAAAAAATTTATTGATCACATTAAATTAATTAAAATTGCTATAAAAATTTCGCTTTTATCGCATTCTGATAATTGCAGTAATTAAGTAATGCGAGATTGGGTAATTAATTATTCCAGTGATAGACAACAGCCTAAAAATCTTAAAAATAAATTAAATGTTATAAATGATCATTAGTATATAAAATTCAAAGTTTTCTATTACCATCAAAATTAGAAAGTGCAAATTTTACTAAAAAATAAAGAATACATAAATTTATTAAGTGATGTTAGCATGTTCTTAGCATTTTCATTAAGGTTTCCATTAAAAAACAGTGGAACTTCGAAACATTATTTTCTGAGACCTATAATTGATTTGATAAAGAGTATCAACAATAACCAGAATTATAAAACTTGCAAGGAGGAGTTATACAAAAAATAATAAAATTAAACCTTTATTGGCTATTTAAAGAAAGTTTGAAGGGTGCCCTTTAAATGGAGGATCCAACGGGGAGGTCAAGATCCCCTCTCCCCCTGAACTGCAGAAATATTTAAAAAATTAAATATACCTTAAATTCTTATCCCCCCTCCCTCGTTTAGAAATGTGAATCTTTTTAATTCTTTAAAGTTCTACTCAATCAAAATTAGATACTTTCTGACACATTTGTAAAAGTATTTTTCCTCTCAAGCAACTTGCAAATATACTTATTCGGAAATATGTAAAAAGTGTTTTCCATTTTTAAATAGAAGTAGATTTTTAGCTTAGAAGAAAAGCTTTCAGAAAATTCCGTGAAACTAGGAATTTTAAACTAAATTTCCGGATGCGACTGCTAATTGCTCCCTCATGGCGATATTTCTGTGGTGTCAAGTCCTAAAAATGCTCGTAAAATGCTAACTTAACATTTCAAAATCATTTTTTGCATTTATAAAAAAAATGGTTAACGCTTCAATTATTTGATATCTGAATGAAATCTGTAAATTATATATTTTTAAGAATTTTAATGCAATTTTTTTGTACTTATGAATAAATAAACCAGCGAAAGTGTCAGAAAATTTGTCACTTTTAAAAGATACCATAACCCCCTTCTAAATTGAGGGCTGGATCCGCCTGCCCCTTACTGACACATCTACCTAACATATTTTTGTACTACCCCTCCCCCCTTTTTTGTAATTAATGTTTTAGGAACTGATTAATATATTTTTCACTTAATTTGTGTTTGTTTCATTATAAAAATCAATAAATTAAGCGTGTTTTCTAAAGCATCTTTTATATGCAATTATAATATTATCAGTTTAGGATGTGTTAAAAATAATGATTTAATTCTAAGACAAGTTGTTCAAAATTACAATACGTATGCTTAAAACTCTATGCAACTTTTTATAATTATCTGTTTATCAATTTTATTTTACTAGGCTACATATTTTTCAGTGTTGCCTTATTTGAAAGCAATTAGTTTAAAGATAAGTTGTCATATAAAATGTTTTTTTTTTCTTTTTTTTTTATATAGTTTTTAAAATTTAGTATATTTTGTAATTATATTACTCATGAATAAATGATATTCCCAAATCTCCCTCTCTCCCAAGTATCTACCTAATTATTATTTTTTTATTTATTTTTTATTGCATGCGTAATGAATGCATATTTTGACTTATGATTGTTACTTATTTTGATTTTCTTTGTATTGTAACTGGGGAGAAAAAGATTATCATCTTTACAATTAATAAAATATTTTTGCCTTTATTAAAACAATCATTGTCCTATCATTTATAAATGTAATTATATTTTATTTATGAGCAGTTGCTTTTGAAGGAACTTGATATTTTAATAACTGATAGGGACAAGTTATCACGATTGCAAACGAAACCCATATTCCATGTTTAAAAACAAACATGCGCAAGGATACAAAATAGTTTTATTTTCTAAAATTATGCATTATATCATCATACAAACATAATAAAAGCACGTTTATGAAAGCAGATTGCACGTATATTTTATTTTTCATTAAAAAATATCCGCGTAAAGCGCCATCTAGTGAGAACATTCGTGTAAAATGATGCAAACAGGTGTTGAAATATAGTTCCACTTTATACAGCTATTATTTTTTTTAATGTGCACATTTCCTTTGGGCAACTTCGTGTTTTTTTAATAAATAATATGTTTAAATATACAAAAATTCGCATACTCCCAGGGGCGGATCCAGAGGATCGTTTTTTTTTGGGGGGGGGGGCGATACTAAGAAACATAGAATCAACATAGTCATAATTTCTGTTCATGAAATCATTCCTTGTACAGTTATTATTAAATGAATGATCAAATGAAATGCTTTTCCGCGATCTTCTCACGAAATACGCTTTTTTCCGCGATCGTTTGACTAAATTTGCGCTCTTTTCGCGACTCTTTGACAGAATTCACATTTTTGACGAATTTTGCGTTTTTTCCCGCGAAATTCTGAAAAAAATTCGGTTTTTTCGCGATTCTTTGACGAAATTGGCTCTTTTCTGCGATACTTTGACAAAATTAGCAATTTTTTGCAACCCTTTGAGAAAAGTAGCTCATTTTTTCTCGACCTTTTGACGAAACTGAAGTTTTTTCCGCGACACTTTAACAAAACTCGCGTTTTTCCTGCCATCCTATGTCGAAATACGCGCTTTTCAGCGATCTAATGTCGAAGTTCATGTTTTTTACGCGATCATCTGTCAAAATTCGCATTTTTCCGCGACCCTTTGACGAAATTCGCACTTTTTCGCGGTACTTTGACAAAATAAGCGCTTTTTCAGCAATCTTATGTCAAAGTTCGCGCTTTTTCAACGATCCAATGTCGAAAATCACACTTTTTCCGCGATTTTTTGCCTAGCTTTCTTCCAACCCTTTGACAAAATTAACGCTTTTTCCACGATCTTTTGACAAAATTCGCACTTTTTTTGCAACCCTTTGGAAAAAAATTGGCTAACTTTAGACGAATTTCGAGCTTTTTACGTGACACTTTGACAAAAATCGTGCTTTTTCAGCGATCCTATGTCGAAATACGTGCTTTTCAGCGATCCTACGTCAAAGTGCGCTTTTTTTTCGCGATCCTCTGTCAAAATTAGCGTTTTTTTTTCTCAACCCTTTGACGAAATTTGCGTCTTTTTCCGTGATCATTTGATGAAATTCGCACTTTTTCGCGATACTTTGACAAATTTAGCGCTTTTTCAGCAATCTTATGTCGAAGTTCGCGCTTTTTCAGCTATCCTATGTTGAAATTAGTACTTTTTCCGCGATACTTTGCCTTCCCTTTTTCCACGACCTTTTGGCGAAATTTGCTCTTTTTCCGTGATACTTTGACAAAATTGACGTTTTTTTTGCGGGACCTTTGACAAAATTCGTGCTTTTCCCGCGATCTTTTGTAGAAATTCGCTCTTTTTCCGCGACACTTTGACAAAATTAGCGCTTTTTAGCGACATTTGATTAAAATTCGCGTTTTTCCGGAACAATAGAATGTCTCCGACGGAATCGCAGAAATTCCTTTCGGAAAAAGTCTGAATTCAACACTGGTTTGGGGGAGGCGATAGCCCCCCCCGTGGATCCGCGCCTGCATACTCCCAAAGTTTGGTAAACGAAACTGAACAATTCTTGCTTACGGCCCATGGTCTATTAGGATTACAGTAGTAATAGGTGATTTTGGAAATTTTTAGAATCTATTAAAATCGACATCATATAAAACGGCATCGATCATAAGAATCGATTCCTAAATTCTTAAACCAATACTAAGATCGATATTCAGATTCATACAGATAAGTTCAAAATTACTAATTCTAAAACTCTACGAATCAGCAGGGCTGTAACTACGACTCCCATCCCTCACCCTCATTTAGGGAACCACAGATGTAAGCTATCGCAGACTTTTATAATAAAGATAAGGATTTATCTTTTAAAATTATTTTTTAGATGCAATTTTAATAACAATTTTTTTTTAAGAAATCGCAAAGGAAAAATGATTTTTTATAATCCGGAACAGATGTCTTTTCTACTTATTCCTTCAACCAAACATATGTGGACTTACTTCCTATAAACGTCATTCAATACTAGTAGATCGTAGATCGATCCCTGGCTTCCCGTGTAACATAGTAAAGATAAAAACCATCTTTTGAAATTTAGAATTGAAAAACAATAAATTTTCTGCATGTTGTAATATGCTTTATAGATTGCCAACTAACACTAAAAAAAGCATTTTTAATCCTTTAAGCGTCCTGCAGATTTTTAATGTTTAATTCAAAATATAACTGTGAAAAGTTTTGGTATGAAGATTTGTATTTGGCAGCTTAACATTAGGGATGGGACGAATAGTGATTTGGCCGAATAGCCGAATACCGAATATTCGGCCAAATTTTAGGCCGAATACCGAATATTCGGCGGCCGAATACTAACTTTTTTTTTCCCGATAAAGAAAATAAATTTTGATTATATATAATTTAAAAAATAGCAGTTCATTAATATTTATTACCCTTAAATATGCTTTTGAATTTATTTTTAAATTTGAAAAATTTATTTTAACACAAGAAAATTATGAAATTGCATTATAGCCTTTTATTCTGATGTACTAACATCAAATTTATTTTTAGTAAGTCAGGATGGGAAGATATTTTCATTAAAATATGAAGAATGTACTTCACTTTTACTATCAAATGATACTTTTACCCTTCCTTGCATCCAAAATCAATAATACTCTTAATCTCTCTTTTAGAACTCACAAGGAGATATTTTCTACAATAACCTTTAATGAAGTAAATTTGATCATTTGGAGTTTGTGTCCCTAATGATAAGCAAATTCATAAGAATGAGACTGTTCTGAAATCAGTAGCCAAGCTTTAAATTACAAATTACTTAAAGCAAAAAATTATGCTTAAAGTAGAATGCATATGTTAACAAAATCTTTGACCTTTGGCAAATATAATATTCAACTTCAATATTCTACTTATTCAACTAGCATTAAAAGGATAAACAGATATTGATAACAATATGAATGAAGGAAGATGTAAATTAAAAATATATACATAATAATATTACATATTTAAGTCAGTAATTATGCATACAATTATTTAAAAGTGAAAACTATCAAATGAAAAAATATTTTGTTCAGTAATTAGAATTTGTTTAAATATATATAAAACCATCTTCATAAAGCAAAATGTGTCATCTAATGCGTATCTAGTTTGACACCAGTTTTGTTTTTAGATGTACCGTTGTATTTGGAATAGTGATATTTGATATTTAATTTTGAAAATGAATCCTCGTTATTACACCTAGTGAATGAATTTTTTCATTTCTTACTTTATAGAAAATAAGTTATGGATTTCATAAGAGCCTTTTTTATATGTGCATGGAATTTTCAGACATTAGTAAATATTTGAGTGTTTTAGAATAGGGCAGTGTTTTTCTTTTTTTTCTATAAGTGTTTTTATATCTTGAATTGTAACATATCATTCTCTAATGAAGACATTTCCCGTACAATTAAATCTCCAACTTGGCATCATTTTCTAAAATATCACTGTTTTATTGGAAATACAGAAAGGCTGTATATATTTTAGCATCTGAATAACTGTATATTTTATAAGTAAAAATGAGAATTATATATATATATTAAACCCCTCCGTGTATAACAATTCCGGGGTCAACCTATCCACGATAAAAAGAAACTCATTCACCAATGAAAACGTTTCATAGTCGTAATGGAGCGTTCTCATTGGTCAGATTTACAGTTGGAGCTGTAAATGACGTCACTACATTTTACTTCGCTTTGAAATCTTTCCACGATTTCAAAAAGTACACTGGTAAAAATTTGACCCATTTGCTGCAGCTGCACTCCACAGCTTTTATAGAATATCTCTTTTATGACCAATGAGAATGCTCCATAACACAGTAAAGTAACCGTTTTCTATAAAAGCGGTGAAGTGACGCTGTAGAAAATGAATAAAATTTCTTACAGTGTATATTTAATTAAAACTTTTTATTAAAGGAAAGCGAAGGTGCGTTTTAAATGCAATATTGTTAAAATTTTTATATTCGGGTTGCTTTAATTTTTTTTTCTTTACAGCCGTGAATGACTCTTGAGAATTTCAAATCTATAAAAAACATTGTGAAAAGTTACCTCCGATTTTAAAGGCAGTCTATTTTCTGACCAATGAAACTGTTCCATAGTCGTAATGGAGCGTTCTCAATGGTCAGATTTACAGTGAGAGCCGTAAATGACGTCAGTACATTTTACTTCGCTTTGAAATCTTTTCACGATTCCAAAAACACTATTTAATTAAAACTTTTTATTTAAGCAAACCGCGGATGCGTTTAAAATTTCATTATAACCCCCCCCCCCCCTCCCCATCTACCAGATAGTTTTGCTATAGTCTTAAATGCAGATTTCTGTTCAAATTTTCTTTCTTTCTTTTTTTTTCTTTTTTTTTCTTTTTTTTTTTTTTTTTTTTGATAGATTTTTCCTTTTTCAAGTTTAATCGCTGTATTTATCAAAATAGTTTCAGCCTAAAGTGGCTATGATTGAAGGCAGTTGTTGAAATTTTTTATCATCCTTTAAAAATGCAAACACGTCATTTTGACGGGCTATCTTCTAGTAACTTCATAAATAAAGTAGCCAATTTGGATTAGCGATAAAAAAAATTGCAAGAAATGAAATTCTTTAAATCTTAAATTTATGTGGCAAGATATCTTTCACTATTCGGCGAGATTTTAGCAATATTCGGCAAGATATCTCTAAATATTCGGCTACAGGTATTCGGCCGAAGTATTCGGTCAACAAGCCTTCAATATTCGGCCAACCGAATATTCGGCAAAAGGGCCGAATAGGCCGAATACCGAATAGTGCAGGGATGCCACTTTTCCGCCGAAAGGCGGATTTCCGCTTTTTTTAATTTTTAAGAATTCTCTATTTTCGTCAAGCGATCACAAAATAAAATAGCGATTTTTTGTCCAAAGATCGCGAAAAAATAGCGATTTTCGTCGAATGATCCAAAATAAAACGGGAATTTTCGTCAAACGATTGCGAAATTACACAGCAATTTTCGTCAC
This sequence comes from Maratus speculifer, assembly GCA_964019185.1. Classification (NCBI taxonomy): domain Eukaryota; kingdom Metazoa; phylum Arthropoda; class Arachnida; order Araneae; family Salticidae; genus Maratus; species Maratus speculifer. The sequence continues at coordinate 413,549,815 of OZ025293.1, read as the reverse complement.
GCGATCGAGAAATACAACAGCTTTTTTCGTCAAGTGATCGCGAAATATAGCAACGATTTTCGTTAAAAGATCGTGAAATATAACAGCGATTTTCGTTAAAAGATCGCGTAATATAACGGTGATTTTTGTCAAAAGATCGCAAAATAAAACGGCTATTTTCATCAAACGGTCGCGATATAAAACAGCAATTTTCATCAAACATTCTCGGAACGAAACGGTGATTTTCGTGAAACGATCGCAATGTGAAACGGCGATTTTCGTCAAACGATCTCGAGACGAAACGGCGATTTTCGTCAAACGATCTCAAAACGAAACGGTGATTTTCGTCAAACGATCGCGATGTAAAACGACCATTTTTGTCGAACGGTCATGATGTAAAACGGCAATTTTCGACAAACGATCGCGATGTAAAACGGCGATTTGCGTCAAAGGATCGTTATGTAAAACGGCGATTTGCATCAAACGATCGCGAAATAAAACGGCGAGTTTCGTCAAACAATCGCGATGTAAAACGGCGATTTTCGTCAAACGATCGCGAAATAAAACGGCATTTTCCGTCAAACGACCATGAAATAAAACACCTTTTTTCGTCAAGTGAAAAAAAAACCCAAACAAACAAAATTAAAAAAAAAAAACTTGCAAATTTTTGCTATTTACTCCTGGAATAATCATCGAATCTATTGCTTTGCTGGGTTACTTAAATTGACTTAAAATGATGTGATACATAAAATTCCTCACTGAATTTGTTGCTGGATTAAATTAATTCATATAAAATACTGTAAACTAAAGAAAAATCATTTTTATTTACTCTTATAAATTAAAAGTTTACAAAAAAAAAAAAAAAAAAAAAGCATTTTTTTTTTTTAATTTATTATAAACAATATAGATTACAAAATTCATGCATAAATGTTGTGAAAAATGTGGTAAATTTTACTTTACGCATAATTTCCTCTTTTTGGTTATTTTCTGAGTGGCATCCCTGATAGTGGCCGAATATTCGTCCCATCCCTACTTAACATATCTTTTTATCTTATTCAACTCAAAAAATTAACATTAATATCAATCTTGTGTTAAATCAGCCTTTGAATTAAAATATTACAAGACTGAAAAACACGGCTAGGCCGCTTAAAGAGTTAAACGGAGAATATTTCTTATGGAATCAAAGCTTTGAATTTGTGATATTTCCGTATTAGGTGCATGTCAGAAGTTATCAGCCGAGGATTTTTTTATTTTTGGCAATATTTTTGTTTTTGATCATTTCAGTGCTTCGAGCGCGTATTTCAATGCCACTTTTCCGCCAAAAGGCGGATTTCCGCTTTTTTTAATTTTTAAGAATTCGCGATTTTCGTTAAGCGATCACGAAATAAAATAACGATTTTCATCGAACGATTGCGAAATAAAACAGCGATTTTCACTAAAAGATAGCGAAATACAACGGCCTTTTTCGTCAAGCGATCCCGAAATATAACAGCAATTTTCGTTTAAAAGATCGAAAAAAACGGATATTTTCATCAAATGCCTGCGATATAAAGCAGAAATTTTCATCAATCGATCGCGAAACGAAACGGTGATTTTTGTGAAACGAATCGCAATGTGAATCTTCGATTTTCGTCAAAAAATTCACGATGTAAAATGACGATATCCGTCACAAGATCGCGGTGTAAAACGGCGATTTCCGTCACACGATCGCGAAATGAAACGGCAATTTTCGTCAGACGATCACAAAACGAAACGGTGCTTTTTGTGAAACGATCGCAATGTGAAACGGGGATTTTTGTCAAAGAATCGCAATGTGGAACGATGATTTTCGTCAAACGATCGTGTGAAACGGCGATTTTCGACAAACGATCGCTAAATAAAACGGCCATTTTCGTCAAACGATCGCGATGTAAAACGGTGATTTTTGTGAAACAATCGCAAAGTGAAACGGCGATTTTCGTCAAACGATCGCGATGTGGAACGATGATTTTCGTCAAACGATCATGATGGGAAACGGCAATTTTCGTCAAGCGATCGCTGAATAAAACGGCGATTTTCGCCAAACGATCATAAAATAAAACAACTATTTTCGTCCCAAAAAAAAAAAAACTGCAAAATTTTGCTATTCACTCCTGGAATAATCATCGAATCTATAGCTGGGTTACTTGAATTGGTTTAAAATGATGCGATACATAAAATTCCTCACTGAATCTGCTGCTGGATTATCTTAATTGATGTAAAATGCTGTGAACTAAAGAAAAATCATTTTTACTCACTCTTATAAATTAAAAGTTTACAACAAAAATAAAAGCTGTAATTCTTTATTTAGTTTATTATAAACAATATAATTTACAAAATTCACAAATTAATGTTGTGGAAAAGTCGTAAATTTTACTTTACGCATAATTTCCTCTTTTTGCTGCTTTCTGAGTGGCATCCCTGCAATCACATGTCTATGTCTGTTAAACTTGTACATTTTTATATTGTGTAATCGTTTATCGAGGAAATTTTAGTTTTGCTGTAGTATATTAGCCGAAAACAAATCCCAACTTTCTACATTGTTTTAAGGGCAAATAGATTAATCGTTCGTATTTGAGTTCACGCGGTAGAGATAAATTTTAAAAATAATTCTCACCTAATTTTCTTTCTTTTTTTTTTCTTTTTAAATTGCAGCCAATAAGTAAACTGAAATACAGCTTTCAAACAAATTACATTAAAGTATTTTTTTTTCTTAGTTGGCAGTGTAAAATTTTAAATTAAAAAAAATTAAAATAGAAACTATAATTTCAAAACTACTTATAATATTTGCATAAATGGATTCACTCTAACCCTCTTTTTCCGCCCCCCCTCCCCAAAAAATAAAATAAGTAAAATAAAACAGAATTTAAGCAAAAGTATTGATAATTTTGTTGTGAATAAAATAAGCTTCTTAATTGTCACACGCGCGCTATTTAAAATAATTTCTCATTTTCCGGTTCACGCACTTTTCCTCTTTTTTTAATTTTTTGCAATTTCATGCCTGTTTTCATTTATAGTAAACAATAACAAAAAAAGATTCTGATATAGTACTTTTTATGACAGTGCGGTTTAATTTATGATTTGCATGTTCAAGTTTAACTAACATTTAAATATTACGTTTGATTTTGATTCATACAAGCAGCAATTATAACGATCTTTCTTAGCTCTGGGTTGGGTTTTAACTCCAAGTCCAAAGCCACCCATTTGGCTACGCCACTGGAGAGCTCTTATTGATGCATCATTAAATCCATTGTTGTTTCAACTCGTATGAGTGCCAGAGAATATTTTCCAATGTATCGGCTATGATGGCGTAATTGAATAATTATAAATTAATACATTCATTTTAAGGCAAGTTTCCAAAATATTAAAATGACGTATTGACAGTGAAAATACACCCGTGAGTGTAATCTTTTGAGAAATATGTTAAAAACAGATTAGAAAATTTAGTCTCTATATACACACACAAGTTTTGAGTTTGAGTGAACAATGCTTTGAGGTCTATAGCGACAGTGGCTGTTACCTCGAATGATCCATAATGCACAGAAACAAATACAGAACACTTTATTATTACAGGAAATACAGTACATACATTTTAATACACATCACAGGGACAACACAGACACCCATGCCGCTAGCTGGACTCGAACCAGGGTCCAGCGGTGTGGGAGGAGCTGACGCGACCAACCACGCCACTGGGTCGGCATACACACACAAGCTTGAGTGAAAATTTGAATTTTCACACTGTATAATACTTAAAGAGCGTCTGTGTGGCCGAAAATCATTTTTTTTTTTAGCATGAAGCATAAGAAAAGTAATTTAGTTCAAATAACCAATTTTTACTTAACTGATTCATGTAATATGCACTTTCACAATTTTTTAAGTAGAATTTTCGCCATTTAATTGAATCACTTTATTAAATGAAATCTGATTCAATAAAGTGGCGGATTCCGAAATGCTCCAAAACATTTAAATATTAAGTTTGGATTTCATTCATATAAGCAGCAATTATAGCGATCTTTCTCAGCTCTGGGAGGGGTTTTAACCCTACAACCACCCCCTTGGCTGCGCCACTGCCCTCAACAAGTTTCATGATTCTAATTTTAAAAATGTGTCTGAAATTGTATCGGAAAATTTCGAGCTGTTGAAGGTGGAAAAGCGTTTTTTCGAATACACCCTTAATATACAGAGGGAAAATATTTGTACAGGGGCTGTTCATATATAACGTTATCATTTTAGGGTGTAGGGGTGGGGTTTGGCACGTGATATCGGGTATCTTGATATCGATATCATTTTTGATGCAATCAAAAATTTCTCTTTATTTCTAACTTGGTCTTTGGCTTAAAAGAGCCTATCTGTTTTTAGTCTTATCTATTTTTATGAAAATAGTTATTATTGAATCATTAAAATCACTATATAAAATTATTTAATTCTGAAATTTAGGATATCCGAACATTTGACATCCCCGTTTTAACCCCCCCCCCTTTCGCTGCACCACTGCCCTCCCCAACCCTCATTGGAACTTTTAATTTGTTTAGCTGTATGAATCCCCAGTATAAGCGCAAAAAATAAATACATTATTGAATTAAAAATACATTTGTTTTATAGATCATATTTATGCTATTTAACTTTGAAATTTACCATTTGCGAAAATTCTGGCGTGATGGTTAAAAATGAATGTCATTTTTAAATTCAGTGTTACTTGTACTTAGTACTTTTATGTATTAAATTATGTAACTAACAAGTACATAATTTAATTACCAAATGTTTTTTTTTAAAAAAAACCTATTTTTTATAGTATCAGATTTTTGCTATTTTTAACTTTAAAATTTATGATTTGCAAAAAAATTCAGACATGATGATTAAAAATTAAAACCTTTATGATTCAGCGTAAAATATAAAAATCAATTTTTAAGGATGTACTAAATTCTAAACTGCTTATTTTATGACACATTTTTTAATTTTTGTTCTGAAAGGCATTCAATTTGCAATTTTTTTTATTCAGAGAAACTATATAATGTACCGTACATGTCGACTTTTTGATAGAAGATATTGCAAAAAAATGCGGTCAAAGCTGGCGTTTTGCAGGGCCGAAAGTAGAAGGGGGCACGTGTCCGGGTCGCCAACAGAACAGAAGGTGAAGGGGGCGCCAAATTAGATTTTCTTTGTGTTTGTTAATGCATATTACGAATGCATGTATGTGGGGGGGGGGTGAGGGGGCGCCAAAATCAATGTTTGCCCCGGGCTCAAAAAAGGCTAGTTTCGGCGCTGGCGTTTCGAACCAAATTTTCCCAAAACGAGATAACCGAGAACGAAAAAATTGTCATACTGAGAAAATAATTGTTTATAAATCAAGTTCAAATTAATTGAGCGAAGCGAGAAATGGAAATACACAACCGCATTTATATATTTTTCTGTAGAATTCCTGAATTTATTTTTGTTCACAAACTCATGAAGTGGGGAAAGTGCAGTTTTGAATTTAACTTGCTTTTTTCCTAGTATAAAATCACGGATATTTTAATATTGTTTTTTACTATATTTTAAATTCTCATTCATTAAATTAACTTGAAAAACGATGCTTTTCCTAACCGAAAAAAGGGGTCTGAATTCACTGCACATGTAATCAATTCCTTGCTGTTTTTGTCTTATAGTTGTGCTAGCTAAATGCTTTATTTTTTCTTAAAAGTAGTTTGTAAAACAAATGACTAAAATTGTGATCAAACAGCTGCTTATATATCTCTTCAAAACTCACGTCAGTAAATTTCATGCTACTTTTAAAAATGAGTATGAAAATGTAAAAATCTTTCTAACTGTTGAGAATAATATGTATATTTTTTCAGTAACACCCTTAAAGATTTTAAAAAAAAATCACAGGTTGGTGTCATGGAAGAACGAATATAAACATTAATAAACATAATATTTATATAAATAATATTTATATTCGTACATATTTATATGTACGAATGTATGTATTGTATGTATAAACATAATATTTATATTCGTTCTTCCATGGTTGGTGTTTGCAAAGCAAAGCACAAATCCATTCTCTATTTGATTATACTCAAAGTTTTCAGTTTCCACATTATGATTGCACCCATGGGAGTAGGAGTGTGGTCTGCTGACAAAAAGGGTTGCTGTAAATGTAAACATTCCACTGTGGCTCCAAAATTGGCTGTGTGGTTAAGTGCCAAAGCAGGGGGAAGCCAAACTGGCTGGGAGGCGGAAAACGCTTCGTCGGCTTCCAGTGACAGTGAATGCGGTTTGCAATCGTCAGTCTCTAGGATTTCGCAATCTTCTGTAATGTGTCCTCTGCTCATGGAAAAGTGTAGGCGCCATTTTGCGTCATCTTATTTATATCCTCGGATAAAGTAGCAGAAGCAGTAAGTTTTATATTTGTTTTATATATTTTTTAACGTTTAACAATTCTTTAAAAGACATAATTGAATCAAGGAAGTAAATGAAAAAAAAATATATATATATATGACATTTAAAAAGTGTATATTTAATGGCGTACTCAAAATCCAAACTGCTAGTTATCAGACTCACTTCTTGTTCTGAAACTTATCAAATAAGCAAATTTTCTGAATCGGAAGCTATATAATGCTTGTTTATTTTTTGATAAAAGCCGAATGTACTGTAAAAAAAAAAAAAAAAAAAAGCAAGAGATCTGGGAATGAAAAAAAAAAAAAATGTCGTACTGAGAAAATAATTGTTAATAGATAAAGTTCTAATTATATGAGTTGAAAATACACGGCCACGTGTCTTTTTCCGATTTATTTCTGTTCGCAAATAAAATGGGGGATGAAATTGCAATTTTTAATTCAACTTGCATTTTCCGCAGAATAAAGGGTACGAGCATTTTAATACCGTTTCTTACGTATATTTGAAAAAAAGATTTTCCTAAACGAAAAAGTTCTGACGTCATTGACACATCAATTTTTTTTGCTGCAATTTTTTCTTGTATTTTTCAGCTTTTATTGAGCTGAATGTTTTCTTTTATGTGATAATAAGCAAAACAAATGACGGTGCGAATGTACTTTACTCTCCTTCTTGGCGCGATTTTTAAAAATCGCCAAATTGGCGCGTTTTTGCGTCTTGTCTCCCGGAGCATCTTTCTCCAAGGCCCGCCACACACTACAGAGACATACGTCAAAAATCGTGCAATATGACGCAATCAAACCGGTTTTTTCTCTTATCACTGTGAAATTGTCCATGTCGTACGTTTTTTCGTTCAATGTTTGGCCTGCCACAGACCTGTCATACATTGAGCGAAAAAACATGACACACTGTTAAAAATTTGAAACTGCATCGTCACCGATTAAAAAAAATTTCACAATAAATATATAAAACCATTGACTTTCTAATATACTAATATTAAATAATATACTAATAAATCTAATTTCTAATAATAAAACTTTATATGGACCAGTTTCTAAAACAAACAAAATACAATAGCCATAAAAAAAAATTCACTTACCTTTACTTATTTACATTACGGAATCCTACAAAGAGGATACTTTATTTTATTTATAATTTATCCAAGAAAATACATCACGCGTTCCAAATTAAAAATCTATCCAACAAACTAAAAGAATTATTTCTGCTTCCAGATATCGTTTCATGCGGCAGACGATTCAGTAATTACAAAATATGATGCAATGTTTTCATCTAATGTCCGGTATTCAGGCACATTTTGCGAATACAGAGATAACAAACCGAGATTGAACAAAGCGAATTTTCTGATTGGTCAATTTCGTTTCGCTAACGGCACAAAATCTATCCAGATTTCTGCTATGAAAAATACTTTTGTTCCTTAAAAAACTCAGTGTAAAAAACTATTTAAGCACTGTAAAAATTAAAAGAAATGAATTTTAAAAAGACACTGCGTACATTCAAGCGAATTATTTTAAATTGGGGAATTTCTTATTTGTGTATTTTACAGATATTATTTATATCAATAAACAGTCACAAAAACAATTGTGTACTTATCAGTGCCGTGCGAAAGGGGGGGGGGCGAAGATGGCAGTTTTACGGGCACAGAAATTTATACTACCAACGTCATTTTTAGCTTGTCACAAGAAAAAGTTCGGGGAGGGGGCGCCAAATTGAGACTTTGACCCAGTCACAGTTTCCTCTTCGTACGCTTCGTTCCATACTTAAAAATTCGGGAAAAACAACTACTTACTAGAGATAAAAATTACAGAAAAGGAATTTTAAAATTTTGCTGCGTAAATTTGCACAAAGTTATGTAAATTTTACAACTTACGTCCGTGAATTTTACAAATATTTTATTTCTAAAATTTAGTAAGGATATTTATCAAATAATATAATTTCTATAATTTTAAACTGAAACATTATGACTGCATTAAAACAACAACAAAAAAAATCAGTGGATCCACAAAACTCGCTGTGCAAGAATCAGTAAAATGCATGAAACTTGTCGATGCCGCAATAACTAACGTGTGTATGAGCGCTTCACGCCCATTAAAACTAAAAAAACATCAGTAGATCCACGAAACTCGCTGTGCAGGAATCACTAAAATGTACGAAACTCGTCAACGTCGCAGTCACAAACGTGTGTATGAGCGCTTCGCGCTCATTAAAACTAAAAAAACATCAGTGCATCCACGAAACTCGCTGTGTAGGAATCACTAAAATGCACGAAACTCGTCAACTCCGCAGTCACAGACGTGTGTATGAGCGCTTCGCGCCCATTAAAACTAAAAAAACATCAGTGGATCCATGAAACTCGATGTGTAGGAATCACTAAAATGCACGAAACTCGTCAACACCGCAGTCACAGATGTGTGTATGAGCGCTTCGCGCCCATTAAAACTAAAAAAACATCAGTGGATCCATGAAACTTGCTGTGTAGGAATCACTAAAATGCACGAAACTCGTCAACACCGCAGTCACAGACGTGTGTATGAGCGCTTCGCGCCCATTAAAACTAAAAAAAACATCAGTGGATCCACGAAACTCGCTGTGTAGGAATCACTAAAATGCACGAAACTCGTCAACACCGCAGTCACAGACGTGTGTATGAGCGCTTCGCGCCCATTAAAACTAAAAAAAACATCAGTGGATCCACGAAACTCGCTGTGTAGGAATCACTAAAATGCACGAAACTCGTCAACTCCGCAGTCACAGACGCGTGTATGAGCGCTTCGTGCCCATTAAAACTAAAAAAAACATCAGTGGATCCACGAAACTCGCTGTGTAGGAATCACTAAAATGCACGAAACTCGTCAACTCCACAGTCACAGACGTGTGTATGAGCGCTTCACGCCCATTAAAACTAAAAAAAACATCAGTGGATCCACGAAACTCGCTGTGCGGGAATCACTAAAATGCACGAAACTCGTCAACGCCGCAATTAGTAACGCATGCATGAATGCTGCGCGTCCATTAAAAGAAAACAAAAAAATCGCTGGTTTCACAAAACTCGCTAAGTTAGAATTCCTAAAATGCACAAAACTTGTCAAAACTGCGTTAACTAATGACACTGTATAACCGAAAAATTCTCTGGATGCTCAAAAGTCGCATTGAAGAAATTTCTAAAATGAGCAAATTTGCGGTTATTAATGCAGATATCCAACTATTAAAATCTTTGTAAATTTGTACGAAAACACGGGATAAAATTTTGAAATTTTTTTTTTTATGTATTTATGGTACATATATATTGCGCGAATTTTTAAATAAAAAAGAAAGTTTGTCTGAAATAGGAATTCACTTTCAGTAAAATTAACACATCTCAATTTTTTAAATGAAATTGATAAATCATAAATTAAATCATTGAATATTTATTTCGAGAAATTTATTTCGTACCGCATACTTGTCTCCAAATGTGTGTTATTATTTATTAAAATAAGAAATATCTTTAAAATAAAGCGAAAAAAAGGCCGGGAAAATATAGTCATACATGCATAATGCAATCTCCTTTTTTAATTAAAACAATAATAGACTGATGTAACAATGAGATTTCATAAAAGCCAATCAAACATAAGATAAGAAACCGTGCAATCCGGTTAAACCGATCAAAATTCCTGAACTAACAAGAAAAAGCCATCAGAAGTGTCCAATCAGAAACGGCTTAGAAATCAGTACGTTACGTAAACCGAAGCACTCCTTAGGGTTGCCATATTGAAGATCCGAGTGGAGAAAATGAAAATGCACGGTTGCCATGTCGAAACATTTATCGCTAAAAAAAAAAAGTCGCCTTGGCGAAGGAGAGTAAAGTACATTTCACCCCAAATGACTAAAATTGTGATTTGAAGTAATGAATAATTAAATATTTTGGGATCGAATAAATATGGATTATGGACCGATAAATGTATATCGAATTGATTAAAAAAAAAAAAAAAAACTGAATTCGAATAAATATCGATGGATAAATGTATATCGAATTGATAAAAAATAACTGAATTCGAATAAATATCATTCGATAAATATATGAATTGATAATGAAATAATGGTATGAAATTTGAATGAGAATTTTTTTCCATTCCTATTTCTAAGCGTTTTAATTTCCAGAAATATGTTATGTATTTTCCAGTTGTGAAGCCAGTCTAGTAGTTGTCGCGCCGCTTATTTGAATCTCAGGTAAACCAACTTCTATCTCCTACAGGTTAAATTTGTTATGTGGGGGAGACTGGTATCAGGGTTGGCGAGTTTTTGCCGAAGGTGGAAAAAACCGCGGAAAAAACCTGGTAAAAACCGTCTCGGCAAAAATAGGTTTTTGCCAAAGAAGTGGCAAAAATAGGCTGTCCATTTAAATTTTTTCCCCAGAAAGAGAAAAATATTTCACAAAAGAAAAAATAAACTGCATACTTAATTAAAAAATCAATATTATTCTAAATTTATTTTAACTTTTAAGTTAAATAAGTATAATTATGCACTTTATGAAAGAATACTAACTTTTATAACAAGATTATAAATGAAAAAAAATACCAATTTTAATATAAATAAATAGAAACTTCATTTATTCATGTTTATACAATTATTAATTCACATAATAGAACTATTGAGACTGAGTAAAGCATTTATATTTATAGTTTATATGTTAGAAATTCGAAGAAACAGTTATAGTAACCTAAATTTAATTTAATATAAAATTATATTTAAAGTAGAAAACTATTAAGTTTCAAATATTTCAGCAATATCTTCCTCACAACCTAAATTTTGCTGCTTTAGCATGGCATGACAGTAAACAAGTTTTGAAAGAGTATCTGTTGAAGTATTTCGAATCTCAGTTTGCACAAATGAAAAATTTGAAAAAAAATCTTTTAATAGCAGCACTGCTTGCTGGACATATTTGAAAGTGAAAATCTTTTGATAATTAAAAAAATATGTATGTTAATGACTGATAAAATACATTACTTACAGGGGTCTGTCTAGACTTTTCTAGTCTTTGTGAAAATTCTAGACAGTTTTGTGAATTTTAAATTATTAGGTTTTCAGGTTCTACCCTTCACATATAGAGAAGCTAAGTAATATATTTTTTGGTGAGTTCAAATGTTTATTAACAGGCCAGATTTTATTTTAAAATGATTAAATTTTTGAAAAGTTCAGTTTAAAGGTGAAATGTCGATTTGAGAGACAAATAATTTTATGAAGAATCCTGTTTGAGGTTAAAGAATTTTGTGAAGGGTCCTTTAAAGGACCTAAAATTTTCCTAAACATATCCCTGATTTAAGATTTAAAAAAAATTAGGTATGTAATTTTTTATTTTGTTCTTAAATTCCTAAGTAAGACTGAATCCCACCTATTTTTTAAAGATTTAAAATATTTAATATTAATTAATTAGAAAATGAAATTAAAATATTAAATAATACACTGTTAAATTTAATTGTTTATACTATTACTATCCTTATTAGCATGCAGATTTTATAACACATTAAAGACATATAGTTTTTTTCCATTTTTGCCGGTTTTTTCCATTTTTTCCCTGGTTTTTTCCAGTTTTTTCCACTGTCCTGGCAAAAATACCTTTTTGCCGGCAAAAATACCTTTTTGCCGGCAAAAATGCCAACCCTGACTGGTATAGTGGATCACTTTTGCAGTTTACATTTTTTTTTTTTCCTTCCCTAGAATGTTACATGATTCAGAATTTTTTCAGAACTTAGCTACAAATATGTAAATATATATATTTGAAATATGGGAACAGATGCAGTATCTTCCCGCGAGCCGCCATTTTGTTTCCCTATTATTTCTCACAAATTGCTATTATCATTATTTTGCAATTATTTTATGAAGGAAACGTAAAATAAATAATTTTAAAGCTTATATATACTAAAAAATTTATTTTCACTTATACACAGTTTTACATAATAAATGAATAACTAAATCAAACGATTTTTTCTGTTAAAAATCGCATCTTTCAATCTTTGAATTTCCAAAACAAATTGTCTTGTTTAATTTAATATCTTTTTTGAAATGCATAATTCAATCATTAAATAATCATTTCAGTTGCATTTTGTGGCTTTAAGTATAATAATAATGTATATAACAATAACAGGGAAACAAAATGGCGGCTCGCGGGAAGATACTGCATCTAAGCCGAAATGTGGAATAATTGACATTATTTTATGAATGTGATTTTTATACATTCATAAAATAGACCAGTCGGCCCAAGAAGCAAGGTACACTGATCTGCTCACTGGAGCAGAGTGGTCCACTGTTGAGTATTACTAACAATGCAATGTAAATTTTTTATTAATTTAAAACTTTTTATTTTTACCTCCAGAATAATAAAACAATGCAAATTTACAAGTAAAATTTTCAAATAAAACACACTTTTTACATTACAACTGCAAATAATGTAAAGTTTTTAAATAAAATAGTCTTCAACATTAAAATTTGACAAGGAAACTCCAGAACACTTATGAGCAGGGGTGGGAAATTTTCGAAAATTTTCATCAGCCAAAGATTTATTTTACCAGCCAGCAAAATACAATATACAGTTGAAAATAGTTAAGACAAAATTTAAACAACTGAAGAAACAGTTAATTATTATTACTACAATGCATTTTCATATTTTTGTTCGATAAAAATAAGAAATATATACAAGAGAAAAAATATTAGCATTATAGTGTAGAATTTAGTATAATATTTATGTTACAAAAGTTTCAAAATATAGGGAACTAATAAAAATAAATAAATAAATACAGATTCTGGCATCTTTACAGTTTGAAGTTTGAAAAAGTAACTTAAAATTTCACTCGCCCTGAAGGAAAATTTACTCGCCAGTGGCGAGTACAATGATGTAATTCCCCAGCCCTGCTTATGAGCCTAAAATATTTTTGAATTTGAAAATGATTTTAAGATGAACACTGGTATAAAATACAGATTAATAACGTTTTTATCAGATATTTATGTTAGGGGAGAGAGGGGCACATGTGAACATTTTTTACTCTTTCTCAAAATTGTTGAGAGCAATTGAAACAAAATTGATTTATATGAATATTTACACTTTGTTATTTTTGTGAACCTTTTGAATGCATTTATCAAGAATTTCTATCTTATCATTCTAAAAATTGTCCGAATTTGTTCACATGTGCCCTGGTGGAAAGGTGATTGGGAACATACCTGGGGCACATGTCAACACATCTGTACATGGCAAAATTGTGTTAATTTTGTTGTGATTGAATAATTTTGATATTGTTTTTATTTTTTTTTCTAAATTTTATGCAAAATGTTACTCAAAATTGTGCATGATGTTTTGAAAAATTTATATAACTATGATTGGGCACTTATTTATTGCACTTAAATAACTATATTTGCACTATAATAAACTATATTTGCACTATAATAATATTTGCACTATAATAAACTATAATTGCACTTAAATTTTTTCTTCGAAGGCTACAGAGTCTGAATTGATCTCTTTTAAGCAAAAGAATCGGTCTATAAAAAAAAAAAAAGATCAAACTTAGACTCAGGCTTTCTTTGTTATTCAGTCTGAATTAAAATTAAACAGATTATATAATTTTTAAATCCATAATCGGAATTATTTGTGTTACTTTTAGATTATATCAGGATGTCCAATTAAAGATTGCCAATATACTGGCCAGCTTACACAGTAGATGGAAACTGTTTTTAATTAATAAGTCTAGTAGCTGACAAATTATTTCTGAACTAGTAAAATATTAATCTTTTTAACTTTTCATCAAAATTTTTCTGCTCTGAAGGCAGAAGCGGATTAACTACCACCCAGGCCCCTAGGCTTGACTTTCTGAGGGCCCCCTTTCACTACTTCAAAGAGGTATACACTGGAAAAATAAAAACACATCTTGCTATAACTCATAAAACATTGATGATAAAAATATAATTGATTACGACAAAGAATTTCGTACATCTTTTGTCTTTTGTATTAAATATTAATATCTGACCAGTGTAAAAGAATATTTTCTTGTTCTTTATATTAGGAAAATTTTATCACTGGGCCCCTAGGCTTCAGCCTACTCAGCCTAATTGATAATCCGCCTCTGTCTGAAGGACATAAATTATCCTCAGTTTTAAAGATTTCTCCTTTTCAAGTCCACAGGTCTGAAAGTTAAATTTCTGTTTTGTTTTCTTTAGATTTTGATAGTTTCGAGTTTGCGGGATGGAAATTTGAAAAATCGGTAAAATGGAAATTCTTTTTCTCTTTTTTCTTTCAAAGCTCCAAGAATTGAATTAATACTGACAGAAGGAAATTTTTGTATTTTTTTTCTTATGTTCCCTAATAATTTAAACAGTAAGACAAGTTCTGGTTTATTCTAAATGATGGGCCCACTTTTAGAAAATTGTATTTTATTAAAGTACAAATCTAAAATGAACAATCTCTATACCAATGAAAAGAGGAAGGTTCAAAGTTTGAGATTTTAGCCCAGGAGAACGCTCATATACCTAGGATATGAATAGTTTTTAGTTTCTCACCAGTAAATGCAACTAACAATCGTCACTTTATTTAGTTGGAGACAATTATTACAAATTCTGCGATAAATTAAAAATTACTTTTAAATAAATAGTGGTGAGAATTGTAAAAAACCAAATATACCCTGGGTCTTTTTAGGCCCAGTGTGTGTTTTCCCAGTGTGTCCATTTGCTGCACAGCAAACATCTATGCAATAACCAAACTCATCCCACACACGAGAAAGCATATACAGTTGGCAAAAAAAGTATTTGTACACTTCATTTTTTTAAATTATAATGAAATTAAACAAAAGATTTAAGCTAAAAATACTGTAATACATTAATTTAATGCATTATAATATTATAGAAACAAAAACAAAATTAAACGAATCGATTTTTTACATTATAATAAACAAATATGCAAAAATATAATGCAAAAAAAGTATTTGTACACTATATTAATGTAATATAATTAATGAAAATTTAGTAAAATGATACAAACTAATCTTTTGTGCGAATTCATTTAGCGTTTATGACTACTTCTAGATGGTGTGACATAGATTCCACCAACTTTTTTGTAACGGTCTGGTTAATGTTATTCCATGACACAATAAGAGCTTCTTTAAAACTTTTTTTTAGTAATACATATTATTTTTTTCGGATTTTTGCATCCAATAGCATCTGCAAATTTTCTATTGGATTAGAGTCTAGAGATTTTAGAGAAGTTACCAATCGTCTTCGAGTATTGTCGTAAGCATGTGCTGGTGATCACAGCAGAATGCTTTGTTCGTTATCCTGCAGAAAGTGAAAAGCTTCCTCTATGCATAATTTCTTAGCACAGTTTAATAAATTATGGCGCGACACATCAATGAATGTTAAACCTGTCCTTCCATTGTCAACAAATTTTAAATGTCCTGCTCCATTAGAAGCTATACACCCCAAAAGTATAATATTCCCCCCAACATGCTTGATAGTTTGAAGTATACGTTTTGGATCTAGAACAGATTTATTTTTACACCAATTTTTTCAAATGCTTGATGGTAAGAAAATTCCGAATTTTCCCTCATCAGAAAAAATTACTGTTTTCCAAAAATCCAATGATTTATTTCTGTATACGAAAGCGAATACTATGCGTTTTCACCTATTTGTTTCGCTGATGAATGGATTTTTCCTTGAGGTTCTTCCTTTTAAATCTGCATTGAGAAGAATATTTTTTATTGTTTGAGGTATTACTCTGATGCGAGAAGATGTCGCAAGGTCTCCAGCAAATTTTTGAACCGAACGCATAGGATTTTTTAAAGCTTTTTTAACAACACTCCCTTTTTCCCCCATTGTTAGTTTGAAGAGAAGTCCTGGTTTTTGTTGAATTTCGATGCATCTAATTTATTCATAGTTTCTCACTATGCATCCAATAGTGTAGATGGTAATTTAATAGCTTTTACAAATTCTTGTTGCGAGTTTCAATTTTTATTATGCTCAATAATAGGATTTCATATATCTAGAGGTGCCTCTCTAGTTTTAGGTTCTATTCTCAATTACTTCAAGAGCAAATTAAATTAAATGTCAGAAAAATATAATATGAAGTTAAAAATTATTAACAGCTTCTGTATAAGTAGTCCTTTGAACCATAAACACTATAAAACACAGTACATATCAGGATGGAGAAATGTACAAATACTTTTTTTGCAAGAAATTTTTTAACTTTTCCTATTAGAAAATTATTTTACATCTTTATTGAAATTTTCTGTTGTGTAGTTTAAAACGCACGGTAAACAGACTGTATTAAAACTGTTTTTGACAAAATATCTGTTTTTATTTAGTTAAAAATTAAAAATTTTAAGGTGTACAAATACTTTTTTTGCCAACTGTATGCTATTATTGAGTGCATGGCTTTCTAAGAGGTAGTAGTTCCAGAAGCAGGCTGAGATTTCATTTCATTGAGTAGCAGCAGATATGTTTTCTTGTGTGTCGGACACATTTGGCTATTGTGTAGATGTTTGCCATGCAGCAAACGGTGGACTCATTGAACATTTATGATGTCTTAAAAAGACTTTGATACTTCATTGTTATAAAGATTGTTTATTTTTTATTAGAATTAAAAATAAACAATAGAATAATAATAATTAATAGAATGTCAAATCAACAAAAAAAATGCAATTTTTGGACCTTGATGTCTTAGATTTCTATAATTTTTTGTTTATAGCTTGTATTCATGGAGTAAATAAAAAATCTAACTAAGAAAGAAAAAACTTCCTAGTGTTATTATTTTTTTTATTTTTTTATAGAATAGTAGTAATGGAATAGTAACAAATTTAATCAATTTTGCAATCACAAGATCCTCTATAATTCTTTACCAAATTGAGCTAGAGAGCTCATTTATGTCTTATTTTAAAGCTCTTTTTATTATCTTTAATATGATATGCAACACTATTTTGAGTAAAATATTTTTTTGACAAATTTTCAAAATTTTTTGAATTTAAATTTTTCAAAAACACCATTTTTAATTTTTTTCAAAAAAATATATGTTAATCTTTGATTTTTTTTTTTGGCTACAAGTATGGAAATTTTCAAGATGGAGAAATGATGGGAATTCGAGTTATTAATTTTTGTATAAGATTGGTTTATTAAAAATTTTAGGTAAGGTCATTCCATGTCATATCAACGTGGGGTCTGGGCCTCAACATCTTAGATTTTCATGATTTTTGGTTTATAGTTTGTATTCATGGAGTACATTTTTTTTTTATGGAATTTTAAAAATGGCCAAAGTAACATTTAACCAATTTTGCAATCACAAGATCCTCCATAATTCTTTAACAAATTAGAGAGCTTCTTTGTCTTATTTTAAAGCTATTTTTATTAGCTTTAATATAAAATATAACACTATTTTGAGTAAAATATTTTTTTTGACAAATTTTCAAAATTTTTGAATTTAAATTTTTCAAAAACATTATTTTTAATTTTTTTCAAAAAAATATAGTTTTTCCATGCCTTAGAACTGAATATGCTTAGCATGAAATTTTGAAATTTTTAATGAAAAAGTAGTGTGAATTATAATAGAAAGAAATTGTACAAATGTTAATTTTTCCTTCATACTTGAAAATTTTTATGTATAACTATTATTCAAAAATAAATAACTCAAAATCCCATCATTTCTCCATCTTGAAATTTTACATACTTGTAGTCAAAAACTCAAACATTGGCATATACTTTTTTGAAAAATAATTAAAAATGGTGTGTTTGAAAATTTTAAATTCAAAAATTTTGAAAATTTGTCAAAAAAAATATTACTCAAAATAGTTAGTATTACATATCATATCATATTAACGCTAATAAAAATAGCTAAGACATAAAGGAGCTCTCCACCACAATTTGTTAAAGAATTATAGAGGATCTTGTGATTTCAAAATTGGTTAAATTTGTTATTTTTGGCCATTTTTATAATTCCGTAAAAAAAAAAATTAAATTAGATTTTTCATGTACTTTATGAGTACAAACTATAAACCAAAAATCATGAAAATCTAAGATGTTGAGGTCCAGACCCCACGTTGATATGATATGGAATGACCTTAGATTATTTTTTGAAAATGGGTCCATCATTTAGAATAATCCTGTATATTATTCAGCCATGAATCGGAGTCTTTAAAATTTCTGAGTCAGAGTCAACCATTTTTCCCATAGACTCCACAGCCCTGCTTCCCTTGGCAATGTTCTTTTATGCTGTATGGGTGGTGTGCCAAATCTGTCAACCTGCATCTGCTCTTTTTGGTTAACTCTAAAGCGATCTTTCCTCTTTGCTTGCAGTCTCTTTGGTCATGTGCTGTTACTTTCTTGCTATTAAATTGGTTTCCTGATTGGTAAATAAGAAAAGAAATCTAACTAGCATCATTTTGAATTCGATTGCTGACTAGTAGTCATTGCAATTATAATTTTGAGTTTACTTTTTCAGTTGTAATTGAAAAAGCACTGCAATTTTATTTCATGTTTTTTTTTTTTTTATTAAAAAGCATTTGTTTTGTATTTAAAAAAAATTGTTTTGGATATTTCTACTGTCTTTTGACCATAGATTTGCTTTGTATTTAAAAAGTAGGTGTTTTATGCATTTCTTTAATCCGTTGAGATGTTTTGAATCTTAATGTTATTTAATTGCACATTAAAAGAAAAAGGGTGATTTTTTGCTGTCAAAGCTTAATATATTTCTTTAGAAAATCTTATATTAATTTCTTATTTTTTAATTAAAGCTTTTTGTATTTAAAAGTGTGTGTGTACCAGGGTTGGCACAGTTTAAACCGGTTTTTTTAGAAGAAATCTAATAACATTTTCTTTTTTTTTCTTTATAATTTATGCGTTTCAGATTATTGGACTTAAATAATTTCTACTTTTAACACTATTTCAGTAATAAGTGTTATGTATAGAGGGTTTAGGTCTTTTTTTTATGCATAAGATTAAACCAATTGGTTTTTTCTATAAAAAAAGCAATTCGTTTTTTAGAAGAAACATAATATTTTCTTTTTTTCTTTTATAATTTTCGAGTTTCAGATTATTAGATATAATTTCTATCATTTTTTAGAAGAAATCTAATGACATTTTCTTTCTTTATAATTTGTAAGTTACAGATTATTGGATATAAATAATTTCTACTTTTAACATTTTTTTATGCAAAGGATTAAAATCAGTACACATTGGTGAATATATCAAAGGCTCTAAAGAAAAAACTTCAAACATAAAATTGATCATAGACAAAATGGCGGCTCGCTGGAAGATACTGCATCTGTTCCAAATAAATTCAATATTTAGTGTGAAATATTTTAATTTTTTTAATAATGCAGATTATTTAATGCATTTAATAATGTAACACTATGATCTTTTAAGATTTTGCACAAGCTGTAAAAGAAATTTTTCTTTTGGAAGATTATCTTGAATAATTAAAAGCAAAGACTGGTTGCTAGTTATAGCATTTTAATATTTTTTTCCCTCTGCTATCTGCTGAATCTAACTACTAAAAATGTTAACTTCAAATTGTCACTCGGAAAGAAAAAATTCTAAAGTATTTCTAATTTATTATTTAAATAATTGTGGAAAAGAATATTTATCAAACTACATCCAAATGTTTATTATTAGTAATCAAAAGACTGTTTATAAAGATTTACAGGGCCAGGGCATCAATGTTTCACTGTGTAGAACAGTTAAAACTTTCAACATAAGACTGTTTGCTGAAACTGTTTAAATTGAAAAATGAATTTTTTCAATTTTCAGCATAAATTCACTATAATTATTAAATTTAAATTGAAGTTGCACTGCTTATAAACCAATAATGTCTGTTTTTATCGGTAAATATGCATGTATATGTAATAAGAAAGGATGTTTTTAAAAAAAACCCGGTTTAAACCAAAAAAATGTTTTTTTTGGGGGGGGGGGGTTTCGAAAAAACTTGCTTTTTTTTCAACCCTGGTGTGTACAATGTTTTTTCTTTTTAACATAATTGTTTTGCATGTTTGGATGTTATACATGCCCTCCCCCACCTCCGATATAATTGCAAAGAGAATTTTACTACCGTAATTTCCGGCGTATAATCCGCAGCCGCAATTTGTAGTATTTATAAAATAATTTTAGCAGTTAATCTACACCAGCGTATAATCTGCAGATTATACGAGGATTACTCATTGTTTTCAACATTCAAAAGTAGTACTAAACCACACTATTTATTTAGTTGCTGTATTCAAATGATAAATGTAATAAAATAATTATAAAATAACTGCAACTTAAAAACACAATTTTTTTTTTCATTGAATCTTTTATTTAAAACATTGAATGTCTTGTGAACTATTCTATAATAATTAGTACTATTTTTAAATCATTTTCAACGTCACACTTTTTTAAAATAATATTCATTTTAAATTTTGCAGTGTTAAATATGCTTTCTCTCAGACGTTGATTTTGTATCCCTGCAAGTTATGAAATGAATGTGTGATCTACATAAATTTTACTAATTACGATACTATGATCGATATTTAATCGAACTAATCCTTCTTGTATTGTTGCTGCAGCGTAGTATAACTTTCAATGCCTGTTTAATTCTGCAATGTTAAATGTTTTCTCTCAGACATTTCGTATTCCTGAAAATTATGAAACGAATTGGTGATCTACATCAGTTTTACGACAATCAATATTTAATCAAATTGATCGTTGTTGGAGCTTAATATAGCTTTTAATGGCAGTTTAGAACTTTTTGTAATTCGGTTGGCAGGGTAATTTTTGCTGTATAAAATTGTTTCTTAGCTCTTTGTTTCAGCTAAATGGTTGGGATTGCAGTTTTTGAATCGGATAAATTGAGAAACGTTTGTTGTTCATCGAAACGTGTTGCCAAAAGGCTAAGAAAATGTGACACAAAAACCCGAAGTCACTCCTACTAATACATATACGTCGTATGCGAACCAATCATGAGCAACTCGTTGAACGATCGATAACACAGTTGTTTGTTAGCTGTTTATATTTTTATTTTATAACTGCTGGTAGAATCTTAATAACTTTGGGGAAATTCTGCGTTAAAATTATTCAGCAGATAATCTGCACTTAAAATTTTTCATGTTTTTTAACAGATAATCTGCAGATTATAGGCTGGAAATTATGGTAATTTCCTAATAAGACTTATTTTAAAATTTAAAATATATAATCATGTGTAATAATGAATTGCGTATTCTGCTTTCTCAAATATTGATTCATTAAAATGTTGAAAACAGAATCAAAAATAATTCTGCTTTATACAGGATCTTTTAGAGTAGTAACTTCCCTCCTTTTTCTAATCATCCTCTGATTCTTTGATGCTGTTGCTTTAGCATGTTTCAGAATGAAGATTTTAACAATACTATGTTAAATATATACACCAGAAAAATCAACAAACAAAATCATCATTTGGCACACCTTTGTTCTGCCGTCAGTGGCATATCTCCTTGGCCCCCCCCCCTCTTGTTTTCAGCTCTGGCAGGGAGCCGAAAATAGCCTTTTTGTGCATGGGGCAAACATGAATTCTGCCCCCCCCCCTCTCATGCACAGTGAAAGGTATCAACTGCAGGTTCCTTAAGAAAACCAACACAAAAAAAATTGAAAAAAAATTAAAATAAATAAATCAATGCTAGCCAAAAATATGTAAAAACACACCCTTATTATTAACGTTAGCTTGAATATTAAGAGCTTATACTAGCAGGGATGTGTTTAGAAAAATATTAGGTCCTTTACAGGACTCTTCACAAAATAATTTGTTAAAACAGGACCCTTCACAAAATTCTTTATCTCCAAATAGGACCCTTCACAAAACATTTTATTTCAAAACAAGACCTATTACAAAATTGTTAATCTTTTAAATAGACTTTTCAGAGAATATTTTCAGTCAAATTTAACTTTTCACAAATTTAATCATTTAAAAATAAAATCTGGCCAGTAAATAAACTCGCCGAAGAACATATTATTTAATTTTTTATATATGAAAGGTAGAACCTGAATACATTGGTAATTTGAAATTCACAAAATTATGACTAGAATTTTCACAAAAATAAAGGAAAAATTCACAATTTCGCAAAAACAAAACCCTGTGAGAAAAGTCTGGATAGACTCCTGGCTAGGCATGTGGAGATACTGAATCCCTAATATTAAACCTATGGGAACATTCTTTAAAATTTTTCTCACTTGCATATAAATAATTTAAAATGATCTTTTTTTTCTTCATGCATAGAATAGCTGAGATTGAATTCTAACGAGGTTAGTGTTTACTTTACCCATTTTATTTGCAGATTTCTTTCTTATTTTGTCTTTTAATAATAAAGTTATTATCCCTTTCACAAATTTAAAAAGAGAATTTCCATTGGTTTAACATTAGCTTGCAGGTTTCTTTGAACTTCTTAAGGCTGTTTTCAAATCAAAAAGGGCAACTTTATGGCATGAGTTTTATTGTTTTGAAATGCAATGAAACTAGTAGGTGGTGTTGTTCAAAAAAGCTTATAACAATAGGTAATTTATGGATTAAAAAAAGGGGGGGGGGAATTCAGTTAGATTCAAAATCACTTCCATGGCCAGGCCTTTGCAGTTTTATATCTTTCTGTTAAAGCTGCTGGTCATCAATTTTCCGAATTCCCCTTTGTAATGTAAAGGCAATGGGGAACTGAATCATTTTTGTATTTAAAATATCTTCAGGAAATTAATTTTTTGATTCTTCTTTTAGTGATCTTTTCTTAAAGGATGTTGCTTTTTTTCTTAGTTTTCAAAATAGTTCTGTGCTTAATTTTATATGAAGTGTTAAAATTTGACTTCCAGTTTGTTTTCAACAACATATTATACATAAATTTTAGAAATATTTTGAAAACTAAGAAAATAATTTTTTAAAAAGAGAACACTGACAGAAGTTAAAAATATTAAGTGTGTTCTTAACTGCTCCTCTCAACAAGCGGAAAACGTTTTGACACATTTACAAACTCATTTTTTAATGGAAAGATATAAAATTGGAATGCCTGACTATGGAAGCGATTTCAAATTGAACTTATTTTTCCTTTTTATGATAATTAAATTACATATCGAGTTACAAGCTATTTCAATCAATCGATCACCCGTTTCTTGACCAGTTTTTCTGCTTTCGTCAGGAAATGTGCTCAAAAGTGTCAACTTTGAAGCTTGTTAAGAAAAATCTACTTTAAAAAAAAAATAAAAAATTGAGTGCAATTAGACAGTTTCTGAATAACACCTGCTATTTTCATGCATTTCCGAACAAAAATTGAAGCATGTGTCACAAAGTTGCCCTTTTTGATTTAAGAACACCCTTACGCTACTAACAAATAATTTTAAATTATTATAAGATTAAATCAAATGCCCATAGAGGAATTAGGATGATGAGTGACTAGCATCTTTAAAAAATGAATTTGTAAATGAGTCAATGTTTTGCACTTGTTGAGCAGAGCAGTTAAGAAAAGCCTTAAATATATACTTTTTGTATGAAATGACAAACAAAATCTTCATTCATTTTTTTTTTTTTTTTTTAATTTTGTTATGGCATCTGGGGCACATACTCCCATTGTACTCTGTTAGTTTCGCCTCTGATCACTGGCGCAGCCAGAATTCAGTTCTAGGGTGGCGGGAGTTGAGTTTCTGATAAGTGTTTGCCAGTCACTTGAATCGAGGGTTAATAGAATCAATACTAATTAGAATATTCACTGTATAATACTCAAACTCAAAGAGCATCTGTGTCTCAAGAAATTATAATTTTTTTTAGCATAATGCGTCTCAGAAAAGTGATTTAGTTCAAATAACCAATTTTTACTTAACTAATCCACATAATGTGCATTTTCAGTTTTAAGTAGAATTTTCACTATTTAATTGAATTACATTACAATACAATTGAATTTAAATGAAACCTGATTTAAAAAAAAATGGTGGATTCCGAAATGCACCAAAACATTTAAATATTAAGTTTGGGTTTGATTCATATAAACAGCAATTATAATGATCTTTCTTAGCTCTTGGAGGGGTTTTAACCCAAAAACCACCCCCTTGGCTGTGCCACTGCCTCCGATAATGAAGTAAACACAACAGATTCATTTATTTATGAATGACAAAATTATTAATCTATTGAGGATCCATTCATTAGCAAAACAGTAAGTTTTGTAGCTCTTTTCAATGTCAAAAGTAATTGTAAACAAATTGGAATTTAGGAAGATTATAGGAGGATATCTCTAACTCATCTAGCTAAAATAGTACCTTTTTATTCTAATATGTGCATTAAAATTCATACATATATCTTTTTAGTTTCTTGTAGTGCATAAATACTTGTCGGTTTTGTAGTTTCTCATGTTAAATTCAGTTTTTGATTTTCCAGGTTCTGTTCTTTCATCATAACAAAACTAATATTAGCTGGCTTTCAGTAGAAAGGTAAGATTTTAACTTATCTTTTATTGGCTAAATTTATAAAAGGTCCCATGGTGGGCTAAGTGCATTGAAGGGCTGTGGGAGGTGCATAACATGAGTAAGTGATCACACCCCTTTGCAACAATGTATTATCATATGAGGGGTCTTGGCTAATTTTTAAAACTGCACCCAAGGTTTCAAAGTGTGTGTGTGGGGGGGGGGGGGAGAGAATACATAAGATAAATAAGTGGTCACAGGCCAGTCTACAACTTCCTTTTCTAAAATTCATATATTATAAGTATTATTTACTGAAGGCTCTGTTAACATAGTGGCACTCCGAGAGTGCCGTCTTAGAGAGTTTTGAGATTTTTTTTATCTTAGGAGAGAAAAACAAGACACCAAACAGTGGAGATAAAGTGATACTCAAGTGCTTATTGCTGGTCTTATTTTTCTTTCGACAAAAAGGATTCACAAATTCAAATTATGGTTAAAGGGGGCAGAAACATGAAACTGAAATGTACATGAAAGTGCGTAATTCTATAATCATTAAAATAATCAAAAATTAGCTATTATCAGATTAAAATGAAATTTTTATAACATAATCATGTATTTCTTATATTATTAAAAACCATTTTGAATCTGATTTTTTTTTTAAACCTTGTTTTACTTTTTCTTAAGAATTCATTTGGAAAAAAATCATTTCATATGATACCGTAATTTAGGGAAGAAACGTCGCACCTTCAAATATTGACAGAGTTTTGAAAAAAATCGGCATAATCGCCGCACCCGTCATAAACGCCGCAGTCAAAAGAAATTATTTTGCCTTATTAAGGAGGCGATAACATGCCCAAAATATCGCATAAATACGGCAAAAAACTGAATTGTGACACTAATTAAATTATTAAAATAACTAATTGTCAAAAAATATGTAGGAATAAAATATTTATATTACAGAACCGATTTTTTGGGACTTCCGGAATTTTTTCCTGCAATTTTTTTGATATGTTGATTTTTTTACTTTAAATACATACAGTAAAATCTTGAAAACACCACTGCCATTTTGAACAAATTTGATTTTTCGAAATGTATATCAGTTTGTAAGCTCGCCACCAAAAATATTTTTTCTTTAAAAATAATAGAAAGAAAAAAAAAAATCCAAGCCTTTCTGCGTAACTAAACGTACCTATGGAGAGCAAATGATCTAAAGGCCCAAACACATTTGACCACTTCTTGAAGTTCGGTGTTGGCTCGTTTGTTGTGGCGACATGGTGTTTTGATCTTAATGAGTCTTTTTTTCTCAAGAATTTAGTTGCAGGAAAGAGTATTGCAATCTGAACGCAGCTTTATTCCGATAATGTTGACTTTCGAGAAACCTCTGACCACTTGTTTTTCTTTGCAGTTACTTTGTAGTGGGACCTTTTTGTAGGGTGCTGTAAATTTTGAATAACTTATATTTTAATAAAAATTTATTACACAGCCTAATTTACCATTATTGCAACTTGCTGAAAATTTGAACAAAATCGGTAAATTATCAGAGAAGATATAGATTTCTTTTAATAATAAGAAAGAAAACGTGTTACTTATCGTTTCTTTGTTTTCTTTTTCTTTTTTTTTCCCAAAAAAACAGTGATATTTTTTTGGAATTTTCTTAAAAATTAATTTTTAAAAAAAATCGGTGATAAATTAAAAATTTTGGACATAAAATGTATACGTATCTTAGGTAATTGGTTCCCAAAAGGAACGAATCCTTGAAATCGGTCGTAAATGCACCAATGGGCGAAATCTGCCCCTGTCGAATCGGACGACTTTCTCGAAATCCTCCGATGAAGTGAAAATTTCTCATTCTGCCCCTATCGTCTCAGAATCGTTTCCGGTTTGACAGGCTTGTTTTCTCGTAATTCCTCCGACTGCTATAGGCAGCCGGAAACCCACTATGTCAATTTAAGATGGCGGCGCTTATATTGGTATCTGTTCGATGTGAAGATACTTATTTTTTTTTAAATGTACATTTGCATTCTATTATTAGTAATTTTTTTTTTTTTTCGGTTTTGTTATGTTCATTAGTAGAAGTAATTTTAGCTTCAATTTAAAATAAACTCATTGTGATTTTAGCATATTTTTTAATTATTTGAGTTAAAGCTGTTTGTATTTTAAAACTTGTATTTAAATATATATATATATTTATGCTAAAATATAATAAAATATAGTTTGAGATTAAAACTTACCGAACTTATACAAAAGTGTAGGTTAGTTGATTGTGTTTATGACGGCCATTTATCAACACGGGTAATATAGATAAAATAATACAATTTGTAAAAATCACCATAAATAAAAATAAAGAAACTCCTTTATTTTTTTTATTTATGATTTTTACAAAGTGCTTTATTTTATTTATTCATTATCGCTAGTGTTTTCGGTGTTTTTTCACGAGAAATATAAACATTCAGTGGAAGAGAGTCTTCTGTGGGAGTCTTTCTTTGGGAGCCTAAGATGTATTTACTCATGGTAAACAAGATTGGAAAAATTCCAAACGATTAGGCCGACGGGTGTGACTGGGTTTGAACCTAGCACCTCCCGTCTACCAGTTTCGCTTTTAGAATCTCTTGGCCGCTGAATAGGGATTACATAAGTATAATTACAAATCGCTTGTGCTTTAAAACTCCTTTATTTTGATCTAAACAATAAAAAATACATAATTGTGAATGTAAAATAATAAAAAGACAAACATAATTTTCAAATTATGTTTGTCTTATATAGCTCGTATTTTAAAAATTATAATTTAAAGCTTGTATTAAAAAAAAAAAAAAAAAAAAAAAAATTGACAAGAATATAACTTATTACACTAAATCAAAAAGAGCACTTACAGTTTTTTTAAGTAATACCTTGATTTTATTCTAAATAATAAAAACCATTATTATTTGAATGGCACAACTTGTATTTAAAAAAATGCTAAAATATATTTTTGAAAAGATTAAAATTTTTTGAAATTGAAAAGTATAATTACAAATAATTTTTGTTTGGGATGCACCGAATAGTGATTTTGGCAGAATGCCGAATATTCTGCCGACAGGTGAACCGAATACCGAATATTCGGCTTTCCAAATATTTTTTATATTTCATAATTTAAAGGTATTAAAATGTTACTTTTTAAATTGTTTTACATAATATTTAATAAAAGAAACTTACATTTTGATAAACAAGAGCTTTTAGTATTGAAAAATCTGGCTTGAGTTATTTAAGAAGCGCAACTATGAAACTTTAATTAAAAAAAATTTCTACGAATCAAAACAAACATTTTAAAATCAAATAATGAAAAAATGGCCGAAGAAAAATTTTACAGTCTGATAATTGTCCTTTTTAAATAACTCAAGGCAGTTTTTTTTTTTTTTTTCAATATAAAGTACAAATACTTTCAACTTAACTCTGAATAAAGGTATGTTTGGCTCATAGTTCTTTTCTTATGAATGGTGGTATTTTCCACCCTTCTCATCATATCATACTTTACAGAAACCAAAGCATGTGAGTTGAAAATATGTTATCTTATTTATTGTTAATGTAATAAACGAACACACAAGTTTTGACCTAGAGTGAGATGAAATACAATGTACTTATGACTCAAAAAGTTTTATTATGGTTTCATGAACAAAATTTGTCTGCCTTGATAGCTATTACTAATCTCAAAAGTTTTTTTTTTTTTTCTTTTAAAGAACTTTTATTTGGGGAAAAGCAAGAAACAGATTATTTACAAGACAAAATTTAGAAACTTGTATCTGCACATAATTTATTCCTAAGGAGAATCCTAATAAATCACCATTTTAATCCTTCTCATGTTTAATTTTCTTAAGTTATACTTTACAAACAGCAAATAAATAATGTAAAAACATATTTTTTTATTTAAAAGTGATTTTGTTTCTAAATATTTTTAATATAAATTAAAAAATTGACAGTTAAAAGTAGAAATAGTAAAAAGGTTTTATTAAGTATTGGATTCGGCCGAATACTTTGATATTCGGCCATACCAAATATTCGGCAAAGCTGAATATTCGGTTCAACCAAATAGTTTAATATTCGGCCTAACCGAATATTCGGTAACATGGCTGAATACCGAATAGATACCGAATATTCAGTGCATCCCTAGTTTTTCTTTAAATAATACCTTGAATATACTCAAAATAATAAAACCATTTTTTTTTTTCATTACGAAACTTATATTATTATAAGAACTATATTATTATAAAAACTATAAACTTGAATATTAAATCCATACACAAAAATATTAAATACCTCAAAGTAAATTTTAAAAAAAAATGCTATCTACATTAGAAAAAAGACTTAGTGTTTATCAAACGAGCAAGTTATAAAAATATGAACAGGGAAAAAAAATCTGTTTAAAATTTTTTTCAAGTATGGGTAATTGCGCTAGATCTATTAACAGAATTAACAATACCTCACGATATAATTGTCGTATAGGTAAAGATGGGGTATCAAAACAGTAGCGCCAACTTTTCAAAAAAATTTTAGTAAAATAACGCATATAATTTTCTTTTCTTAGTGTGTACGTGTGGGAAGAATGAGAGAGGGGGGAGATGGAGCAAATGATTAATGATAATTCTAAATTAAATTATGTTTTTCTAAACAAAATTTTCAAATCATTAGAATTATATTTTATAAATAATTTTATTAAATTATATTCTTCTATGTTATTGTTGTATTTACTATAAATAACATTGGAATTGCTAATTATTGAAAGTGCATAAAACAATTTTATTAAAAGTATACACTTTAGTAAAAGTGTTTTATCAATTCAAGACATCAAGGCAGATGGCAAAATATGAAGGAATTTTTTTTCCGCGAGAAATTTAACAATACATTTTTTCAGCGCTCCTGTAAGTCTAATTTGAGTCCTTACTATTTTTTAACGAAAAATATTTTGAGAACATTAGTAAAAACAAATCTCATTTCAGCGAAGACAGTTTATCCAATTTCAAGGTACTGTGTCCCCTTAAATAACTATAAAAATTATGTAATTATAAATGCAACATAATTATGACTGAAGCATGATTTCTCAAATTTCTGGCCTAATATAACTTGTATTATAAAACTCGGGGGGAAAAAAGCTCCTATTAAAAATGTTATTTTAATAAAGTTTACTCGCATAAAAAATAAACTAAAAAGATATCTTTGTTATAAAAACATATTCGAGAAGATTAAAATTTTTTGCATTAGTTAAAAAAAAATAATTACAAATAATTTTTTATTAAAAAAATTCCTTAATTTTAATCTATATATTAATAAAAGTTTTATAATTGTAAATGAGGGAGGCATAATTTTTCAATTATTTGGCTGACATATAGTTTGTATTTTAAAGCTTGTATTAGGAAAAAAAAAAAAAAAAAAAAAAAAACTTTTATGCTAAAATATACTTTTTTATAATATTAAAAATTGTGCTAATCTAAAAGTATAATTGTAAAATGTTTTTTTATTATCTTTTTAATTTTTCTTTAAATAACAATAAAAATTATATAATTGTATCCTAAAACTTCGAAAATTATTTATAACTCATCCTATCTGTTAACTTTTTATACTGTTCATAGCGATATATCACTCCCTTACGTGTATCTAATAATACTGCCATTAACAGTCACTTTTTAAAGGGCTCATAAACACACGTGTTGATCTCCTGTAAATAAACAAACTACGCGTATACAATTGGTCGAAACGGGTTAACCTTGAAAGGGAGGGGTTAAAGGTTGCTTTCAGATTCCGCTTAAAGGGCAATACTCTGCTTTACTAAAATCAAAATATGTTATTTTAAAATAAAATACTGTATTTTTATTTGTTAAAACTAGCCAATCTACAAGAACAAAAATAGATTTTTTTCTGAATCTGTCCATTTTGAGCTGACTCCGATGAATGAATAGGTCCTTTTTGGAATCATTTCATTTCGGAACAAGCCCAAGGAATCTGTCCTTTTCAGAGTTGTTTCATTTCGGAATGAATCCGAGGAATTAGTCCTTTTCGGAGTAGTTTCATTTCTAAACGAGTTCGGGCTTCGGGGAATCGGTTCTTTTCGGAGTTGTTTAATTTCGGAATGAATCCGAGGATTCGGTTCTTTGTGGAATCATTCCAAAAAGGACCGATTCTGCAGAATCTAACCTTTTTGGAATCATTCTGAAAAGGACAGAATCCTTTTTTACAGAAAAGAATCGTTCCTTCAGTTCCACTGCCGGAATCTTTCCGCGATGAATGACACATCTCTAAATGGAGACATCTCATTTTTATTATACACCGTGCTATACAGAAAGCATGATTTAGTGCACTTCTTAAATGTATATAAATTACATTTTTGAAGTAGTGTAACATCATTCAAATTTACCACAAAAGATTTTTCTCCCATTGTCTCTATAAATTCTACACACTATTTTCAGTAACAAAGATACTGTAGTTAATTTCAGTAACATAAACAAAAATTTGAGTTTACAGGAATTGCAGCACATACTGACAAATTGAATTCATGAATACTCTTTCCAAATGTATTAGAATGTATTAAATTACTTTAATTTTTCAGTAGGGTCCTGTAGGTAGACTGACTTCTGGTGTCAATAAAAATGCTTTACTTCACGTCGGTTATACATTAAAATTTTTGCAGTTGCTTTGAAAAGTTTTTAGCATTATTGAAAGACTTTTAGATATCTTATTAGTTTCATCTTGGTTTTAACCAAAATGAGAATTGGTTTAGAGATGAATTTATAAATTCATGTTACCACAAACCCATTCATATAGAATAAGTCATACTCAAATTAAATCTGCTTGAACTTCTGTAGCTACTTTATGCGCAAAAATATATTTTGACATTTTGTACATTAAAAGACAGCTACAAGAAAATGAGAGATAAATTAATAACTAAAATAAAATACCAGTAAAGAATCACAACAATTTTGAATTTTTTAATGAATGAACTGCAACAATATTTATGAGAATCTAATCTTGAGGATGCAACACAAACAGGGTTGCAAAAAAGCCGGCTAAAATTAAAAAATGCCAGGCCGGTTGGCTTTTATTAATTTTAGCTGGCTTTTTTTGGCTAAAATTGGCCATAATTGGCTTTTATACAATGAAGCCTTTTAATTATAAGAAACACATTTTTAAGTGTCAAAATAATTTTAATGATGTTTAATTTGAGTTTAATAAATTTAATTACTAAAATAAAAAATTGGGATTTTAATTATGATTCATTATGAGAAATTGGGTTATAACCCAATTTTGCAATAATGACATTAAGGCCCCTGTCCTCGCTCGAGGAAACGCTCGCGAGCTAATGCTATTCCTATGGGGAAGCATTTTTCTAATAACTCTTTCACATTTTGACATTTTTGAATAATTTTTTTTTTTTTTTTTTTTGCATTTGATAGCTGAGGTGCATACTGACAGCCTACCTTTTTTACTTTTTTGGTTGCAGATATTTTTTTTAAAAAGCACTTTCAGTTTTGAAACCGAAACTAACTTTGTAAAAAAAAAAAAAAAAAAAATCTGCAACCAAAAGCAAAAAAAGTAAAAAAGGTGCGCTGTCGGCATGCACATCCAATGCAAAAAAAAATTCAAAAATGTCAAAATGTGAAAAAGTTATTAGAAATATGCTTCCCTATAGGAATAGCATTAGCTCGCAAGAGTTTCCTCGAGCGACGACAGGGGCCTTAATACTAGAATAAGACATTGATGGAGTTACTAGTGGTTTATAATCAGAATTGCAAATATGTCAGCTAAAATATAAAATGGTCATACCAAATGCTTTTTTAATTTACATTGACCTTTAATCTTACCCTTGTTTTTCCATTTTTACTGCTTTATAAAATTAAAGAGGACTATAGTTACTTAGTTAAATGTTTTATTTCTTAACTAATTTCAAGAGTTATTAAAATTTCATATTTTATTCCCTATAAACATTTAAAATCATACATATAAAAAAAAAAACATTTCTCACTATTGAAATATTTTTTTTTTTGAATTGTGCATATTTCATAATATATTATAATTCACAATTTATTTCAGTATTCTCAATTAGCATATGCATGAATACATTCATTCATGCAAGTGGGTATATATGCACTTTTAAATAACAAAGATCTATTCAAAATTTTAATTCAGCAAATTTTATTAGAACATTTTTTAGGTGCGTTCATAATTATGTAAATACGTAGCACTTATTGTTGTTCAGTCTGTCCGTCTATCTGTCCACATATAACAACGCAAAAACTACCCAACCGAATCGTTTGAAATTTAAAATACATAATTATTACATAATTTTGTCGAGTCCTTTAAAATTTTATGAAAATCGGATGCATAGTTCAATTATAGGGATAATCAAAAGTATTCCGTTATATTATGGTCAATGGAGAAAAATGTTTCTAATGCATTCTAGTGGTGTTACACTCATTCAAACGTAATAAAATTGATATGCATCTACAAAGTACATATAATATACATTTTGCACAATCTGTGGTGCAAAGAATATTTGTTATTGGTTTACAAGGCCACACAAAAGTATTCCATTGCATAATGGTATAGGAAGAACATTGTTTGGTGTACATTTTAATTGTAATTATTTACAATTTTATGAGATTGAAATATGAGAGTGATATTTTAAAAACTTGTTGTTTAATTTTGTGTAGTTATGTATTAAACTCTCCTCAAATACTGAATCCTTCCTAATTTCTCTTTCAACATTGTTTAATTTATGACTTAGTCTTTACATATTGACTTGTAAGAATGTTTCCATGAATGCTTTGATGTGTTTCATTTTGTCATAATTCAATTAAATATAATTCTTAAGAATCTGTAATATAAGTAGAACTATGAAATATAGAAGTTTAAAACACATTTTTTGAGTATATTTTCTTTTTTTCTAAGATTTATATTTTTCAGACATAATGCTTTCACAGTTGACTTTTAGTGGTTATAAAGACTTATTTTTTGAAAAATTAAATAGAAATTTATAACTTTTTTAGTAGTAAATAATAGAAAATGTATTAAAAATAAACCAACCCAAATTTAATATGGATTTGATACAAATCAACACTTTAAAAATAAAAGCTGGCTTTAAGTTGGATAAAACCAAAAAAGAGCCGGCCGGCTTTTTTTGGCCTGGCTAAAAGCCGGCAACCCTGAACACAAATCATGAGATTTTATAAAAAGGATATTTATTTTATATTTCCTTTATTATTATTATTTATTTATTTTTTAAGATGAATAACATAAGTGTATATATCATTCTCTCCTTATAAATTAGCAAAAAATCATATCTAATGTCAAAAGAACACAACTATTAGCTATATAAAAGCTTATAAAACAACCAGGGTTGGCATTTTTGCCAGGACGGTGGCAAAAACTGGAAAAAACCAGGGGAAAAATGGAAAAAATTGGCAAAAATGGAAAAAACCTATTTGTCTTTAATGTGTAATAAAATCTGCATGCTAATAAGGATAGTTGTGGCATAAACAATTAAATTTAACAGTGTGCTATTAATATTTTAATTTAATTAAATAATTAACATTAAATATTTTACATCTTTAAAAAATAGGTGGAATTCAGTCTTAGGAATTTAAGAACAAAATAAATTACATACCTAATTTCTTTTTACCTTAAGTCAAGGATATGTTTAGGAAAATTGTAGGTCCTTTAAAAGACCCTTCATAAAATAATTTATCTAAAAACAGGACCCTTCACAAAATTCTTTAACCCCAAACAGGATCCTTCAGAAAATTTTCTCTCAAATAGACATTTCACCTTCAAATTGAACTTTTCACAAATTTAATCATTTAAAAGTAAAATCTGACCTGTCAATAAATAATTGAACTCACCAAAAAATATATTACTTAGCTTCTTTATGTGAAGGGTGGAACCTGAAAACACTGATAATTTAAAATTCACAAAACTATGTCTAGAATTTTCACAAAGACAAGAAAAACTTCCCAATTTAACAAAAGCAGTACCCTGTGAGAAAAGTCTAGACAGACCCCTGTAAGTAAACTATTTTATCAGTCATTTATATATATGTATTTTTAATTATCAGAAGATTTTATACAACTTTGTTTTATGTCATGAGACTTAAGAAATGCAAATATCTAAGTCTTTGGTACTATTTTATAGCTATTTATCTGATGAAACTAGTTTATTAAAGATAAAATAAGTAAATTAAATTGAAAATTATGTATTGAAAAAACTGTTATGGCTTATTAGGAAACTAGATTTTTTTCTGTCACTTTTACTCTCCAAGAAAAGAACAAAATGTTACATTATTTATATTTACTTTCAGTAAGTAGCCTGTTGTCACTTTATCTTTCTGTATTATATTCCCCATCCCACTAAATACTTTTTTGAAATCCCCAAATGCGAATTTCTAACATATATAAACCATAAACATAAATGTTTTACTCAGTCTCAACAGTTTTATTATATAAATCATTAAAAATTGTATAAACATGAATAAATGAAGTTTCTATTTATCTAAAATTGGTATTTTTTGATTTATAATCTTGTTATAAAAGTTGGTATTTTTTCATAAAATGCATAATTATATTTATTTAACTTAAAAGTTAAAATAAATTTAGAATAATATTGATTTTTTAATTAAGTATACAGTTTATTTTTTCTTTCATAAAATATTTTTTCTCTTCCTGGGGAAAAAAAATTAAATGGGCAGCCTATTTTTGCCGGGACGGTTTTTCACAAAGATTTTTCGCGGATTTTTTCAACCTTCGGCAAAAGCTCGCCAACCCTGAAAACAACTAATAAGATTACGATAATTTATGCTAATTTGATAAGAGAATGAAATTAAGCATAATTCAATGAAAATAAAATATCACTATAATTTAAACAGGATAACGATCTCTGATTAGTAGTAAGCAAAGCTAATAAAATAAGTTTATATTTTAATCAAGGAAAAGGAAAAAAAAAATAGAATAGTTTATTTTCTCTCCAGAAAAATAAACTATTACACAAAAATAAGACAAATTATTATGGGAAAACTAATACAGTAATTAACAACTGCAAGTACAAGTTAACATTTTCAGACGTAAAGTGAGTATGTTTGTAATACAAGCAAAAGTTATTAAAGTCACGGTTATAAAATATATCCACTCTTAATTATTTTAGCTATCCTCGCATTTTAAAGTCAATTGCAAAAAATTTCCGAAGGCAGTATAAAAATATATAAACCTCTTACTACCGATAATCAATTTAAATGGATTACATTTTTAAAAACAATGTTACATTTTCATGACCTAATTAGCGCTTCTCATTTTAAAATTACTTGTATAACTGAAGACTGTATAACTTTAAAATTCGAAAAACTGTTTCATATGTACAGATATTAAAACAAGTGGCCGCGTACCACCAACTCCTGCAAGTCATGTGTTGGTCATAGCGAAACTGCACTCTGCTAAGCCAAAAATAAACAAGCAGACGTGTTCATATAAAATACGAGAATTATGTCTTCGACACCCTATTTAAAAAACATAATTATTTTTAAATGTAATAATGATATAAATATCTTACCATTATAAATATGAAAATGAAGAAAGCAAGGTAGATTTCCGCTGTTAAAGATAAAATAAGTAAATTAAATTGAAAATTATATATTGAAAAAACTGTTATGGCTTATTAGGAAACTAGATTTTTTTTCTGTCACTTTTACTCTCCAAGAAAGGAACAAAGTTTGTTAAGTTATTATTTATCTAATAACGTGTATCTAATAATAAGGTGTTTAACACTCAGCTTTAGGAATGAATCTATTTTTTTTAATGCCCATCCCAGAGGGTTTTGTAAAAAATACTGTCGAAAACCTCACAACTTTTATTTTATGCTGAAGTACAATATTTTTATGTTAAAAAACGGACTAGAAAGTTTCGTAAACATATTCCAGCCCTTACTATACAATGGAAAATACCATTCCATTGCGTAGTATCTAAAATAAAATTAAAAAAAAAAAAAAAAATTCAGAATATTGTGCGTTTTTAAGCAAGAAATATAGTATTTATTTCTTATTCTGAGACTAAAGTAGATTTTAGAGTGTATCGGGAAGTACAATCTTCATTTTTTATAGGAAACCACTTCCGGATTCAGGTGTCATTCTTTCACATCTGCTTTGATTTCCGGTAATAAAAATACTTTGAACTGACGTAAGAGAAATTGGGAGGGACTTCTTTCTGGCAAATGGGAGAGGAGCGATGATTGATCGCCTGTTGATATAAAGGATAGAGGCTTGGATTAGATGCTCGGAACAGTCACTAAACTTGAAACTAGAGGATGACATCAGAAGCTTTGTTTTGGGAGATATATTTTCGTTCAGCAGTTAAGGACTGAACAGACCTGACCACTTCTTGCGGTTACTCGCCGGCGTGTTTGTTGTGGCGACGCGGTGGTTTTGATCTTTGAGTTTTGCAGGAAAGGATTGGTTGTCCGGCAAAAGAAAATCTTTCCGTTAAGAGCCCACAATAGTCACAGAAAAAGTACGCAAAAAGATCCGGATGATTATGTAAAGTCTATGGGAGCGTTCTTTTCTAATATCTCGCTCAAGTTTTAATGTTTTTACATGATTTTTTTTTGCATAGGCTAGCTTAGGACGATCTACAACCGGGCTAGTTTTTACTTTTTCGATTTTGGTTTCAGATTTAAAAAAAAAAAAAAATATTTTAACTTTCAAAACCGGTTTAAACCGGTTCTGAAATTGAAACTATCATAATATAAAAAATATATGAGCAAAACCGAAAAAGTAAAAACTAGCCCGGTTGTAGATCGTCCTAAGCTAGCCTATGCAAAAAAAATCATGTAAAAACATTAAAATTTGAGCGAGATATTAGAAAAGAACGCTCCCATAGACTTTACATAATCATCCGGGTCTTTTTGCGTACTTTTTCTGTGACTATTGTGGGCTCTTAAGTAGGGTGGATCTGCTTATCTCCCGATTCTTTTTTTGTTTACTCCCCTTCGTTCTATTATGAAGAAACCGCAAATGGGTCCTATACAAAAAGCTCTTCCAAGAATTCAGTTGACGGGGAGAGTATTTCAATGTGCATGCAGCCTCAAACTTTTATATTAGCCGCCTAGCTTCGATATGATAAATATCCGGTTTTAAAAAAACAGTGTAACGGTTTTCTCCAAGACACAGTAAACTCTCTCTTAGGCGGAATTTGTGTAAGACTGAAATCAGTCTGCAACTGTATAGACACAAAGAAAAAATTTTAAGGCGGAATACTGTCTACTATGGAAAATTTTTTCGGACCCGATCGATTACGCCTTAGCTTGTTGTGCATTATAAAAAGTATTTCAAGAAGTCAGGGCCTGACTAAAGCAGGGGCATACGGGGCATTTGCCCCTGTCTCCCCGGCTTGAGCCCCCCCCCCCCCCCAAAGACAGCTATAAGTTTTCTGTTAAAGTAGTGTCAAATGATAAAAAAGGACCAAAAGTGACGAAAATTAATTTTTTTTAAGTTTTAAAGAGCTTTCTTCTCCTGCCTCCTCTGTTTCCGTGCCCCATGCCCCCTTAAAGCCTCATATTTATCCTTATATTCCTGTAACCGAAAAAAAATGAATTATACAGTTTTTTTAAAGTTATCTTTCTTTTGCTATTATGTCTATAGTACTTGGTACGAAATTTATGTACACATACAATAGGTATGAATTTATTTTAGTCACTTCAGTATAATTTACAAAAAAATTTAAGATAGAACGAGGGCCCCTAAAGATTTTTCCCCCAGGGGCCCCCCACTGTCTAAGTCAGGCCCCGCAAGAAGTAAAATAAAAGTTTTCTCTGATAGGGAAATGCATTTTAAAATAAGATCGTGTCAGGGGAGGGGGAATCTAAAGAGGCGAAGACCTGGGCGCAGAAATTTGAAGGAGAGTCAATTATATATAAAGAAAATAATTAAACATGTAAATGGGGGAAATTTACACCAATGAAAGTACATATATTTTTCATTTCAAAATCATTGCATCGTACCTATGTAAATGTTTTAATTATCATTAATATTGTTAATCCATATTCTATGTACTCAGGGTCATGCAAAAGAAACTGTCACCCCGGGCGCAGAAAGTGGGGTAAGGGGGGCAAATAACATTTTTGGATGATATAAACATTGGGATTTTTGTGAAAGAAACATACATTCATAAAATAGCATTTTAATGAAAAAAAATATAAAGAATATTTTTGATGGAATTTTGTGAAGTGGCTTATTTTATTAATTTTGGGAAAGAACTTATTTAATAAAAAATTTTGCGAAAGGGCCTGTTATTATTTTTTGTAAAGATTCCCAATATAGGTACCAAATTTTGCCTAGATCAATCTCTGTCTAGAGTTTTTATCAGTATATAAGTTCAGGATGAGAAAATTGTATACAGAAATCTTAGGAACTCAATTATTAATATCAATTCATTTAGATATTATTATTAAAGGAACCGTTCTATTAACTTTTAATTGTTTATTAGGGCTTTAAAATCCAGCTGAAAACGAAAAAATATCTGATGGAAAAGCAGGAATAAACCTAAACTGTTTAAGTTTAGTTCTTGAACTAATTTTCCGAAATGTGCCGAGTGCCCTCCCCCCCCCCCCCCCAAAAAAAAGAGTATTATTTCCATCACTTAAAAGTAAAATGCAAACCTTTTGAAATAATTTATTTTCTGTTCTTTTAGAAGTTTTGATGTAAAGGTTTTTTGAGTTACAACATTACCTGTCATAATATTGTTTAAAAGGGAAAATAATTTTAAGGTACGTCTCCGCGTTCGGTTTGTTTTTATATTAATTTCTCCAATGTAAGCAGAGCCCGATCAAGCTGAAGTTGGGGCTCCCTACCTACCCATTTTTGGCGACACTTTCGGGGGAAAAAAAAAAAGAGTTGACAAAGTTATTTGGGTGAAAAGTGCCTAGGTTAAAAGCTTCCATTGAGTTATTCAGAATATTTAAATTTTACGTTTCATATTTTATACAACAATATTATTTGAAAAGTATTTAAGGGTGTTCTTAAATCAAAAAGGGCAACTTTGTGAAACATGCATTAATTTATTTTTGTTCGGAAATGCATGAAAAAAGCAGGTGTTGTTATTCAGAAACTGTCTAATTGCACTCATTCTTTTGTTTTTTAAAAAACACAATAGATTTTTCAGGACAAGCCTTCAAAGTTGACACTTTTGAGCATATTTCCCGACGAAAGCAGAAAAATCGGTCGAAAAGGAGAAAAACGGATGATTGCGTCATCGAAATAGCTTATAACTCGATAAGTAATTTAATTATCATAAAATGAAAAAATAAGTTCAATTCGAAATCGCTTTCATAGTCAGGCATTAAAATTTCATATCTTTCTGTTAAAAAATGAATTTGTAAATGTGTCAAAACGTTTTTCGCTTGTTGAGCGGATCAGTTAAGAACACCCTTAAGGGGAAAAAAATCAGTCTCATGATTTGTGGGCCGAGGCCCTGAGTGTTAGAGATGTTTATTTTTTTTATTATTTTTTTAAGACATAATTATAATGGAGAATCAAACAATGTTGTAAATCAAACTTATTTTATAAATGTCAAAGGCCTCAAAGCGCGACCCCCACCCCCACCCCCCAAAAAAATCTTTATTGAAATAGAAAAATAATACATAGGGCTAAAAAATTGAAACATGATTCCTTTTATTACAAGTGTGTATGTATGATGGGGAGGGGGGGGGGGGGTAAGCTAAACATCGCGTAAAAAAATTAAATAATAATAAATACAAAATTAAACTTTAAACATACAGGTCCATGTCACTTGATTGTTACGCATGGTAAGACATTTTAATAAGTAAATTTTCAATGTTTTCATTGCAATGTTTGTTATATGCAATGTTTTTATTGCATTTGTGCAGAACAATAATACCTTCCTTGTAGATTTATGCGCAATGGTCTTTTCTACATACAAAATATTATAGATTTACTGTTTTGTTTTAAATTTTAGTGAGGTATATCCTAGCTTAGAGATCTGCAAGGGTTCGAGTTTGATCCGAATGTTAAAATGGAGTCAAACTTTCTAACGAACCTGCAGATTAAAGACAATTCTTTATAGGGCCCGGACCGGAGAAAAAAAAGGGGGGGGGGTCTTTCCTAATCAAAAATTACGGACCCAGCCTATTTTTTCCCCTTTAGTCCGGTCTGGGCCCGTAAAAGATTAAATGGGCATCGCCTGTAGCCCATGAGTAGAAATATCAGTGTCGAATTCAGCCACTTTTTCTCAGGGAGGGACTTTTGTAGCTCCGGGGGGAGAATTGCCTTTTTTGACCATTGAAAACCCAAAATCTCATTTTCC
The DNA here is from genome assembly GCA_964019185.1 of Maratus speculifer. NCBI lineage: Eukaryota > Metazoa > Arthropoda > Arachnida > Araneae > Salticidae > Maratus > Maratus speculifer. Next base: position 413,508,725 of record OZ025293.1, on the reverse strand, counting down.
GGGGGGAGGGGGGCATTTCACTGCTCCGGGGAGATGTCCCCCTGGGACATCCCCTGAATTCAACACTTAGAAATATGTTCATGCTGCTTCAAGAGATTATTGCACCGAATTCTCATACAAATCATAGGAATATACGTCTAACTTTTCTCTCAGGTCGTCTTCAAAGAAACCATACTAGTATTTGGATTCAAATATCTAAGCAGTCTGTAGAAAATGGAAATTGACACGTCAGTTCGTATCCAAGACAAAGATCTATGCTCGTAAACGTTAATGCTCTTCTTTTAAAGTAGCCAGTAAAGCGATTTTGCGCCAAATGTGTTTCTGTTCAATTTAGGGGAGGAGAGAAACGCATGCGTAACTTTTGTGTCTCGTCTCATCATCTCGTCTACGACGCAGGGGAACTTTCCTCTTTCTTTTGTCGGGTATCGGGAATTAGATATGTTTTTTTAGTGCTCGTTGTGCCATCTGGTGGAGAAAAGATGTATTTCTCATTCGAGGATTGTGCCAAAGAACAGCCCAATTCGCGCAATGTTCGTGTTCGAAAAGTAGACGAGCACGCCACTCTGTGACATCATTTTTCATATCATCGTTTCGTGAGAAAGAAAAGTGTCTTCCGGGACACTTCTGTTTGCGTATCTAATTTTTTACGAAATACAATCTCAATAAGCAGGCTTTCATGGAAAGCACACATATGTTATTCAATTGTTACGTATGGTAAGACCTTTTTAATAAGTAAATTTTTAGCATTTTTCTGTTTTTATTGCAATGTTTGTTATATGCTCTGTTTTTATTGCGTTTGTGAAGAATATTCTATTTGGTAAAATTTTCGCTTAAAAAAATGGAACATTTTTAGTCTATATTTTGATGCGTGGTGGTTTTATTAATTTTTCAATAAATTATGTACATTATAAAAAAAATCCTTTCATTTTTATAAAACAGATGTTTGGAGATGATTTTAAAGATTTAGAATTCGTTGTAAACAGAGGTGAAATTATATACTATTAGATGCGATTAGATATCAAGTCGCTCTCGCTTCAGGATAGTGCCAAAAAACGTAGATTGTTTTCAAAATAAATCTATCCCCAAACGCGAGTAGTGACATGATCATTCAGTAGTTGTGATTACAACATTAAGAGTAATTACCAGTGGCAAAGTTGTGTAGTTATATTGGAGGGATTGTTTTCTTTATTTTTAAATCTACCATTATGCATCTAATTACTGTCTCATACAACTTCTGCTTTTTATGTAAGTTAGCTTTTAAATTACACATATATTAAACAAATTATAGAATTTTTATAATGCTCTTCAAATTTTATTAAAATAATAAGTATGTTAGAATCTATGTGTCAATTTTAATATGAAATCACCTTTACCAATATGGTAAAAATTTAGTACTGTTTTTAAATCTAAATGTCTTTGTTATTAAATGCTTATGAATTTTCAACAATATTAAAATAACAAGGCAGAAATTGAATAGTAAATACATGGTAGAAATTAATTATTGATTTTTGTTTATATTGCATTTTTATATACAGTAGACTCCCTAAAATCTGCACATAATTGATGGATGTAAACATTGAAGGATTCAGATCAGATATAGGGTCAAAATTTGACCCTTCTTTAAAATGTTTATATCTATTCCATATGTATTTCAATGTGTAATTCTCAATAATATTACAGTATTAATCTATTTTTATAAAGGAAGAATAAATTTACTTTAGAAAAAATTGAAGATATTGCTGGTATCATTGGTAATCACAATCTCCTTATCAAACAGTATATTTATGTATTAAATAAGCTTTTTTGGTTACTAAGTCTGGCTAAACCTGAAATAAACCTTCCTTATTTTAAATTTATGATGTGAATTAGTAATGTACATTTATGAGGCAAGTTTCATTGAATAATTTAAGAAAAATACATTTCATCTTTATAGTGAATATTTAATCAAACATTGTTAGTTATTGACTTGACCTATTTTATATTTTAATCATGTTAAAAATTATCTAAATTTTTATTATTTTAGTTTATTAGTTTTAATATTTTATTTTATTGTAAGCACTCGTTATAGTTTATATTGCATTATTAATGACGTTCAAATTACTTAAAAAAAATTTAAATAAAACAATGACCAGAAATCCACAAAATTCTAAAATCTGCACAACGCACAGTCCCAAGCTGTGCGGATTTGAGAGAGTCTACTGTAGTAAAAATCAGTGACGTAGCTACATATACAGTGCCCTTTAGCAAGTAAATTTTGTGTGCTCTCTTGTCCCTGGAAAAAATTCCGTGCAATTTTGTCAAGTTTAAAATTTATATACTATACTTGATTCCATTTAAAACCTTACTGTTATTTGAAAGTCAAATTATTTTACCAGAGTAAATATAAGTAAATAAGAATAATGAATAATAAAATGAATTGTAATGCTTTATGCAATGAATATCCACCGACATTTTCTGTGAATTGGTCTTGATTTTAGTTTGTATGCACCAGTATGCTAGTACAATCTGCCACCCTTGACACGTTGTGTGTCATGTCAGTCACTGGTGACTGACACTGAACTTTCCATTTAAGCCACCCTTTATTTAAGGATATAATCCTCTAATAAATTAAAGTTAATTAATTTTAAGTTAATTTTCAATAATTTTTGTTTTTATTTTATATCATATTTAACATTGTCAGATACTGATGACTGACATGACCTAAAAGGAAAGTTCAGCAGTGCTTGAAATTCTTGGTGGTCAGTTGGTCCGAGTCTACCAAAAATTCAATCAGACTAATAATTATAAAAATTTTGTGGTAACTCTTTTACAGGCCAACGTAAATTTTCCCGGCCCTCAGAAAATAAAACAAACAACGAAATGTTATTTGAAAAAAAATAAATAATTTAATATATGGTTTTAATAAATAAACATAATTTATAAATAATATTTAATAATTTAAATTTAATAAATAAAGTTTGCATTAATCCTTCCTGTGAGTTGATATAAATGATTGGAAATAAAATGCATAATTGATAATTTTATAGTTGTTGTTTGTGTACTTATGCTTCCTCTCCCCCCCCCCCTTTTTGTATAAACAAATTATAATTACTTATTTTACATTATGTACATTTGTTACACTTTACATGTAACAAACAAATTATTTTACATTATGCCAAAAATTTTGAGTGACTGCATAGGAAATTTGATTTATATTCTAGTAGGTGAGAGGGGGGGGGGTTGGTCACTCAATAAGATAAAGGTATTTAATAGAACTTAATGTAGTGAGCCAGTTATGATAACTGCAGATCTGTAAACTCTGCTTGCTCTGCTGGTCCTTGGACCAGTAACTTTTTCTTTTATCAATTCTGCTGCTGTTCACTGTCAGCCACTGATGATACACGTGGCACTCAATATGTTAATATTCTTTTTTCTTTTCAAGGATTTCCATGCGTTGTAAAATACCAATAAAAAGCCCACTTATTGTAAAGATTTCTTGTTACTCTTCGCATATGGGTGAAAAACATTTTTTTATTTTTGTGCCAATAAATACAGTAAAACCTCTAAATAACGGACACCTCAGGAACACAGAAATTGTCCGCTATTCGGAGGTGTCCACTATTGGGGGGAAAAAACCTCAGGGATAAAAATTGCTAAGAAATGCTTTGTTTCATTAATTGAATTTTATAAGTCCTTAAACTTCTATTATATGATTAATCAGAAATTAAAATTCTTTTTTAAGCAATGAAACTGAAATAAGTGTGCACTTATCCACTGTTTATTAAATTCTTGTGAAAAAAATCTGTTAAAGTTTGCTTGTGTTTACATGTAATTTGTTTTTCAGTGTGACGTTATTGAACATCAGAGTTCCGGTTGGGTAGGGGGGATTTTTGAGTATTAAAAGCATAAAATCTCAATCTTCTGGGGGGGGGGGGGGTTCAATGCTTAAGAGATGTCCCTCCCAGGCAACCCCCTGCATTCATCACTGAATGTGTGGAAAGGGGAGAAGGGTTTTCCCTTCATGTTTCCCTGTTATTTCAATATGGGATGCCCCTTAGACCTTAATGTAAACTAGATCTGATTAGTTTTTGGTGTATTTTGCTCAACAGGTGGCACTGCTATGAAACTTTATTTACAAGCTTCACAATAGCCATATCTCAAGAACTAGTGCATGGATTTTCATAAAACTTTAACTAGTACATGATGTACATATAACATTGTGCTGATTACATTTTGGTGCAAATCGCTCAACAAGTGGTGCTGACATTAGGCATTATTCTTGATTATTGCATTAGTTCTCTCTAAAGAAGTAATGCACAATTTTTTCTAAAACTTCACATTCAGTTAGTCCTTGATATAGTATTAGTTTTTGGTTTCAGTCGCCCAGCAGATGGTGCTGCTATGCTGCATTTTTCAAGAATTCTCAATAGCTGTATCTAAAGAACTAATGCATGGATTTTCATCAAATTTCAGATTCAGTTAGTACCTGATAGTAAAAAAATTAATTGATTAGTTATTGGTGTACATCCAGAGTTAAAAACTAATGGTCGTTGGTCACCAAATGCAACTAAATTGTTACATTTGGCAACCATAAAATTACACCTAGTCGCCAAATTTGATGCCTAGCTTTATTTTATTTATTTAACAGATGCTCTCTCAGACTTTAACATAAGTTTTTTCCCCCGTCGCAAACACTTAAAGAATCCAATTTTCTATAAATATTGGACAGTAGCATGTGTTTAAGATAACCCTTGCATTTGTAAATCACCTTTAAGATGATAGTGACTGTTAAAATTGACCTACAACTACGTGTCCCTAAAACTCTTGCATACCTTGTTCAAAAACATGATTAAAAACTCTCATGCACTTGTCAGTCAAATCTAAACTGATTCCATTTTAACAAATGACTGATAAAACTGACCTTAAAGCCACATTCCTAAAATTATATGGACTCCAATTGAAAGATTTTAATGCTGAAAATACATTAAAACCATACCAATAATAAGAACCATGATTTATTTTACACCATTTATAATTTGCCATATATTGCTGAGCAGATTATTTTTTAATGGGTGCATTTTTGGCCCATCTCTAAAAAACTTTGCATTTGAAACACTAGCAACCTGATCAGTTGAACTTCTAATCGATAAATAGCAATAGCTTTAAAGGATACATTGGTATTATCGTATTTTCTTCGCTGGTGGCGTGCAAAAATCATCCTCAGAGTCCGTTTGCTCCCGTAATAACTCCTTTTCTGCAGTGGTCTTTTTCGTTGAAGGCTCCGGTACCATCGCCTCCTGTAATTCCAATATCTCCTCCTGCGGTACATCAGTATTCACATAAAAGATCACGAAAATAAGGTATAAGCTGATCAGAGCACTGGTGCTTCTCTCTTTTATAAGCAATTATCTTAACATCTATCTTATAAATCTTATGAAATCTATGCCAAATAGCAGTAAACACAGAACCTGTCCAAATTTGTTCAATTTTGGAATTATTTGTAACAACAATGTTTTTAGATCTAATACGCATTGTCCCCCTTTACTTCGGCCAAAAATGCATATCTGCTCAAATTTAAAGATAATATCCCATTAAATCATTGTGAACTGGTTCAATATCTGATATTAATACATTACTTTCACTAACATATCCATCCCACCATTTATTTATAGATTTAACAAATAAATCATTTTTACAAATTGTATAAACACAGAAATACTTACCTGAACCAGGTTCACCGAATATCCAAATCCCACATGAATCATTTAACTCTGATAAATCTCTTTTAAACTTTCAATAGTAGTTTTGTAGCGATATACAACCCCGCAGTATTACCTTCTACGCGACTTGCCCCAATGCCCCAAATTGTATAAAAAAAATTTAACTAAAAAACTAATTTATGGAATTGTACCAAACTTGGTATACATAATATATGTACTATAGCGTTACTGTATAAAATTTATGAAGTGTATATGTTATATGGGAGGGCTGGGGGGGTCTATCTTAGCAGAATCAGCAAATGCCCCATCTACAGACCCATGCTTATAATCCATGGTACTCCGGTGTAAAGCATGGTCAAGTTATCTGATTTTAAAAACTAAATACAGTAGACTCCCTTAAATCTGCAATCCTAAAATCTGCACAAAATTTATGGATGTAAACAATGAAAAACTCAGTTCAGATATAGACAAAATTTGACTTTTTCAATTTTATATCAATTTCATGTATTTTTTAATATGTAATTTTATTAATATTACTTCATGCTTTTTTTTTTATGAAAGAACAATAATTAAAACTAGTTGGATGTCTCAATCCCAAAACTTTCTTCTATCTCATACGTATATTTTAATATTTAAAAAAAAAAAGTTACTCATTTTAATGCTTTAATAATTTTAATTCAATACCATACAAACTTTGATTTTCATCTTAAATTTCTGCTTCAATCAATTAATCAGAGTAAAAACGAATTTCAGTCTCTGCACGAGCCGGTGGACAATAGAATTATAGGCAGATTTTTTTTTTTTTTTTTCAAATTCAAGGAGGACCTATTTGCCTTACAAAAAAATAATTACAGTAGAAGATCTTTATAACGCAATTCCATATAACGCAATTCTCCATATAACGCACAACCTTTCAGATGTAAACAATGAATTTTGCCATGAAGGAGCACCTGAATTTTAAGACTGTAAAAAACTGCTACTGTCTGAAAACTAAATTTAATGCATTAGTACAATTTTACCTCCTTAATTTAGAACTTTTAAAGGAAAAAAATTATTATTACAATAAATGTTTTTGAAAATGAGCAATATAATGAATAAATTGGGTCCAGGTCTATCTGGACCATTTTTAAAACATATATTTAACAAAATGTTGAATGATCGCAATAATAGAAAAATTTATAATCTGGATAAGGAATGCAGTATAAAGGTAATTCTAATGTATTTTGATGTGTTTCAGACATATTTGTCTATATTTATGAGGTAAATTTGATGTCGCGTGATATGTGATCCATATAACGCAAAATTCTATATAACGCACAACCTTGCGTTTTTAGGTTTGCATTATATAGATCTCATACTGTATATACAAAAAATTTAGTTCAGTTCTAGAACTAACTTCATACATTTTTATGTGGTGCAATATTGAAAATGGCATAAAATTTGTTATTGCAGCGCCCCTTCCGACGGATTTTTTTCAAATTCAGGGAGGTCCAGCTAACCAGTCATATACAAAAAATTTGGTCCAATTCGATGCATAACTTCATATACTTTTGGTCAGTACAATATTGAAAATGGCACAAAAATCGCGATTGCAGCACCCCCTTCTGGCGGAATATTTCAAAACTGAAGGAGGACCTGCTTGCTACAGTCAAAAACATACACAAAAGATTTGGTTCAATTCTATGCATAACTTCATACACTTTTTGATGGTAGAATGGTGACATACACGCACACACACGGACAGACATTTTGTAAAAACATGTTTTTTGGAATCTCTGACCCCTAAAACGTGTAAATCCGTCGAAAACAGGAAGTAAAAAAAAATTTAGATTACAATACTTTCTTCTATTGAAGATCGAAGACAGTAAAAAGAAAAAAAATCAATGCGGATATCAATGGTAATTACAATCTTTTTACCAAATATATTTATGTATTAACCAAGCTTTTTTTATTGTTAAGTCTAGCTAAACATGAAAAAAGAATTTCTTTAATTTATGATTTTGATGTGAATTAGTAACGTACCTTTGAGGCAAATTTCATTGTATAATTTAAGAAAAATACATTTAATCTTTATAATGAAGTTTTAATCATACATTATTGGTTATTAACTTGACCGTTGCTTTTAGTATTTTAATCGTTTAAAAAATATCTAAATTTTGATTAGTTTATTGCTTATTTTAATATTTTATTATATTATAAGCATTCACTAGTTCAGATTGCACTGTTAATTACATTGAAATGACTGCTTAATAATTGTAAACAAAGCAATGACCTGGAAACTGCAAAATTCTAAAATCTGCACATCCCCTGGTCCCAAGTTGTGCAGATTTGAGGAAGTCTACTGTATCATGATTTTAATTTTTATATTGTTTGTATTTTCATATTTTGTATTCATATTAGCTTCATTAAAAGAATTAAACTTTTTTTAAAAAATCTATTTTGTAGTTTAAGCAGGTTTTACAGTTTTATAGAAAGCCATTTATTTATTTATTATAAGGGGTATAGTGTTTAAGATATATTTCCCCCCCCCCCCCCTCCTGCCTTAACATATAAAAATTGAAACAATATCATGGTTGCAAAAAGAAATGAGAAATTATGATGCAACATAAAATTGCAACTATGAAACGCTGTTTGACAACTAGAAAAAAATTTCTAAACGTTGCTTGACGCCTTTCTTAAAATTCTCAATTTTTAACCCTGTGTACGTCACCTGACATGTGGTGCTGTTATGCAGATTTTTTAAAAATATTTTGCAATAGCTTTTTCTGTCTTCAGATTCAGTTACAGACATAGATTGTTGCTGTCTATATTTTGGTTTAAACCACCTAACCAATGTTGCTGCTGTGCTGCATTTTTCAGGAAGTATGTATATGCATAAGATAGAAGAAAGTTTTGGGAGTTAAAAATGCTAATCTTGGAAATCAAATAAAAGTCCAAACCCTGATTTTAAATGCTTAATTTGAAAAATATTGGTATTTTCTTACCTGTCAAATCTTGTAATTCTGCATCTAGCTATCTCTATCTAACACTGCAGACACCGAAAGCTAGATTACTATCTTTGTTATTATGAAAAATGCTTATTATACATAAAATATTTATTTTTTAATTTGATGAGATTTCTTTGAATTAGATTGACAATATTGTAACAAGTTCCTTTATGATTTATTATAGTGTCCTTGAAAAATGATGGACTTCCTTCTCAAGTTTACTGCTGAACTAGGGTTATGTTATATGTGTTATATGTATATCAATATGTGTTATAGAGGTAAGTTTTTTGTTTTTGATAGATTACTTCTGGAGTTTTTAACTGATTTTTAATATCATGACAACACGTTTTCTTTGCTTCCTCACTACATCTTGAAGTGGTGATATAATAAAACAATCATCTTGATTCTCCTTTTTGAAAATTTTAAATTCCCTCCCACCCCTTCCTTTGTGGTAAGAGCCTGTGTCAGTCACGTTCCAAAAAAAGTAGCTATGTTATTTCAATACAAGAGATTTATCACTTTCATTTCTTTGCATTTTGTTCTAATTTATTTTTTGTTCCTTTGAAAACCTGCACAATTTAATCTATGCATCCCATTTTCATTGATTTTAAGGTGATAATTTTAAGTGTGTGTGTGTGTGTGTGTGTTATTTAGGTTCTTTAAAGATTCACCTTTTAGAATCTTATTAAAAAAAAGTTTGACATTTTAAAATTTAGTAAAGATGCATTCATAGTTTATTTTGCTTTCAAAAATGTTTTTTTTTAAATTTAATCTCTGCTACATATATAAAGTTGACTCACTTTTATTTAAAACAGTCAATGCTTTAAGTCCTACCTTAAAAAAGGTGGGAGTCACAGATATCGATTTTCTCACCGGTGAATCTGGGGCTGGAATTTTGCCTCTGGCTATTTAGCTGAATGCAAATAGCAAGATAAAAATACAGCAATTTTCCTTTCTAGAGCAGTTTTGCTAAAAATGTGCGTCTGAAATGATGTAAATTGATCTAATCATTAAGATTTTTAAAAGGCATATTTGATTTGGAATTAAAACAGTATTATCATTATTTTTTTCTTATTTTTGAAATTGTTTATTCTCAAAAGATACCAGAATTATCTTTTCGTCGTCTTCACGCGAAAGAAGGGGGGAGGGGCAGAAAGAAAATAACAATGGTTGCTAGTGTCATTAAAAATAAATTTATGCAGAGAAAAAATAAATACATTTATATTTAAATTTCTGTAATACCTTTTTTTCTATCATTTATCAGGCAGTTTTTACTGAATCACTCGAAACGTTTCTTTCATTAATATTAAGAATTGCCTCTATACACACATTAGAATTTTAAAAAAATGTATGCTTGAAAATTTTTTAAAAGAATAAAAAATGATTAAATTGTGGTACACTTAAGTGCATTACAATTTTGAAAATAATTGCATTTTTTCATTCTATTCTTCGGCATGATAAAAAGTGATAATGTGCAATGTTTAGAAACCTAAAAAGCAGTAAAAGCAAACTTTAATCTACTGTTGGCAATATCAAAGATATCAGTATTACGGATGGACAAGTTTCTCATTTATAATGCAGTTTTATTTCAGCCCAGATTGTATTAAAATTATCCTCATTGTTGTATGCATATCTATAGGAATTGATCAGATATTTTTTCAACTTGAATTTTAATAATGGCATTCTCGAAATTTATTGGAGAGTTTGTTGATTTTCAGAAAAAATTATAAAAGGGAAAAAAAAATAGCTGCAGAATGTAAAAAATTAAGTTATCAAAAGACGTTGTTATATTAGGCAGATGAATTAAAGAATTATTCATATTATAAGTGTGTAAAAAAAAAAAAAAAAAAAAAAGCAGAATGTTAAAATTCAAAAACAAAATTCATGAAAAATTCAAAAACTGCAGAGAATAAGTTAGCATGATGGACTAATGGGTGGAAAGCAGATTCCTTTTATGAACCTCAAAAAAATTGCCATGGAGGAAATCAATAATTTCGTGAAAAATTTAGATATTTTAAAGGAGCAAATTTATTATTGGGCTGAAAGACTCTAATCAGGTTCTGTTGCTACTTAATGTTCAAAATGTGGAAAAAATGCTAAATCTAGCATAAAAAATTCAAAAATTGCAGAGGGCAATTTGTAAATTTCCTTCAAAAGAAATCGCGCAAAACTTTAAACGCTGGAAAGATATATATTTTAATGTTTAAAATTTTTATTTTTTCTTTCTTTTTCTGTGTCCTTATTATATCAATAAATAATATTCTTCCTCATTCACAACGGAATTTGACATTTCTCCTTCTCCCCCTGCCCTCTTATTTATCCCATAAAATTTAAAGTGTTTAATTCAAATTATTTTCTATTTATAAATCTTTTTATAAGGTAAATAATGAGCTAATAGCTTCTTAAAAAATTTGCTTCTCTCCCTTTGATCCCCTCCCCATTTCATCTAGTTACAAATCTTTTCAAAGACTTGAGGAAGATGAGTTAAAATTTTATTTGTGCATTTTTTGTTAAGTAAATCTGTCATCTAATAAACTCAACCCCCCCCCCCCCCCTCCCAAAAAATCACTATTTTTCCCTTTTGCCCACCCTCTCTCATTCACAAAGTTTATATAACTAAATCTACCTTAAAATGCTATTTTTGTTATTTTATTGTAACAATAAATAAGTAAGGGGCCGTCCATTAATCATGTGATGTTTTTTTTGGCATTTTGAACCCCCCTCCCCCTTGGTGATACATGGTGAGGTTCAAGACTACCCCCCCCCCCCCAACCTTACATCACGTGTATTTTTTAGTACCTACAAAGAATCTTAATTTTTTTAGAATCTATACTAATAAAATCCGTGCGCCCCTGTCTGTCTGCTTGAAGCCGGTTACAGTTCGCAACGCGGGCGAGTTGGAAGTCGCGAGAGGTGTCTTTCGATTCGAAAAATTCCGGGAAAGTCATTTCGGGCATTATCGAGACCGTGGGACCAAAATTAAAAAAGTTATGAATTAAAAACCGGTCGGGAATCGGAACGGAAAACGTCACATTTCCCAAACGGAGCTCTGAGGCAGAACACTGCGCTACCTTGCTGTGATCGACTAGAACTTTTCCCCTTTGGCTGAAAGAAGAACCATCCGAAAACCCCTTTTTCTCCCGTCGTTTTGTCAAAGAATGTATAAAAGAAAAATAACTGATTGGTAAAAAATGTTAAACACGGTTTAATTAATATAGTAAGTACAACTATTTAAGCACAGGAAGATATGTTCACTAAGAGGTAATAGTGCTGCTAATTAATATTTTGAGAATCTCAGATGTAACTGGCTATTCATATTCTGTATGTGAGTATTAATCGTTGTAGCTCATTTTCATACTTTTTACTTTCTTCTATCTTTACAAGAAGAAAGTATTGGATTCATGAAAATTTTCGACTTCCGGTTTTCGACGGATTTATAAGTTTTAGAAGGTCCTGAACACATTTTGACTATTTTTAAAAAATGTCTGTCTGTGAGTCTGTCCGTCTGTCTGTCTGTCTGTCTGTCTGTATGTGACAAAAAATTTGTGGGCGCTCTATCTCAAGAACTAATGCTCGAAATTTAATAAAATTTTATATTCAGTTAGACCTTGATATGAATTAGTGCCTATTGGTTTTTGGTGAAAATTGGTCTGCAGGTGGCGCTGCTATACTACGTTTTTCATGATTTTCAAGATCGCTATACCTCAAGAACTAATGCACAGAATTCCACCAAACTTCAGATTCTGTGACCCCTTGATATACATAGATGCTGATTAAGTTTTGGTGTAAATTGGCCAGCAGGTGGCGCTGCTATGTCACGTTTTTCATGATTTTCATGATAGCTATATCTCAAGAACTAATGCACAGAATTTCACCAAACTTTAGATTCCGCGATACCTTGAGATACATAGCTGCTGATAAGGTTTTGGTGTGAACTCTCCTATGGGTGGCGCTGCTATGCTATATTTTGCACGATTTTTGCGATAGCTATATCTCAAGAACTAATGCAGAGAACTTCATCAAATTTTAGATTCTGTTACACTAGAATATATAACATAATTAGACGCTGATTGCATTTTGGTATTAACCTTGCAACAGGTGGTGCAGCTATGCTGCATTTTGAACAATTTTTTTAGATAGCTAATCTCAACAACCAATGTACAGAATTTCATCAAACTTCAGATTTTGTTACAAAATGAAATATAACATAATTACACGATGATTACGTTTTGTTATAAATCCTTCAACTGATGGTGCTGCTGTGCTATATTTTACACGGTTTTTTTAAACTAACTATATCTCAAGAACTAATGCACAGAATTTCATCAAACTTCAGATTCTTTTACACCATAACATAATTAGACGCTTTTTTACGTTTTGGCATAAATTGTCCAAGACATGGTGTTGCTGGGCTACGTTTTGCAAATTTTTTGTTATAACTATATCTCAAGAACTGATAAACGAAATTCCATCAAATTTCAGATTCTGTTAGGTCTTGACATAAATAGATGCTTATTAGGTTTTAGTATAAATTACCCAACATGAGGCACTACTCAGCTCATTTTCTTAGAATATTAATTAAATTTTGCGTTTTAGGCTTTTCGAATACCAGAATCTCATTAGGCTAGGTCAAAGGTTCGATGAAATTCGATAGTGAGTAACTTTGGGGTCACCACGTTTTTTTTTTTTTTTTTTTTTTTTTTTTTTTTTTTTTTTTTTTTTTTAAATATTAAAATGTACTTATGAGATGGATGTGTCAATCCCAAAACTTTCTTCTAACTAGTTCTTTTTGGTAGCATACACGAATATTGTGTAACCGAATATTTACGCGATTAATACTAATTTCTGTTAGTACAAACGGAAAACGAGCTGCCAAAATTATTTGTTAGTTATGTTGTTTGTGATATTAATGAAATTATTTTTTTGGCGCGTTTTTTCTTAAACCATCATGCAGACAGTTTTTAAAGTAGAAAAAAACTGATTACATATTCAGAATCTGCGTAAAGGTCTGCTTCTGATGAACCAAAAAATACGAGAGAATGTCTTTTGGGCGCGCAACACCAACCGTGCAAAACTAAATATTTTTAACGGGACGATGGCGACCACGGAGCGTATCGCCCACTGTGCGAAATCACATATTTTTAACAGGATAATGGGCGCATAACAACCATAGCTCTTTAATTTACTTTTTTTGTGCTTGAGGATTCGAACACCAAGACTTGCTTATTAAACGAATTTTTTTGCTTATTATATACTGCTTAATATCGAGGTTCGTTTGGAAAAAGTGGCCCAGCTAGCGGGCGTAGCTCGCTAGTATTTATTATAAAATACAGGTTCAAGTATCATCAAATTTTATTATAGAAAAAAAAAACTACAACAATAACCTTAAGAGGTAAACAGAAAGGTTGCAAGTTGTTTTGGACTGACATAAAAGTAATGAAAGAAATGCGAAAAACTTTTTTGTAGTAATACATAAACATAATTTAATTTACAGTGTCCTCAGACCACGGATTAGCAAGACTTTCTTCAACACTAATAACTGGATAAGCATCTTGCAAGTTAGTTGTAGGCACAGTGCTTTGTTGAAGATTAACATCGGTTTCATCAAGCCACTCGGCGTCATCATTTTCGCGCACTACGCAGAGAATCTCTCTCGCGGGAACTTCACTTCGTTCGTTGCCTGGCAACGGTGAATCAAGGTCACACTACAAGCCGCTTTCGACTTTGTACGCGTTTGACGAAAAAATAAATACACGAAACGCCGCTTTTCGGTTCAGTATCGCGCGTTTGCCGAAAAAAAAAATACTCGTGATATATTACTACACCCCCCCTCCCCCCTTGTGATGTTTCGTGATTTTTTATGGACCCCTCCCCCCCCCTCTCGAGCCTCACATGATTAATGGACGGCACCTAACCATCTAAAATTCAAATTTCAAATTGACAGCTTTTCTCCTTTTTCTTAGTACACAAAATTTAAAGTGCTTAACTTATTCTATACTATTTATAAATATTTATTATCCTCTCTTCCAGCTCATTATGTAAAAAAAATTCTTCCCTCTTTCTTCTTCCTTCTGCTCTATCCTAAATTGATTCTCCGCATCCCTTCACCCATTCTTTCCTACCACAGAAACTTAATCTTTAAAACTTTTCAATTTTTTACTTGTTTTTGTTTCAATTATAAATTGTTAACAATAATAAATAAGATTAATTTTCCTCCCCTCACAAAATTGTCTGCTTTTTCTCATTTTGTTACCCCCTTCTCCTATGCTTTTCAGCTTATATAAAGTTTAAAATCCGCAAAACTTTTCAGTTCTGTTGACTAAATTCCTTGTCCCTTTCCACCAGATTTTTCCATTTTGCTCTTCTCCTCCCCCCAACCACCTCTACTAAGTACACAATGTTTTAAAATCTTAAGGCTATGTAATGGTAATAATTTGTATTTATTCTGAAACACCCCTCAAACCCTTAAGGGGGAAAAAAAAAACTTTGTTTCTATACATTTACTGTTCTTATACTATGCAGGGACACAGTAGTTAAATAATTATCTTAATGCCCTCTTCCAGAATTTTGTATTCCCACCAGCATTGAGAGAATTTCCTTTTGTTTTCTGCTAGATTTGTTATTTTAAAATAATAATTATAAGTAATAGTCTTCTAAATTTCTACTGACAAATACTGAAATGCTCACCCCGTTTGACATTTTTTTAAATTTAAAAGTTATATTAAGGGGGGGGGGAAATGAAATTCCTGCATTGAAAAATGTATAATTCATTAGTTTGTTAAATCTTTACAATATTATTATTATTGTCTTTTGCAGTATTTAAAGAAGTGTGTACAGATATATATTATACAGTTATGGACTAATGATTTCATTTGATTTAAAAGTCAAATCTTTCAGCTAAAATGCTGGTGTAAATAGTTTATCAAATATCTTGTAAATGCTGCTTTTTAACCCTTTGCACTTATTTATTGAGTGCATAGTGATGGCCCTTATAAATATAGCCATCTGAGTGATAATCTTTTTATTGGTTATTACAATTTTTAAACAATCTCTGGGGTAAATCTTCAACATTTGCACTGGAAATTACCATGCAGATTGTTTAGCAATAGAGGTAGCTAAAAAAAGCAACTTTAGAAATAAACATATAAAAAAATGTTCATCAGTTTGTTTAGTCGTAAGTGTTAAACTATGCCCACAGTAAATTCAACATATTAGTAAAATTAATGTTTGTAAAAATTCATGCTATTCAGAGTGTAAATGACTATTAATTATAATTTTGATAAATAATAAATACAGTATAAAACAAAAGAAAATTTTTAAAATTTGGCATGCAGGAAGAAAAAGAAAGTGTAGCTGGGGGGGAGTGGGGGGATATAAAATTCTTGAAAAAAAAAATTAAGATGATTAATTTTGTCACTGCAAAATATCAGGGAGAGGTAAAGGGAGATAAGTATATACTTTTTACAGGTTTGGAGTGGTGGGGTAGGGGGGAGTTATTACTCAATGATTTATCATTGTATTAATGTGCCCTTTTACTGCAAAGTACATCCTACCTGCCCTTGATCCTAGAATGAACTCTGGTGTAAAATGTCTTTTTTTAAAATTTCTTATGCATGTGAATCCTGCATAAATACTATGGAATTTGCAACTAGTTTGCAGTGAGTGGATTTATCATTACGGCTCTTTTGCCCTTAAAAGTTAATTTTAAAAATATTTAGAAAAACACCTCAGGCACCAAAGCGGCCTTACAAATTCGCGAGCTTTTTTTTTCAACACAAGGTCATTTAGCATGATGCCAAGTTTAAACTTTGAACAAGGGTTTTCTGTTAGCTACACTGTAAAAAGAAAAGATTACTACGCTGAATTAAATTTTATGAAATGCCATATGTTGTACAGTTTTTTTTACAAAGTCTTATTATTCTTTCAGCTATGATTTTCTTTTAATAATACAGTTAACACTTTCATGATGAGAGGATTTTAATCTTTAACCACTAGCAGAGTTGATTTTTTGATTTAAATTGGATTTTTATTTTTTATTTTAATGACTTATTTAATTTTAAGGGTGTATTTTGATTCAAACTGCTTATTTTCAGATTTTTTTTTGAATGCACTTTTGCTCTCAAACGCATCAAACTTGCAGATTCTCCTATTTAGAAAGTGCACAAGGTGCCGTGGTTGTCAATTCTTTGATAAATGTAACATTGTTAAAAAAGCGATCAAAAACGGCATTTTGAACAGATTTTCCCGAAGCGAGAGATCCGAGAACGTAAAAGTTTATAAATCAAATTCTAATTAATTGAGCATAAAAAAATCACACGGCACCTTATACACCTCTTCAAGAATTCCCTCAGCAAGTTTCATGTTTCTACTTTTAAAAATATGTCTGAAATTGTATCAAAAAATTTCGAGCTGTTGAAGGTGAAAAGGCGTTTTTTCGAATACACCCTTAAGGGTGTTCTTAACTGAGACGCTCAACAAGCGAAAAAAGTTTTGACACATTTACAAATTCATTTTTTAATAGAAATATATAAAATTGGAATGTCTGACTATAGAAGCAATTTCGAATTGAACTTATTTTTCCTTTTTATGATAATTAAATTGCCTATCGAGTTATAAGCTATTTCGACCAATCGATCACCTGTTTTTCCCCTGCTTTTCGACCGGTTTTTCTGCTTTTGTCGGGAAAGATGCTCACAAGTGTCAACTTTGAAGGCTTGTTATGAAAAATCTATTGTGTTTTTCAAAAAACAGAAGAATGAGTGCAATTAGACAGTTTCTGAACAACAAGACTTGCTATTTTCATGCATTTCCAAACAAAAATAAATTAATGCATATGTCACAAAGTTGCCCTTTTTGATTTAAGAACACCCTTGAGGTACCTGACTACGTTCAGAGCAATTTTTTCCATAAAAGCAATTTAAATACTTTTTAAACTTGTTTTTACTAAGATTGACTAGAAAATGTGAAAAAAGTAAATATTTTACTCGTTGATAAAGTTTTGATAAATGCAGGAATTTATCGCAAAATTTAATGAAATTTGGCCCAAAACGCTCTAAAGAAAATTCTACTGTATGTATCTTAATTTCCTTTTTACACTTCATATTTATGACATTGGCGAAGGGAATGAACTAAAATCTAGGAGATGCTTTAAGTATTTCAAAACGTATAGCGTATTGTACCTGTTTACATGTTAGTTTTCATAAAATTCATAGATGTCATTCCACAAAAACATCCATAAAACAAAAAATATTTATTCTAAATTTAAATCTTTAGTTCTATCCCTTTCCAATAGTGCAAACAGCATATATTTCAAATTCCATGGTGATATTCCAATAAGTTTTTGAGAAATCGTGTTTTGCATATGGAATTTTCATCAAAAATGGCATTTTCTAAAAAATGCAATTAAAGTGTCGATTTAAGTTTTGCAAGAATTTACAGTAATGTAAATCAATAATAAACAAATTAGCCTCGAACCCAAAAGATAAATATTGTCCATGGAGCATATTATTTTCACTTCTTATTATAAAAAAAAGTTTCAAAACAATGAAATTTCTCCAAACACATGGTCCTTTAAACAGCATTTCCAGTTTGAGTGATAGCTGTTGAGTAGTTTAAAAACAGCTATAGCTCCGGATCTATTTATCCTACAATAAAAACAAAGTTTTGACAATTTTGGTCAAAAATTGCATAATTAAATTAACATAGTCGGATACCTTAATTTTTTTGACAAAACATATGTATCACTAACACAACACACTAGTCTTTAATATACATTTTCTTTAAAGAAAATTGAGAAATTTTAACTGACACATATAACAACTACTTAAAAAATATATACAAACTAAAAATAAGGAATCATCATATACTAGAGAAATATAGCAGAACATCTTAAGGGACCGCTTCACTCAAATGAAAAGACACATTCGCTAATGCTAATCCTATGGAAGAAATTTATAAAGATATCTCGGTTGCATTTTAATATTTTTAAATAATTCTTTATGCATTGGATAGCTGAGATTGATCTGAATGCAGGCTGTTTTTTTTAGTTTTTCGATTTTGTTTACAGATATTTTTTACAAGAACCCTTTCATTTTCAGAATCTGTTTGGAAAGCAAAATCACCCTCATAAAAAATACCTGTAAACAAAATCGTAAAAGTAAAAAACGGCCTGCATTCAGATCAATCTCAGCTATCATATGCAAAAAGAATCATTTAAAAATATTAAAATGCAACCGAGATATCTTTATAAATTTCCTCCATAGGATTAGCATTAGCGAATGGGTCTTGTTATTTGAGTGAAGCGGCCCCTTTAAGGGTATTCTTAAACCAAAAAGAGCAACTTTGTGACACATGCTTTATGTGTTCAGAAATGCATGAAACTAGCAGGTGATGTTATTCAGAAACTGTCTAATTGCACTAAATTTTTTGTTTTTTTTTAAAAACATAGATCTTTCATAACAAGCTTTCAAAGATGACGTTTTTGAGCACATTTAACAACGAAAGCAGAAAAACCGGTCGAAAAGCAGGAGATAAACGGGTGATCGCGTCATCAGAATACCTTAGAAATAGATAGGTAATTTAATTATTATAAAATGGAAAATTCAGTTTGATTCGAAATTGCTTCCATAGTCAGGCATTCAAATTTTATAACTTATTGTTAAAAAATGAATTTGTAAATGTGTCAATGTTTTGCGCTTGTTGAGCAGAGCAGTTGAGAACAACACTCTTAAGGAAAAAAGAAAATGACAACTGACATTTTTTTTTTTTTTTTTTTGAATACATATACAGCAATAAATTGCACCCTTAATCATTGTTCATTTGCTTCATTAAGAATACTAGTTTTGACGCTTTGGCTACTTACTTCTAATCTGTTTTGCAGTTTTGTATGTAATATTGTTCCAAAAGTTGTACAAATCCTTTCAACACAGGCAGCCGATGCTTTGGCTGCCTGTGTAAATTTTAATTTTTTGGCTGTAGTTAACATGTTCAAAAATTTCATGTCATCCTTCATAATTATAGATTTTCCTGAAACATTATAAAAACTATTCCACCACTCAAAATCAGACATTGTATCAACTACTTCAGGGTCAAAAAAATGTTTTGGTTATGATGGGTAAATGGTTCCAACTTCAAAAATTTTTAACCCTTTTTAGTTCTGCTGGTAGAATTTTTTCACCCATATAAAATCAAAATTTTTTATTTTTAATCAAAACCACTGTATTTCAAATGAAACAATTGCATTAGGATGTGTAACTTCCCTTCTTCATATCTAGATGGCAGCACTACTCTATACCAATATTTGCTTGGGTTTTAATGACATCTTAAAACACTCCAATTTTTCAGAGTTTATAATGCTTCAAAATTTCAAATTTTTTTTGAAGGGGATAATTATTTTTCTTTAGTACACTTCAAACATTAAATAATTGCATACAAATTACGGAACTGAAAATTTAAATAGTTATACGACACAGAACTAAGTAATGGTATATTTTTCCAAAATCGGAGCTCTAGAGCAAAATAGTGTGATTTCTGGTTTTTCCCTAGATGGCAGCACTATGAAACTCTAGAGCAAAATATGATTGGGATTTGTCACTAGATGGCAGCACTACTCTGACAGCACCTGTGTGTTTACATTTTCCAATTTCTCAGAAGCAAAGGGGTGTTTGTAATTTGATCCCAAGGGATCTGAATTTATTTGTTATTGGGGTGGGGCATTGAGGAGCATATGAGGATAGTGTGGTAACTTTGTGTTTCATAGTAAAGTTCATTGACATTCCAATGTGGCCTTTTCTCTAGGTGAACACTTTTATTTTCTCCTGAATTTAGAAAATGCTCTTGTAGGATAATTTGTGTAAATTTTAATTCAACTATTTTCATTAATTTTAAAGAACCCTCATTCAATTTATATAAATATGTAAAACTGTTGAAAATTTTGTATTTTAAAAATGGTACGAAAATTTCTTAGTACAGAGGAAGCTATCCTATTGTTTCAAGAGCTTCCATCTGACGATGACTCATTTCTTTTTGGTGAAATATCTTCAGAGGAAGAAAAATTGCCTCCATCTGAGACTGTATATGACAGTGAGGAAGAAATTGACTTTCCAACAGTAGCAGGGGGGGGGGGGGATTATCCCCCTCCTTAAATTAAATAAATCATTTTTTATGCAGAATAATCCGATCTATTAGAAATTTTAAATATATGTTCTTTATTATAAGGTGAATCCCTGAATAGTTTTAAGGATTTAATGGCTAAGTATAGAAGGGGAATAGAATATAACCCCTCCTTAAATTAAATAAATTGCTTTTTACGCAGAATTATCAGATTTGCTGGAAATTTTTGATTATCAGTTCATTATGATAATGCGTATCTCTGATTAGTTATGGGGTTATTTTTCTAATTAAAAAGGGGGGCGGGTGATTATCCACCCCCTCCTTAAATTAGATAAATTGTTTTTTATGCACATTTATCCAATGCATTTCAAATTTTATAATTTTTTTTAACATATAGAAGTTATTTCAATCTAAATTTGCATAAGAAATAACAGTAATTTGTATGAAAAAAAACAATATATATATATAATTAAAATATAAACTAATAAAATAGTTCAAGTTGGTTTTGATATTGTTTATATCATTTGGCAACAAATCTCTGATGCCCGAATAGCATCGAGAATTTCTTTTTTTTGTTTTCCACCAAGGTCCCTATAATGGAAAACAAATTTAAAACAAATAACCTTTGTTATAAAAATACCATGAAAATATGCCTCATGATGCACTAAAATAGAGAAAAGAATTAATGCATAAGATATGTCGGTACTTCTTAATTTTAGTGATCTTGAGTCGATTTTATACCTTAAAACTACAATAGTTTATTTTTACATAGTAGCAATTCCATAATAGAACATGATGCTATGACATCAAATTGACGTATGGGGACACTTTTCATGGGGAAATGTTTCAAACTTTCAGCCAAAAGAGAATACAGGAAAGGCTTCTTTAATACATTTTACAGAAATTTTGTTTTGCCATCTGCTAATATGATTATATATTGTATTTAATATTTAATAACAATATAATATTTAATTATCATTAAATAATTAATAATCATTTTGAGAAGAATTAATTATCATTATAAATAATTTCATCATCATTAATTTTTAGTAATGGCCAAATGTATATTTAAAGACAATGAAGCATGCATGGGAACCCTTGAGCCCTGTGACTTGATAAAAGGTATTGAATTTTGCAAAATTATTTTTCCTTATTCCCTATTTTTAGAATTAGGATATTTGATTAGAGATAGATTACATGGGTGAAACCAATTTTCTTTGCGCTTTTTATTAAAAAAAAAAAAAAAAAAAAAAAAAAAAAAAAAAATAGGATCTAGATTTTACTAAATAACAATATTGTTTAAATATGTGTTTAAGCTGTACAAAATTAGCATCTGCACTGAAAAAAAAAATAATTGTACACTTAAAATATAACTTTTCAAATTCATATCTAGCATAAAAAAGGTAACCTCTGTTACCTGACAATTTTTAATTTATGATAGAAATACTTCAACAAAAAATATAATTTTTATATTTTACTTTAACAAAAATGTTCTTTTAGTTCAAAACAATACTAATAGAAGGATGAATAATAAGTAATAAAATTTAATCATCATTACATGTATAATTTTATCTCGTTAAGAAAAAAAACTAAGTTAAAGTTCATAATTATCACTTATTTTAGTTTTAAAGAGAAGATTTTTTAAATTGAATTTAATGTACATAACCTCGTCAGTCCTGAGACAAATTTTATTTGGCACTATAAAAAACAGTTTTAAAATATTATGAAACTTCTCCAAACATGCATTAGTTTGTAAATCGATGCTTCTAACATGCACACACCTATTTAAAAAGTTTAGATGCAATTTTAACAATTATAGAAGAAATTAAATTCATTTAAAGGATGAATTTTAGTGTCGCCTCCAGGCGACATCAAGACTGAGGAGGATAAAATATTCTTTGTAAATAAAGTAATTCTTTCTATGGACAAATGCTAAATTTAACCTGTACAGTTAAAAAATACATATCGCAATTCATTATTACAAATTTATAAAACTACTATATATAATTAAATAAAAATAGATAAATATTGTTTTATACATAATATTTAGAATTGTAATCTGTTTGAAGTTGTCTCTCCAATCATTGGGACAGCTAAATTTCATAGATAAGAATGGATAAAATGCATAAATAATGCATTAAATACATTAAAATTGGCTAGATCAAATGTTAGACTAATTAAAAATAGTTTTTTCTGAAAGATGGCATAAAAAAAATTTGGAATTTCTTTGTATATTTATTGAAAAAAAATATATATTAAAGTTTTGGACATGAAAAGCACAAGAATTTTTGGTTTCACCCATATATAGATTTCTGATATTTTACAAGATTGACAATCCCAATATCTCTGACATATAATTTTATGAAATATAATAAAAGTGAAAAAGAAAAATCTGCTTTTTTCTATCTAATGCATCCTGTTCCATTGTTTTGTTAGTATCTTATTTCTTACGGTTAATTTTGTTAAAGTTTAAATTGGTTTAAGTTATAATTTTATTTTTTGTTGAGTTTCCTATATCAGTAAGTATCAGTAAAGGTTATTTTATGGTTTATTTTAGAAGCAGTGCATTGGGCAGTTTTAAAAATTAGGGAAGAACATTGCGCTCCTCCCTTAGAAGTGACTTGCTACGATCCGATTGAAGTGAGGAAAAGGAACAAGTTGATAGATAAATGCAAAAAAAAAAGAGTGCAAGCAAAATATCAGTTAGTTATCATTTTCACCAACTCCACCATGAAGGTTCATACAGCCATATTCCATAACTATGTGAGTTTATATATTTCAGTATAAATGTTTTTTTGCATTTATTTAAAAACTAATAATCCTCGTAATAAAATAATAATCCTCGGCCATCAATGAAAATGTAAACCCAACCTGAAACCGGAATGCAACAAACAAGTTGGAAATTGCACGTGAAGCGTAGCAAATGAGGTGCATTCGTACGATAACAAAGTTTTAAAAATATTCATATCTTACTGTTATAGATCGGATACAGTGTAGTGATCGAATTCTTTGTGTTCCTGTAAATATACAAGAAGTAATTTTTATTACACTTCAGTAATGTATATCATATTCATAAAATTTGAAATAGCTTAATGTAATTAAAACACGCCCCAAACAATATTTCCCCATATAGCATTATGTAGTGGAATATTTTTGTGTGGCCCTTCAATTTAATAATAAATATTCTTTGCATCAGATATTGTATAGAATGTATATTTTAATATATATATATCCGTCATAGGTTCATATCAATTTTATTATGTTCGAATGAGTGTAACACCAGTAAAACGCAATCGAATTCTTTTTCCCCATTGACCGTAATGTAACGGAATAATTTTGATTATCCCTGTAATTGATCTATGCATCTGATTTTCATAAGATTTGAAATGACTTGACAAAAGTATCTATGTAATAATTATATATTTTAAATTTCGGACAATTAAAATGCATTTGAAACTTTTCCTCCATTGATTGTAATGTAACGGAATACTTTTTGATTGTCCCTGTAATTGATCTATGTATCTGATTTTCATAAAATTTTAAATGAGTCGACAAAATTATGTAATAATTGTTTATTTTAAATTTCAAACAATTAAAATGCATTTGAAACTTTTCCCCATTGACTGTAATGTAACAGAATACTTTTGATTGTCCCTGTAATTGATCTAAGCATCCGATTTTCTTAAAATTTGAAATGACTCGGCAAAATTATGTAATTATGTATTTTTTATATTTCAAACGCCCCCCCCCCCCACACACACACACTTGTCCTCCACAGGACCTGATAGCACTATACATTTACTGTCTTGACATATTAAACATGTCGGGGTCTAGGACTACCGGTTTACGAGATACTTAGGTTTGAAAATTTTAATTATAGAAAATGCCGGTGTTGGTGAAAAATTGATTAAATACCTATTTCCAATGTCTACCATGAGCAGTTTTACTAAATAATATTTCACTGCATATGCAAGAATTCAATCAAAATATAACATGCATAATTTATTAGTTCTAGTAGATGTCTTAAGGGGGGCTCAGGGATTGAAAAATTTTCAAAATATCAATTTTTTTTAATGATCTAATTTGATTATTCATATAATTCTTAACTCGATGCAAAAAAACCACATAAAAAAATTTGCATTTTTAACGGAGTTATAAGCATTTATGTATCAACACTTTCATAGCCGCATCCATATAATTTCAACTTAGATCATTGAACTCTAGATCATTTAAAAAAATAGATTTTTTGAAAAGTTTTCAACCCCTGAGCCCCCTTAACCTTGTCATCATCTAGTAGACATCTTAAAATTTGCAAGTAAAAGTGCTGTCTTGCCCCCTCGTATCGCTGAATGGTGTATAAGTATTAAATAAAATAAATGCTTCACTGAGCAGGATAATAACATTTTGCTTTTGTTTATATTATAGGGTACCTGATAACTGAAGAAGTACTAGTGTAGCACCCACAAAACGCCCGAGTGTTGTGGCTAATTGTAAAACATGTATGTATTTATATATATATAAAATCGAGATTGTGATCCAAACTGTGTCATGTTTCTTTCCTGTCATCATTTTTAAGGGAGATCCGTACCACATTTTCGGCCAAAAATCATCAAAAGTTCAAAAAATTTTTTTTTCTCAGAAAACGATAAAATACATATTTGCGAATATCCATGCAAAATTTCAGAACTTGGGGACACTTGGAACAGGTAGAAAATGAACTTTTTAAATTGTACTCAAATTTTAAATTGTACTCATTGTACTGTTTAAAGGACTAGCGGCCATTTAAAACGTGTTTTCCTGAAAATGACTTTTTTCATATTTTGCCTAAGTTCAAAGTACTAAGGTTCAGTAGTAAAATGATTAAGAAACAAAGTGTTTATGTTTTTAGAATCTTAAAAAAATTTGCAACAAAAGTAAGGAGAGATATTTTTTTTAACTATTTCTGAAAATTTTACATAAATTGGTAAAAATGAAAATTATAACGAATTTAAGGAAATTTACCATGCGTATTTTTTCTTTATTTTTTTTTAGTCAATTAAAATAGAAAATTTACAATATCTCTCCTTAGTTCTTTTCTATATACTATAACACCGTTTAAGAAATTTTAGTAATACCAAAATATTGAAAATTGAATGAGGAGTAGTAATTTTAAAAAGTGTATTTTTTGACAAAAAAAAAATCATAAGTCCCCATAAAAAATATACTTTTTAATAAAAAGTGATTTTTTTTTTGCTAATTATTCCTTACAAGAAGATTCTTAAATAGTACACCAAAATTCATTACTTTAAAATCAATAATAAAAATTTTGGATTTTTTCTTACGGGTCTCCCTTAAGCACATTTAAAACGATGTAAAAAAAGCAAAAAAAATTCTGTTAAAGTTTTATATTAATTAGGTTGTCCTAGTAGTACACTTTGATATTCTATA
The DNA here is from genome assembly GCA_964019185.1 of Maratus speculifer. Taxonomy (NCBI): domain Eukaryota; kingdom Metazoa; phylum Arthropoda; class Arachnida; order Araneae; family Salticidae; genus Maratus; species Maratus speculifer. Next base: position 413,482,501 of record OZ025293.1, on the reverse strand, counting down.
AGAAAACGTTTGGGGTACTATTGCTTAAATAAGAAAATACGTGCGGAAAACAGACAAAAATACCATTTTCATTGCATTTTGAGGCAAAATAACAAACCCATGGAAACGAATATCAAGCAAATCAAAAAATAGAACTATCGCACTTGTCTGATGTTCAAAATAATGGCTCTTAAGTTTTAGTACCTCCTTATTCATGGGTCTGTAAAGGATTTGTGTCCTGTTTTTGTGAAGTTTTTTATTGTGAAATCTAATCACAATTTTGAGAAAATGAAAAAATCATTATATATAGGTTCTTGTTTATGTTTTTAACAAGGTCGTTTATATATATATTTTTAAGAAAAAGTATGTAATAGGTACTTTGTTGACTTTAACCGATTTGTGACAGGTTAAATATTTTAAAACAATTTGTGAAAGTTAGTCTGGCAACAGAAAAGTTTAGGGAAAGGTCTATTTTGAAGACAGACTTTTGTGAAGGGCACTGTTTTAAGATGAAAATTTGTGTGAAGGGTCCTATCTAAATATTTAAAAAATTGTGAAAAGCCCTTTAAAAGACCCAAATTTTTCCTAAACAAATCCCTGTTATTTCTAAGCTAAGCAGCGATTCCTACTCTCCACTAAGCATGATTGATTGTTGAAATTGTCAACGGCCGAGGAGATAATACTAACAATTGATAGTTTTAGGCTTTCAGTTATGTGATTATTTTTCATCTGGTAACTATTTTGTCAATCATTAGATTAGTATACTATAGTGTGAATCAAAAGTTGAAACAATAATTCTATTTATTAATACTAGGTACAGTTACAGAGAGATTTTTGATTTTTTGATACATAATACTATTTTTGGAAAAGGTGTGTAATAGCAGTATGCAAATAGTTTAGCGATAAAATGATGAGGATTATAGCAAGAATTTAAAACCCAAAGAAACTTGTTGTGTATGTGATAAAAATAACATTCGTGAATCTAAATCTGCAATGGAATACATACATTTAAAATTCTTTTTTACACTTATGTGTTTGTATATTATATATATTATTGGAGTAACACATTAATGAAAAATAACTTTAAATTAACTAGAAATTTATACACACAGCATGCATAGATTTATGTATAACAATTCAAATTTAATAGTAGAATAATCGGGCATAAGATTCCTCCACGGGGATCATATTCCGCGGAATCCACGGAAATTTTATTTTGTAATTGAAGGCAAATATTTACGGCGATCTGAAAAGTTATATTTTATTTAATAAAATTTCTGGGTCGAAAAATGATTGTTTGAACCGCAGATTATACGCAGGAAATTAGGGTAGTAGGGATGCACAACCTATGGCCCGCGGGCCACATTGATACCACTATTTTCATGCAGAATAATTTTCCTTGTAATAGTGAAAGAAACTTAGCTATTAAATAAAACAAACATAATTTTTTAAATATTCTTGTGGCAAACGATTTTCTGGCAAAAAGGTTGTGCATCACTACTGTATAGAAATTTAAATTTTGTAATTTTTTAAAGAAATATTTATGACTCGGACTCAACTAGCTTGTAAAATATTTCTTTACCTCATATAAAACATTTTTTTCTAATTAGAACTATATGCATGCGCGTAACCAGGGAAGGGGGGTTGCCATTCAAGATTGATCATTTTAAATAATCAAAATTTATAAAAGAAAAAAAATGAAAGCAAAGTTGGTTCAAGTAGTTAATCAAAACTAACAGTATGTTTTGAAATGTGATAAAGGAATAGACACAGATTTTTTTTTTTTTTAAGAAAATTATTTTGCCTATCTTTTTTAAAGGTAGAATATTTACAAGAATCTGTATTAATCACAGTAAGTGAAAAAGTTGGTTTTATAATCCAATTTGATGTCTTTTGCTTATGTTTTTTTTTAAACACCGTTCTTTTTCATGCATGTTTTTTAAATTCCATAAAAAATTTACGTAAATTCTCGACAAGGATAGAAAATATTTATATCTTTGCTTTTGTAATCTAAAGTCTAGATAAGAAATAAAAAATCGAAAGGAAATACAGATGAGAGGTGAGACGGGCTCAGCCCGAGCTCGAACCCGAGCCAAGGCCCGACATGGGCTCGGGTTCTATTTTTATTCTACTCTTCGTGCTCGGGCGGGGCCCGGCTTATTTTTTCTGAAGCCGGAAAATTTTATTTATTCATGTGTAGAAAAGATTGAAAGAACTTTTTCCACTTGAAAATGCCTGCTTAATCCTTTTCAACTCATTTTAATTTTTTTTTTAAATTTATCAATATAACGGGGTAACTGAATGCTTGATTATTTATGTTAGTATTTCATTGCTAATTCAAATGAAAATTTGTGATAATTACAGATTTATGTCTACGGAATTTCCAGCGACGATCGATTTATACGGCGCCAATCAAAACAAACCCAACAATATTTTTTTTGTTGTTGGCATTTCATAAGCAGAAGATATTTTTTAATGGAATCATTTCTTTATTTATTATTTAGTTACATGACTCTAAGATAGTATTTTCTCCTGTTTTTTGTAGACAAGAATTAGCTGGAGGTATTTAATCTTCAATTGTGGCCAAATTATAATCGTTTTTCATATGAAAATAACTTTAGTGATTATTATATGTGTTTGTCATCTTGATCTCTGCTCATGCTGGGGACGCAGTTCCTTATCGAAGTCACTTTTCTCAGTAAGTAAATATGATTAATCTATCAGTGTTTTCTCTTTTTCTGTAAAAGCATTGGACCTTTAAGGGGACAAGGGACCTTGAAATCCTTAAAAATAATTTTTTTTATTTTTTGTAAATTTCACCTAAATATTATTCAAGGGTACATTATATGCATTAAAACACGCATTTATCACAAAAAAAAATGCAAAAAAAAAATTATTTTTGACAAAAAAATGGCATTTTACGCAGCGTCTTCGAAATGCCCCCTGCGCATTCCATATCAATGAAAATCCCCAATATTTTTTATGAAAGTTTGTTTTATATATATAAACAAAATTGTGCATCGAATTTTGAATATTTGAATTTAAAGGTAAAATAAAAAAAAATTGAAATTTTGAAATTTTTTCAATTTTCAAATTTTTTTTTTTTTTTTTTTGTAAATTTTATCTTAAATATTATTCAAGGGTGCATTATATGCATTATGGCATGCATTTATCACACAAAATTTTTTTTTAAATATTATTTTTGAGAAAAAAATGGAATTTTACGCAGCGTCTTCGAAATCTTCGAAATGCCCCCTGCGCTTTCCATATCTATGAAAATCCCCAATATTTTTTTGGAAAGTATGTTTTATATATATAAACAAAATAGAGCATAGATTTTTACATATTTGAATTTTAAGATGTAAAAATGATTTTTGAAAAAAATTTCATTTTTTTTTTTTAACCTTTAAATTTAAATTTTCAAAATTCGATGCACAATTTTGTTTATATATATAAAACAAACTTTCATAAAAAATATTGGGGATTTTCATTGATATGGAATGCGCAGGGGGCATTTCGAAGAAGTAAAATGCCATTTTTTTTGTCAAAAATAATTTTTTTTTTGCATTTTTTTTGTGATAAATGCATGTTATAATGCATATAATGTACCCTTGAATAACATTTAGGTAAAATTTACAAAAAATAAATTTTTAAGGATTTCAAGGTCTCTTGTCCCCTTAAAATAACAATGTCGATTTTTTAAATTTACGTTGATTTTCAGGTACCCGTCAATCTCAGTAGATTGTTATGAGAAAGGAATCGGTTATAATGAAAGATGTACACTTTTTAAAGAAAATTGAAGAACGTTGTTCGATTCGTCAGCTTACAAATAATAATTTCGCCAAATTTGTTGCATTTATTCATTAAACACAAAGGTGTCCACCAAATTTGTTTATTAACCCTTTCCGGCATGGACAAAATCTGTTAGTAAAATGAGAAATTATTGACTGACCCCGGAATTCACAAACGAATCCCGTTTATGATGATTAAAACGGGAAAATTCATAAAATTCTAAGTATCATAAAATAGTAAATTTTAGCTATAGAAGAAAAAAAAATTACTCTTTTAATGATTGGAATATGGAAAGTGTTTTTTTTTTTTTAATGAAGTTTACAGGACCCAGACACTGTAAAAACGTTTTAATTTTTTAACTATTTAAAAAGACCTATTTTAACGTGAATTAGATTTTAAACAATGCATAACAAAATCTGAAACATTTTTGCAACTTTAAGAATACTTATAAAACTAACAGTTTAGAAATTAGCTTTTGGTAATCAATAAGAAACTATAAAAAAAGTACACTGTATAAAAATAAGCACAGTTTTAACAACATGTTTTGTAATATAAATGATTTTTTTTTTAAACTTCATTGCTGCCATATGTATCAATAGCCCAGTCATTTTAGCAAAAATAGGGGAAAAAATTAGAACAAAGCTGGATTTTTGCATAGGTGCTAGTTAGGTTATGTAGTTAAACATACTAAAAGTCCCCATCGATCCGATGTGAGCTTTCGCCACCAGGGGGCGCTAAAGAGCTTGAAAATCGGTTTTTTGTGAATATCTCACGAACAATGGCATTTAGAGAAAAAAGGTGAATTACAAAGTTGTAGATAATTTAATTTTCTATAAAAAGTGTCATTAACATTTGTTTGTCACATTAACCCTTCCCTGTCTAAACTGTAACAACGTGACCATATTTGAAAGTAAAATTATAAAAATTCAAAAAATCTGCTGCTACTTAAAATTGTAAACAGATCTATAATTCTCACCTTTGAATGGGGAAAATGAACATATAATATACATTTATGCTTAATTCCACGCCACCCTTGAGGTAAAAAACTTGGTGCGTTTTTTTTTTTTTTTTTTTTTTTTTTTTTTTGGTTATCCCAGTAGGCATATTCCACTTATAGGGACTGATTTAATCCAATTTAAGTCGTTTAACTGCTTTAGTAATTCTTTGCACAGCTTCAATTTCTACACTCGATTCAGATTCGTAATTATCTGTATTTATTTATCTCGTTGCTGCACTGCTTTCAGTATTTTTTGTTTGCCTTTCGATATCATCACTGAATACATAAGTAGCAACTTCCCTCCTCCCTTGCAGTGGGCAGATACTGTCAATATTTTCCTCGTCTTCAAATTCAATTTTACTTGCATTATGGAATGAAACTCTGCAGTAATTTACAAAATATCAGAACATTTCAATCCAATTTTTCGGCATCCACATGCTTTTCCACATCCTTTGGGGCAAGTATAAAAAATAGATTCAATAATATCTTTTGGTGCGGGCGGTAAGGTAGCAAGAATTGGAAACAAATTAGGTGCATTTTGCCAGCCCCAGCTCTCAGGAAGTAGTTTATTGCTTAATCAGTATTGTATGTACTTGATGATAAATACGTAAACTGTACAATCTAGCTGCATCTTCGGCAGGCGGCAACGATAAAAGGCTTTTTTTTTACCAACAGCAATTCTTTTCTTGAAACATACATAACGGTACTTTATCAGAGAAATTTCTGCTTTACTACCGTATAAAGCAAGAAAAATAGTTTTTCCAGCCTCGGAAACTTCAAATTAAGATACTTGATCACTTTTAAAAATGCTGGCAGCTTGTATGTTATGATCTTCTTCCTTCTTCAAAAATTTTGCCAACGACATTTTACCTTTCCCAAACATTGCTGATATCGAGTCACAACATGAAAAAGCTTGAAGGAACAATATGTGATCTTTCAGAACAGCATCATTGTTAATATTGTGCTATGAATCAGGGATGCCACTTTTCCGCCGAAAGGCGGATTTCCGCTTTTTTTAATTTTTAAGAATTCTCGATTTTCGTTAAGCGATCACGAAAAAAATTAGCGATTTTCGTCCAATGATCGCGAAAAAAAGAGCGATTTTCGTCGAACAATTCCGAAATAAAATGGGAATTTTCGTCGAACAATTCCGAAATTACACAGCAATTTTCGTCAAGCGATCGAGAAATACAACAGCTTTTTTCGTCAAGTGATCGCGAAATATAGCAGCGATTTTCGTTAAAAGATCGTGAAATATAACAGCGATTTTCGTTAAACGATCGCGAAATATAACGGTGATTTTTGTCAAAAGATCGAGAAATAAAACGGCTATTTTCATCAAACGGTCGCGATGTAAAACAGCAATTTTCATCAAACGATCTTGAAACGAAACGGTGATTTTCGTCAAACGATCGCAATGTGAAACGGTGATTTTCGTTAAACGAACTCGAAACGAAACGGTGATTTTCGTCAAACGATCGCAATGTATAACGATGATTTTCGTCGAACGATCGTGATGTAAAATGGCAATTTGCATCAAATGATCGCGAAGTAAAACGGCGATTTTCGTCAAACGATCGCGTTGTAAAACGACGATTTTCGTCAAACGATCGCGTTGTAAAGCGACGATTTTCGTCAAACGATCGCGAAATAAAACGGCAAGTTTAGTCGAACAATCGCGATGTAAAACGGCGAGTTTCGTCAAACGATCGCGAAATAAAACGGCATTTTCCGTCAAACGATCATGAAATAAAACAGCTATTTTCGTCAAATAAAAAAAAAATCGCAGAAAAAAACTTGCAAATGTTTGCTATTTACTCCTGGAACAATCATCAAATCTATTGCTGGGTTACTTAAATTGATTTAAAATGATGTGAGACATAAAGTTCCTCACTGAATTTGTTGTTGGATTAAATTAATTCATGTAAAATACAGTAAACTAAAGAAAAATCATTTTTATTTACTCCTATAAATTAAAAGTTTACAAAAAAAAAAAAACTGCAATTTTTTTAATTTATTATAAACAGTATAGTTTACAAAATTCATGCATAAATGATGTGAAAAATGTCGTAAATTTTACTTTACGCATAATTTCCTCTTTTTAGCTATTTTCTGAGTGGCATCCCTGAATGAATACAGGGTGGTAACAATTCGTTCTCTTCTAGACTTAATAAAAAATATCTCTATCGATGGAAGTGCTAAAGCAGTCAACAATACAAGAAAGTCAACATCATCGCCAACAACAGCAGTAAGCGCACCAGACTTTGCTACTTCAATAACTGTGTTAACAATTAGTGTGTCTGCATCATCTTCTGCTTGTTTCGCTTCGAAACCATTCTCCATAAATTTCTCCATAAGCATAGATATGAGACGTGTCTTATTTTAATGATTAGATTAAAAAAAAAAAAATCCGCGGTACTTTAGAGCTTTCTTTTTTTCCTTCTGTAAAAATTCTTCGTCTAATCTATCAGAAATAATCATCAGTATCATTTTCCTTTAAATTCAAACAACGTGACTGTCATTTCTCAATTTTTCCTTCAATGGATGATTAATTTGTGCGGATATTGATCGTTTTTCGGCAATAGATTTATTGTATGATTTAATAAAATTCTTTCGTGAATAATTTTTCTTACTCTTTGAATGAACTGTAAATTCATTATTGTTTTTAGCCATTTCTTCAAATATTTTCCACTTATGGTCATCTCTTTCCGAACTTGCTGTCACAAACGACTTCAGACCCTTTTTTTCTGTTTTTACAAAATCTTTCGAAACCCAGTCCTCATCTCATGCAAGATAAACTATTTTGTCAATCTCCATTTTTCGCTCAGAATCAGTAATTAAGAAAGAGTCATTTTAAACTGTCATAAATAATTTAAAACTTTCTACAACATGCGTTGAAAATAAAATTATTCCCTTCCTAAAATCTTAAAAAAGAAATACTTCGTTCAATAAATTAGGGTCATTTCATACTAGCGAAATGAGCACCAAATAAAAATAAAATATTGAAAAGTACTTGCACGTGGTACATTTCGACAAATGCAAAGAGAGATAGGGTATTGGGCAATGACTATTCTTCACCTGAGAATAATAAAGTTCTATCTGTGTTTTTGAAAATATTGTCTTATCTATATAGAAAGACTATTTGTATCTATGAAGGCATTTTTGCTCAAAATGATGTTATATATAATTTACATATAATATTACAATTATATTACGACATTATTTTAATCCATAAATGCCTTTATAGATACAAATAGAACATTTCTATATCGATAAGTCGATTTTTTCAAAAACACAGATAGAACCTTATTATTCTCAAGTGACGTATTGCACAAGCGCGCGAAAACGCCATACAAACAATGGGGGAGAGATGAGGGGGGGAATCAAAAGTTGTTTAGTATTTGTTCTGCCTCTTCGCCGCGTTATGATTGTGCTTGGACATTCTTTTTCAATAATGTTTATTTTATCTTAATTTTTGGCAGGGAAGGGTTGGTGTGACAAAAAAATGTTAGACACTTTTTGTAGGAAATTAAATTATCTACATTTTTGTAATTGAACTTTTTTGTCTAGATGCCATTGTTCGTGAGATATTTACAGAAAACTGATTTTCAAGCTCTTTAGCGCCCCCTGGAGGCGAAAGCTCACATCGGATCGATGGGGACTTTTAGTATGTTAAACTACATACCCTAACTAGCACCTATGCAAAAATCCAGCTTTGTTCTAATTTTTTCCGCTATTTGCAAAAAAAGGTGCTAAAATGACTGGACTACAACACAAGAACATGAAAATATTTATACACTAGAAGATAGCCTGTCAAAATGACGTGTTTCCATTTTTACAGACATGCTACTTTACCGCGGAAGCGCGGAATTCCGCTTTTTCGGCGACGAATTTTGTTATCCCTGGGATCAATGCAAATATGTATTAAAATTTGTTGACATTTATATGTAGGGGGGGGGGGGGTACAGATGAAATACAACGAAAACGCGAGTTAAACGGCGCTAAATTAAGAAAATTTCTTCAAAGGATTGCAGGAACAACGCAAATTTTTCTAAAGGATCGAAAAAAACTATAAAATCATCAAACAATCGCAGAAAAAATATTATTTACTTCAGAGGATCGCGAGAAAAAACACTATTTTTGTTAAATGATCACGAACAAGACGCGATTTTCGTCAAAAAAGTGCTGGGAAAACACGATTTTTGTGAACAGATTGCGGAAAAATACTCTAATTTTGTCAAATAATCGTATTTTATCGAAAGATCGCGGAAAATGCTCCAATTTTGTAGAAAGATCGCAGAAAATACGCAAATTTTGACGAAAAATCGAGGAAAATACGGAAATTTTAACGAAAGATCGCAGGAAATACACATGTTGACAAAAGATCGCAGAAAACACACACATGTTGACAAAAGATCGCTGAAAACACACAAATTTTGGAGAAAGATCGCGAAAAATACGCAAATTTTGACGAAAGATCGCGGAAAATACGCAAATTTTGACGAAAGATCGCGGAAAATATGCAAATGTTGACGTAAGATCGCGGAAGATACGCAAATTTTGACGTAAGATCGCGGAAGATACGCAAATTTTGACGTAAGATCGCGGAAGATACGCAAATTTTGACGTAAGATCGCGGAAGATACGCAAATTTTGACGTAAGATCGCGGAAGATACGCAAATTTTGACGTAAGATCGCGGAAGATACGCAAATTTTGACGTAAGATCGCGGAAGATACGCAAATTTTGACGAAAGATCGCGGAAGATACGCAAATTTTGACGAAAGATTGCGGAAAATACGCAAATTTTAACGGAAGATCGCAGAAAATACACATGTTGACAAAAGATCGCAGAAAACACACATGTTGACAAAAGATCGCTGAAAACACACAAATTTTGGAGAAAGATCGCGAAAAATACGCAAATTTTGACGAAAGATCGCGGAAAATACGCATATTTTGACGAAAGATCGCGGGAAATACGCATATTTTACGAAAGATCGCGGAAAATAATGCAAATTTTGACGAAAGATCGAGGAAAATACGGAAATTTTAACGGAAGATCGCAGAAAATACACATATGTTGACAAAAGATCGCAGAAAACATACAAATTTTGGAGAAAGATCGCGAAAAATACGCAAATTTTGACGAAAGATCGCGGAAAATACGCATGACGAAAGATCGCGGGAAATACGCATATTTTACGAAAGATCGCGGAAAATAATGCAAATTTTGACGAAAGATCGAGGAAAATACGGAAATTTTAACAGAAGATCGCAGAAAATACACATGTTGACAAAAGATCGCAGAAAACACACATGTTGACAAAAGATCGCTGAAAACACGCATATTTTGACGAAAGATCGCGGAAAACACGCATATTTTGACGAAAGATCGCGGGAAATACGCATATTTTACGAAAGATCGCGGAAAATACGCAAATTTTGACGAAAGTTGGAGGAAAATACGGAAGTTTTGACGAAAGATCGCAGAAAATACGTATATGTTGACAAAAGATCGCAGAAAACACAGATTTTGACGAAAGATCACGAAAAATACGCAAATTTTGACAAAAAATCGCGTAAATACGCAAATTTTAACGAAAGATCGCGGAAAATACGCAAATTTTGACGAAAAAGCGCGAATTTCGCTAAAGGATTTTGGAGAAATGCAGATCTTATTAAAAAGGCTGTGGGAGAAAAAGTGCAATTTTCGTCAATTGGTCGCGAAAAACGCTAATTTCGTTAAAAAATTTCAGAAAAACGCAGATTTCGCCAAAAGTCTGTGAGGCCGTGAAAGTTCAGCTTTTTTCTTGCTGAGCCTGTAGCATGTCTGATTTTTAAAAGGATGATAAAACATTATAACAACTTTGGTCAATCATAGCCACTTTAGTCATAAACAATTTTGAAAAATACAAAGATTGTACATGAGAAAAAAAAAATCAATAGAAATCTGCATTTAAAATTATAACAAAACTATCTGGTGGATGGGGAGGGATTGTAATGAACAAATGGTAAATGCATAAATTTTAAAAGAATAAAGTAAGGTAAAATATCAATTATAAAAGAATACTTTCTGAAACTACAGCCAAAAAATATTTTAAAATACTGAGAGAAAATAATAAAAATATCCAAAATGTATAAAAAAATTTTCCACTTTGGCCATTTCCAGACGAATATGAGAGGGTAGCCAAATTATTGAATGGGTAAAATAATGGCATAGAATATGCAGCTAATGAATTTCACTCACAAAATTACAGTAATTAATTCACAAAAACATGCATTAATAATGCAAAACATGCACTAATAATGCTATTTTAAAACACTTGTGAATTAACTATTTTATACCATTAGCTAATACTTTATAAGATCGAAAACAAATGTCAACAATAAAGAGTAAACAATCGTGATTCGTTATGTGACAATCAAGTCATTCACGACTGTAAAAAATAAATAAATAAAGCAACATGAATATAAAAATTCTGACAATATTGTATTTAAAACACACCTTCGCTTTTCTTAAATAAAAAGTTTTAATTAAACACTGTTAAAAATTTGACTGTGTTGCTGCACAGTCATTACACAGTTTTTATAAAAAATGATTACTTTACAGTATTACACTGTTAAAAATTTGACTCATTTGTTGCAGCGTCACTCCACAGCTTTTATAGAACATCTCTTTTATGACCAATGAGAATCCTTTCTATCACAGTAAAGTAGCCGCTTTATATAAAAGCAGTGGAGTGATGCTGCAGCAAATGGGTCAAATTTTTAACATTTGCTGCAGCATCACTCCAACACTCTTATATAATACGGTTACTTTGTGTTTGTTACTTACAGTGTATTCTATAAAAGCTGGGGAGTGATGATGCAGCAAAAGGGTCAAATTTTTAACAGTGTACTGCTAAAAATTTGACCCATTTACTGCAGCGTCACTCCGCAGCTTTTATAGAATGTCTCTTATGACCGATGAGAATGCTCCATAACACAGCAAAGTAATCGTTTTCTATAAAAGCGGTGGAGTGATGCTGCAGCAAATGAGTCAAATTTTTAGCAGTGTGGATATTGTGTTTGAAATAGGGAAAAGATTTCAAAGCACAGTAAAATGTAGTGACCTCATTTACAGCTCAAACTGTAAATCTGACAAATGAGAACGTTCCATTACGACTCTGGAATGTTTGCATTGGACAAAAAATTGATAGCCTTTAAAATCGGAGATAACTTTTCACAATGGAATTTGTCATTGGTCACAATAAGTGTTTTTTCTCATGGATGGGTTGACCCCGGAATCGTTATACATGGAGGGATTTTATATAGATAATTTATAATCAAATAAAATGAAAGTTGAGCTTATATCATATAAGTATTTGAAATGAAGTCATTTAAAGTGTCTTTTAAGAATGAAATTTTTTTAAGCTTTAGAAATTTAAAGTGAAAGGAAGTTTCTTTTTTGGGTAGAATATTTTGCACTATATATAACACTTGAATTATTTCTGAGATACCTTTTTTGAGATGTACTTTTGAAGCAAAGGTCAATTGAGCAGGGAGATTTTTTAAGAAAACAAAGAGGGGGCAGGGGGGATTTAAAGCTAAACCTTTAAGAATATTTGTTTTTGAAAATTAATGACTATGCTTCCCATAAGTTGATCAGCTATATTTGGATTTACACCTTTAGTATTGTTCCTCCTTTTTAAGGCAATTGTATGTGCAGTTACATTTAATTTTATTGTATAAGTAGCTATTAAAATGACATTTAAATTATAAGAGTTAAGTGCCACTGTATATATAGATGGGAAAATTCCATCTCATTTCTCACTTTCATGTCTGAAAACACTGTCTTTAAAAATCATAAAATAACCTCTGTTTATTTCGGTATGGATAAGTAGGAAATGGGAAGTATTTCAATGATTTTTGATTTAATAATTTTTGGAATCAGAGGCGGATTATCCATTAGGCTGAGTAGGCTGAAGCCTAGGGGCCCAGAAGAAAAGGGGACTCGGTGCTAAAATTTTCGTAATATAAAGAACAAGAAAATATTATTTTACACTGGTCGGACATTAATATTTATTACAAAAGACAAAAGATCAGCGAAATTCTTTGTCGTAATCATTTATATTTTTATCATCAATGATTTATGAGTTAATGAAGCAAGCATGTGTTTTAATTTTTCCAGTATATACCTTTTTGAAGGAGTGAAAGGGGCCCCTCAGAAAGTCAAGCCTAGGGGCCCGGGTGGTAGTTAATCCACTTCTGTTTGGAATACAAGGAGTTTGGGGCCACTGTGATACAATGGGGTGTAAAGTGGCAGAGCTCTATTATAATGATTGTATTTAAGAGATAATCATATGTTTATGACCTTTTTATTTCTGTCTTGTATGTTTATAATGTATACATTTTCTTAGGATTCATCTTTTGGGACAGTTTTGTTGAAATGCCCTATGAGACAGCTTGAACAACAAAGCAGTTGGACTGAACCATCTGGATTGGAGTTCAATCTGGTGTCACTGGCTTTTAATATGGATCTGTTAATCTATTAAACTTCCAGGGGATTGGTTCTGGTCTTTCATCTGATTGACTACAAATGTGTCTTTATTGCATCTTGGGATATTCTGTGTTTCATCCTCTGTTTTAGGATAATGTGAGGATGCTAGAATAGCTCTTTGCCGACTCTTATATAACTGTGTTCTCGCTTTTTACTGACATTATTTTTCTGATTATAGCAGAATACGCTCCCAAGCTCTCCTGTCCAGCTGTCAAGAGCCTTGCCAAACACTAAGAGTTTGGCATATTTGCATAAATTTAAAAAAATAATAATAAAAATCAAAGCTGAGAGAAAGCTGTTAAATAAGACTTAAGCGTGTTCTTAAATCAAAAAGGGCAACTTTGTGACACATGCATTAATTTATTTTTGTTCAGAAATGCATGTAAAATGCCAGGTGTTGTTATTCAGAAACTGTCTAATTGCACTCATTCTTTTGTTTTTAAAAAAATAATAGATTTTTCATAACAAGCCTTCAAAATTGACGTTTTTGAGCACATTTCTTGACGAAAGCAGAAAAACAGGTCGAAAAGTAGGAGAAAAACGGATGATCATGTGATCGAAATAGCTTAGAACTGAATAGGTAATTTAATTATCATAAAATGGAAAACTAAGTTCCATTCAAAATCGCTTCCATAGTCAGGCATTCCAGTTTTATGTTTCTGTTAAAAAATGAATTTGTAAATATGTCAAAATGTTTTTCGCTTGTTTAGCGGATCAGTTAAGAACACCCTTAACGAACATAAGAATCTTAACCTTTTAAGCATAAATTAAGGTGTCTCAAATGCACTGCTCATAAGCATGAAGCTTTGTCACATTTACTAATTCTTTTTTATAAATAAGGCTTACATTAAGTAACTGGTAAAAGACTGGCAGAGTTTACTTTTGAAGCAATTTCAAAGACTGAGCTAGGTGCTGTATAATTTGGATAGCAACAGACAATAGATGTCTCTCAAATCTGTGTTCATTACATTTCTCATGATATCATCACTCATGCAGTGCCAAATTTTATGAGAATCTGGCTGAAATATATTTCGTCATTATAGTCAAAGTATTGATAAAATGTAAACTTTGATTAATGTAACCTTGATTTGAATAAATTTATTTAAGTGAAAAAGCCTCAGAATTTTACTTTTGTTATAACAACCTTATGAAATTGTTACATAATTTTAAAAAGTATTTTAATTCAGTCTAACAAGGAAGGTCTCCATTGGGGGCATACTCAGAATTTTTTGAAAAAAATACGAATTAAACTACTCATGTAGGTAATAAAGGATCAGTGAAAATTAGCAGCGGAATTACATTATTAGATATGTAAAAAAATAAAATAGTTTGGAATAATTGGCGTGAAAAGCTGAAAGAGACACGGGATTTGGCGAGCAGTGCATTTCCTCGCCAAAAGCAGACGATTTTAACGAATCTAAAAATTGATTTTAATTGATTTCAGTGTTAAAAATCTGCAGCATTTACTGCAACGTCACTCCACTACTTTTACAGAATCTCTTCTGACCAATGAGAATGCTCCCTAGCACGGTGAATTGACAGTGTCATACACTGTTAAAAATCTGCTGCATTTTGTTGCAACGCACTCCACCTCTTGTATATAATATCTCTATTCCAACCAATGAGAAAGCTCCATTTCACGGCCAAGTAACCGTTTTCTATACAAGCAAGGGAGTGCGTTGCAACAAAATGCAGCAGATTTTTAACAGTGTATTTTTCAATTTGGAACAATTTTAATCAATTTAAATTGTGTTTTAAATAATAAAATATATTAATTTCATTTTGTTATAAGTACATATAAACGTATATGACAAAATTACACTTAAAGTAAAGTAAAAATGCAAAACTAAAATTACTTAAACTAAACTTATTTAAATAAATTGAACATAGAAAGTTTTTTCTTTAAAAAGTATTTGAAGCGTAAAAGTGTATTTTTCAAAATTTCGTTTTTTCGCCAACCGGAGATAAATCGCCAAATAAACGAAATTTTTATTATTTTTTTACGGACGTTATAAGGAGGTTCCGCCGAAATTTTTTTTATAAACATATATAACTATATGAGAAGAACATTCTGTAATTTTTTCATATTTTTCTGAATATGCCCGTATGGAGACCTTCCTTGTAAGCTAACTTTGCTATTTTCCTGAAAATTATTCAATCTGAAAAGGATTTGATTTTTACATTTTTATTGCGTTAACCTTTTACTAATAGATCTTTAAATTTGTTTTCTCTAAAATAGGGTGCTGACTGTGTGAAAAATAAAACAAAACTTGATATTTAACTGTAAAAATGCTCCAGATAATTACCACAGGAAACAGAGAGGGATGGGGGTATTTTCTGATGATTGTATAATTTTTTAGATAAAATATTGATGATTAACTATAAAAATCTGGCTTATGCATAACTCTTTTTTTTTTTTTTTAATCCTAATTTTTGATTTTAGAACTGATTGTTGCTGTAAAAGTCTTGTACCATCACCATTGCCAGGCAATGCAGTATTTTCTATGAAAGTAATGTGCTGGGCATGTTCTACAAAATCTGTTAGTTCTGTTTTCCATCATCAATCAAGTTGAGTTAATTCAAGCCTTGTCATTATCCAGCCCACAGAACCTGAAATACTTTGAAACGAAAAAAAAAAAAAAAACTCAAATTATTATTCAAAAATAGAATCCCCCAAATCTTCTCGCACACATATTCTGCATTATATATGCATAATATTAGGTCATCCAGAAAGTTCTGAGGTAAATATCTCTTGTGATATTGAAATTGAGTGACACTAGAAATTACAAAAAAAAAAAGAAACTAAGTAGTAACATTTTTTCTTGATGTACATTATTATAGAAACAAAGTTCTATTTCAAAATTCCGATGTGAATGTGGCATTTATAGATTATCCTATTAAAAAAAATGCAAAACTTTCCAGATCACCCAATATATGTTATATATAAAAAAAAAAGTTGACTCTATTCACCTAAAAAAAGACTAGTAAAACTTTGCCAATAACTATTCAATTTACATTTTTTTTCAGCTTATCAAGCGATTAATTTTCTCTCACTCACATAAGTGATTTTGACACAACTCTGTAAAAGGAAGTAATACATCGTTGGTACTGTGTCAATCTATCTGGTATGAAAACAGTGTTGCTCGTGGACTATTTGATTTCTTGATAGGCAGCACTTTTTTGTAATGGTTAAATTCCCTTTTTTTTCTGTCTGAAAATTGTCTTTAAATAAGGTAAATTTTGCTATTTCAAAAATGTGGTGCCAATCCAAAAATTTTAATTTATAAAAATAAGGCCAGTGCCAGCACTGTTTGCATATTTCGTAGTTTGACATGATACTGGTGACATCTTCACTTTCATGCAAAAATAGTTTTGGTGTATTTTCAATTTACATGAATATTTAACAAATGTATTACACAGTCTGCATTTTTATTTTTACAAAATAAATGCTTTAATAGACTTACATTCAGCATTAAATTTCAGAACATTGACATATTTTATAGCTATCAATAACTTAATAAAAGTTGATTTTTTTTGTATAAATACCAAAGCACAGAAGATGCATGCCAAAATTTTAATTTTTTATGAAATTTAAGCTGTCATTCTTCCTCATCAAAACACATTTACCTTCCCAGTTATCAATCGATTTCAGTGTATTATCTAATTTTAAAATTTAAATCTCATATGTTTTATGTTTCTTCTGCGCTCAGTGCTGGCAAGTTTCTGCCAGGGTGGTTATAACCGATTAAATCCGGCATTGCAGAAACTCGTTTCTGCCAGAAAGTGGCAAAATTTTTCAAAAACCAAGAAGTAATACTAATAAGAACTTTAACATGCAATGATTCATACATGTATTTAATATATAAAGAATTTAGTTAAAAAATTAAAATAAAGATTATGAATGTTATTCAAAGTAGCAAAAAGCTTCAAGACAAGAGGATCATATAAATATACTTTCTTTATATAACATTTTTATGTCACTTCAAAAACGAAAATTTTCATAG
Source organism: Maratus speculifer (assembly GCA_964019185.1). Taxonomy (NCBI): domain Eukaryota; kingdom Metazoa; phylum Arthropoda; class Arachnida; order Araneae; family Salticidae; genus Maratus; species Maratus speculifer. The sequence goes on along the minus strand of OZ025293.1, from coordinate 413,465,187 downwards.
CGGTAATCTGATGCTGTACAAGTTTAACTACTGATATTGTTTATGGTTGAATTTCTAATTAAGTTTAAAAAAAAAAAAAAACTGATATTTTAACATGGCTTTTTAGAGCATTTTTAAATAAATAATACAATGCAATAACTTAAAAATTATACTACTACACACAAAGAGAGATGGTTCTAGTTGAAAATATGTAAATAAAATCTAGTACCCCCCCCCCCCCAAAAAAAAAAAAAAATGAAATATCTTGTACAAGTATTTTACAATATTGAAAAATATATATATTTGTGGAAAAAGTAATAGTACAGTAAGAGCATTCCATAATACAGGATTAACTTTCCTAACCTTTAAGTAGACTGCTTTTTAATTTGTTCTGAATGAAAGAAAAGTTTGAAAATATTCATTCAAGACCAGCATTACTTGCTGGTAATGTCAATGTCATTATTGAGGATGTAAAATTTGAGAAATTCTCATTTTCAGAGGTATTTGTTTTTAAAGGGTACCACCCACAGAAGGCAAGACATTTTCTAGGACTTCATTGAGAAAAATGTGTTTTTGAGAAAGGAGTCCTTTCTGCTACAAGGGGTAATTATATACAATACAAAATTTAAAATCGAAAGGCAATTTCTTTATGCTCAAATGTCAATTTTGATTCCACATACTTAGGATGCAATAAACTTGCATAAAAGCTAGCATTGCATTAAATGAGATTTGAATCTTGCATTTGTGAGTTTCTGTGATATTTCAATCATTAAATAAAGTTGAGTAAATTTTATGAGCAGCTGCAATAGAATAGTCATGTTACTTTTATTTAAAGCAACAATAGATTTTAACATTTGTAACAAGTATTTAAATTCTTTATAAATCATAATTATTTACAATTTTTTTCATGATTTTCAATTATTTGCAAATATAGCTGATTCTATGTGAAAGATTCAAAACTATCCAATTCTAATTCAAATCTATATATTTAAAACGCTAAGCAATTCCTTTCGACAGTCCGTGAGAGCAAACTACTGCATCAAATCACACCATTCTTTTTTTTAAACGAAAGGTATTTGGCCACAGATTTGTTATCCTACATTTGTTTGTTTTTATTAATTAGCCACAATTTTCAATTAAAATTACACATATGCGCATGCGTAGTACATAAGTACAAGTCTGCCTTTGGAGTGACGCACTGCACATGCTTAGAGATCCTCGCTCAGTTGAACTATTAGTTCACAGCTGGAAGTTTTGTTTTAAGTGCATCTGCATCTCAAATATAATTTATTCGATATTATTGTAAACAAGCTCTTCTTTTTATCACAAAGTTATTATTTGTCTCTTACAGTGTTATTAACAATACAAAAATATTGTTTATTTCGGAAGGTGCCGTACTACACATAGAAGATAAACGGAATGATCTGAGGCTAAAAGTTACCACTGGTAATCCTTCTTATAAATTGCCATTACCCACGAAGATTGGAAATGTTAGCATTTTAAGTTGTAGCTGATATCAATATATCAAAATATATATATATATTATAAACATTAAAACACAAAACAGTTTCTGTAAAATCAAAATCCAAATTCCATACAATTGCACATGCGTCAACTGATTCTAGAACTTCTCCATTATAGAAGATTACTCAGTGTGGCCCTGGTAGCGTAGCGGGGTAACGCAGCTGTTTTAAGCTCAGGGATGCCACTTTTCCGCCAAAAGGCGGATTTCCGCTTTTTTTAATTTTTAAGAATTCGCGATTTTCGTTAAGCGATCATGAAATAAAATAACGATTTTCGTCGAACGATTGCGAAATAAAACAGCGATTTTCGCTAAAAGATCGCAAAATACAACAGCCTTTTTCGTCAAGCGATCGCGAAATATAACACCGATTTTCGTTAAAAGATAGCGAAATATAACAGCGATTTTCGTTAAAAAGTTCGAAAAAAAAACCCGGATATTTTCGTCAAACGCCCGCGATATAAAGCAGCAATTTTCATCAAACGATCGCGAAACGAAGCGGTGATTTTTGTGAAACGAATCGCAATGTGAAACGGGGATTTTCGTCAAAAAAGTCACGATATAAAACGGCAATTTTCGTCAAACGATCGCGATACGAAACGGTGCTTTTTGTGAAACGGCGATTTTTGTCAAAGGATCGCGATGTGGAACGATGATTTTCGTCAAACTATCATGATGTGACACGGCGATTTTCGACAAACGATCGCTAAATAAAACGACCATTTTCGTCAAACGATCGCGATGTAAAACGGTGATTTTTGCGAAACTATCGCAATGTGAAAATGCGATTTTCGTCAAACGATCATGAAATAAAACAGCTATTTTTGTCCAAAAAATATCCTGCAAAATTTTGCTATTCACTTGTGGAATAATCATCGAATCTATTGCTGGCATACTTGAATTGGTTTAAAATGATGCGATAAGTAAAATTCCTCACTGAACCTGCTGCTGGTTTACCTTAATTGATGTAAAATGCTGTGAACTAAAAAAAAATAAATTTTACTTACTCTTATAAATTAAAAGTTTACAACAAAAATAAAAGCTGTAATTCTTTATTTAGTTTATTATAAACAATAAAATTGACAAAATTCACATATAAATGTTGTGAAAAATGTCGTAAATCATAGAAGGCGGCAGCCTTCAAGTGACGCAGCTTTAAACCTACCATCGTCAAAACCTACCATCGTCATAAGGGTAGATGCGGAACTTCATATATACAGCTAACTCAACATCAAAGGAAATCGGAAAAGCCGCCTTCTAATAACTCAGCAAATATTGGTCAGAATGGTCCAGTTTTTTTAATATAGTCTTATATTCCCAGTCTAATCCTATCCTATGATTTTTACATTCTTACGTGCCGTATATTTTTAGATCTCGATAACCATTTTAAAACTGAAATCGATGGTGTTTGTTCCTGATAATGAGATCTAGAAAACGGGCTGGGAGATTTTATTAAAACTTATATATAATATGAATCTCTTTAAGATAGAGGGAATAAGACTTGCCTTGTTTCTAGGAAAACTCTTGTTTGTTATATATTGGTCTTGGAAAATTGGACTATATTAGCTCGCGGATTACATGTTATTCTATGGGTTAGCAGACGAAGACACTGCAAAAAGGCAAATGTAGTAATGGTCACAGTTAAAACACCCGCATCGAAGCAATAAATGTTTTTTAAACTACAAAAACATCTTATGTGCTTTTAAACATTCAATAAATATATACTAAATCGAATTTCTATTTATTTTGCTTTTGTTTTTCGTAAGAAGAAAATATTACGTTTCTTACATTGGATATTTTTGCATTTTGTGGAAAAAATATTTTGAATCCTTTTTTAAAATAGGAAAATATTTTTTAATTATACATATTCAATATACTTTCGACTTATGATTTTTTTTTTTTAAGTTTTCAAACGAAAATTATTTTAAATTATTTGTTGTTGGAAAGTCATGTATTCATACGCCTAGGGGCGCCACTTGTCTAGTTTTGTTTTGAATCCGAACCCGAACGCGGCAAGTTACACGGAGCATTTTTCATTCAGGTAGTAATATTCTTACATAATGTCCATTAAATTGATATAGAAAATGCACGAATTAAAAAATATAAACCAGACAAGATAGAATCATTAAGTAATTTTCAGGTTTTAATAATCCACATGTTGTTTCTTGTTACGCCAATTGAATCTCGCAATGTCAATATACAACGAATAAGCTCTGCAATAAAGTAAACCGGAGAATCTTGCAATGGATTATTAATTAATACAGAATGTGTAACTTTGCAATAAAGTTATTTGCTTGTATTTTTGAAGACTTATGGATTACAGTGTGGAGGCAGGATATATTCAAAATTTTACGAGAATGCCAATTAAAAATCTGGACTGCATTTTGTTTTGTTGTCAGTAATTTTGGGTGAAATGCAGTTTACTCTCCTTCGCCAAGGAACTTTTTATGTGTATTGTTTGATAAACAATTTTACCTCTATATATTTTTTGTTTATTTTTTTAATTTTTTCGCTGCTTGAGCAAAGAATAGGTTTGCATTAATCATAATTAATAAACGGAAACTTACTGGCTTGCTTAAAGTATTGTTTTTAAATACAGGGTACAAAATACATGAATTTTCTTAAATCCCAGTTTATTTTATTAAAATTTGTCATTTCATGAAAATAAAATTATTGCATATCTTTTATCTTTGAGTTTAAGTGTTAAAACACTTTTCAATGTTTGCATTTTAACATGTTTTGCAGATAATACATTTTGTGAATTTCACAGAGTTGACTGTATTATACTCTATTATAAGCATTCATTATGATTTCTAGTACATTATTACATTTAAATTACTCTTTTTAAAAATGTAAACAAAAGATGAGCACATTATATTTGTGCAATGTCTGGTCCCAAGTTACACACACTTGAGGGACTTTACAATTTCTATATATTGCTTGTTTTAAACTTAAGTGAAATGTTGGCTAAAACATTTTCAGTTTCATAAATTATTTCAATTTGAAATATTTTAGTAATCGCTACTACTGTTATTCCGTCGACCAATTTCGCCAAATTATACATAATCACATATTTTTTTATTTTAAATAATGAAAAAACAAATAATTAGTAAAATATTAATAAAAAGTCGAAATAAAAATCAATGACATTTTAAATATACAAATTGTATTTAATGTCATTGAATGTGACATTCACAATCATCCATTATTGGAATTTAATCTTATAGTTTGGCAATAATTTTTTGGTCGACGGGATAACCTAGTAGTACCTAGTAATCTATAAAGCTAACAAGTAACATTTATACAACATTTCATTAACTCGATTCCTCTTAAGTAAATTTGAATAAGCCATTGCAAGATTCTCTGGTTAACTTTATTGCAGACTTTATTCATTGTATATTAAGACATTGCAAGATTGAATTTGCATAACAAGAAACATCCATGTGGATTATTAAAACCGTGAAAATTACGTAGTGATTCTATCATGTCTGTTCGATGTTTTTCAATTTGTGCATTTTCTTTATCAATTCTATTCTAAATAAATAAATTCTACCTGAATGAAAAATGCTAATAACGCATTCTCATTCAAATCAAAACTAGACAAGTGGCACCTTCTTAATATGGAATATAATATAGAATGTATGAAAACTTATGAATTAGAGGAGGGAGGCAGAATGTATTCAAAATTTTATGAGAATGCCAGGTAAAAATCCTGTATTGTACTTTTTTTTGGTTTGTTGTCAAAAACTTTTTTCTCATGTCTATGAATAAATTACTCCTTGCACCAACATAAGATTTTGTTGTCAGTGGCACAGCCAAGGGGGTGGTTTTGTGAACTACATCCATGAATCGCTAAAAAAAAAAAAAAAAGCAAATTGCATAAAAAATGGGAATTACCTCCACAAATTGTTTAAAATGTGAATTACGTCCATGAATCATGTAAAAAAGCGAGAATTATATTCATAAATTGTATGAAAAATGCAAATTACGTCTATGAATCGTGTAGTAAAACATAAATTATGTTCATAAATCGCTCAAAAAACACGAATTTTGGCGGCAAAAAGCTGAAACGGAAATTACCTCTATAAAACGCATGAAAATAGCGACTTGCATTCATGAATTGCATAAAAAATGTGAATTACGTTCATGAATCACTCAAAAAATGCAAATTACGTCCATGAATTGCATAAAAACGTGAATTACGTTCAAAAATCACTCAAAAAATGCGAATCACTTCCATGAATTGTGCAAAAAAACACGAATAACGTTCAGAAATTGCAAAAAATGCAAATTACGTCCAAGAATTGGTAAAAAAAGCGAATTACATTCATAAATCCTATAAAAACACAAATAATGTCAATAAATCGATCAAAAAACTCAAATTTCGTCGATAAAAAGCTCAAAAGATGCAAATTATGTCTATGAATCACATAAGTATAGCAAATTACGTCCATAAATCATGTAAAATGTAAATTACATTCATTAATCGCCTAAAAATCGCGAATTATGTCCATGAATCGCTCAAAAAAAGCGAATTGCATAAAAAACATGAATTGGGTCCACAAATCACTCAAAACATGAATTACGTCCATGAATTGTTTAAAAAAGTGAGAATTACGTTCAGAAATTGTATGAAAAACACAAATTATGTCTATGAATCGTGTAGTAAATCGGGAATTATGTTCATAAATCACTCAAAAAACACTAATTTTGGCAGCAGAAAGCTGAAACGCAAATTACGTTCATAAATCACTCAAAAAATGCAAATCACTTCCATGAATCGTGCAAAAAAATACTAATAACATTCATAAATTACAAAAAATGCGAATTAGGTCCAGCAATTGGTAAAAAAAGCGAATTACATTCATAAATCCTATAAAAACACAAATAGCGTCAATAAATTGATCAAAAAATGCAAATTTCGTCATCAGAAAGCTCAAAAAATGAAAATTATGTCTACAAATCGCATAAATATAGCAAATTACATCCATAAATCATGTAAAATGTAAATTACATTCATTAATCGCATAAAAATCGCGAATTATGTCCATGAATCGCATAAAAAACGCGAATTGGGTCCACAAATCGCTCAAAACGTGAATTACGTCCATGAATTGTTTAAAAAAGTGAGAATTACGTTTAGAAATTGTATGAAAAACACAAATTATGCCTATGAATCGTGTAGTAAAATGGGAATTATGTTCATAAATCACTCAAAAAACACGAATTTTGGCAGCAGAAAGCTGAAACGCAAATTACGTCTATAAATCGCATAAAAATAGCAAATAGTGTTTTGCATTCATGAATTGCATAAAAACGCGAATTACATTCATGAATCGCTCAAAAAACACAAATTACGTTCATGAAACGCATAAAAACGTGAATTACATATTCATAAATCACTCAAAAAATGCAAATCACTTCCATGAATCGTGCAAAAAAACACTAAGAACGTTCATAAATTACAAAAAATGCGAATTACGTCCAAGAATTGGTAAAAAAAAAAAAAAAATTACATTCATAAATCCTATAAAAACACAAATAACGTCAATAAATCGATCAAAAAATGCAAATTTCGTCGATAGAAAGCTCAAAAGATGCAAATTATGTCTATGAATCGCATAAGTTTAGCAAATTATGTCCATAAATCATGTAAAATGTAAATTACATTCATTAATCGCATAAAAATCACGAATTATGTCCATGAATCGCGCAAAAAAAGCGAATTGCATAAAAAACATGAATTGGGTCCACAAATCGCTCAAAACATGAATTACGTCCATGAATTGTTTAAAAAAGTGAGAATTACGTTCAGAAATTGTATGAAAAACACAAATTATGCCTATGAATCGTGTTGTAAAACGGGAATTATGTTCATAAATCGATCAAAAAATACGAATTTTGGCAGCAGAAAGCTAAAATGCAAATTACGTCTATAAATCGCATAAAAATAGGGAATAGCGTTTTGCATTCATGATTTGCATAAAAAAAACGCGAATTACATTCATGAATCGCTCAAAAAATGCAAATTACGTCCATGAATTGCATAAAAATGTGAATTATGTTCATAAATCACTAAAAAAAATGTGAATCACTTCCATGAATCTGCAAAAAAACACGAATAACATTCATAAATTACAAAAAATGCGAATTACGTCCAAGAGTTGTGTAAAAAAAGTGAATTACATTCATAAATCCTATAAAAACACAAATAACGTCAATAAATTGATCAAAAAACACAAATTTCGTCGACAGGAAGCTGAAAAAAACGTAAATTATGTCTATGAATTGCATAAAAATAGCAAATTACGTCCATAAATCATGTAAAATGTAAATTACATTCATTAATCGCATAAAAATTGCGTATTTTGTCCATAAATTGCTCAAAAATGCAAATTACATTCATAAATCGCATAAAAAACACGAATGATGACCATGAATTGCACAAAAAATGCGAATTACACCCAACATTAAATTAATTTGCAGAAAGTTTTTGGTTTTATACAAGTTTGCCAACAAGAACCTACAAGTTATCCTGAAACCCATTCTAAACCAACAAAAATTTAATGGAAAGATAAATTTGTCCAAGAAAGACAAAATAATTTCCATTGACATACATTGACCAGAATCGAAAAATTCCTATTGAAATCTATCCTATACACTCCAAAACCAGAAAGAAAAAAATCCCTCCAAGAGTAACTCAATCTATCTGCTGCAAAATAAAATACATTGAAATGCAACTGAACAAGAACCTGAAAATTACATTTGAAATCAAACCGAAACCAGATTCAACCCCCCCCCCCAAAAAAAAAAAAAAAAAAAAAAAATCCAACCATATCTCGATTCGGGTAAGAAAACTTAATTTCCATAGATACGTGTGGTCAGAAATCTGGAAATTCCAATTAGTCTATGGGTTAGCAAACCTTAATTCAATCAGAAAAAAAAAAAAAAAAAAAAAAAATCCTGACAAGCAGAGTTGTATAATATAGTCGCACGCCATGTGCAGAAAATTTTATGAAGAAACAATTTTTATTTATTTATTTCGACAAAGAATTGCGTAAAAAAAAAGTGTATCTCAACAAAGAATCATGTAAAAAAAACCCAACATTTCGACAAAATACCACACGAAAAACGTTAATTTCATCCAAAGACCGCAATAAAAACATTATTTCAATCCATGAATCGCATAAAAAATACGAATTCCATGCATGAATCGCATAAAAAATGTGAATTACATGCATGAATCGCATAAAAATGTGAACTACATCCATGAATCGCTAAAAAAAAAGCAAATTGCATAAAAAATGGGAATTACGTCCACAAATTGCTTAAAATGTGAATTACATCCATGAATCATGTAAAAAAGCGAGAATTATATTCATAAATTGTATGAAAAACGCAAATTACGTCTATGAATCGTGTAGTAAAACATGAATTATGTTTATAAATCGCTCAAAAAACACGAATTTTGGTGGCAGAAATCTGAAACTGAAATTACCTCTATAAAACGCATAAAAATACCGAATTGCGTTCATGAATTGCATAAAAAATGTGAAATACGTTCATGAATCTCTCAGAAAACGCAAATTACATCCATGAATTGCATAAAAACGTGAATTATGTTCATAAATCACTCAAAAAATGCGAATCACTTCCATGAATTGTGCAAAAAAAAACACGAATAACGTTCATAAATTGCAAAAAATGTGAATTACGTCCAAGAATTGGTAAAAAAGCGAATTACATTCATAAATCCTATAAAAACACAAATAACGTCAATAAATCGATCAAAAAACACAAATTTCGTTGATAGAAAGCTCAAAAGATGCAAATTATGTCTATGAATAGCATAAGTATAGCAAATTACGTCCATAAATCATGTAAAATGTATATTACATTCATTAATCGCATAAAAATCTCGAATTATGTCCATGAATCGCTCAAAAAAAGCGAAATCCATAAAAAACGTAAATTGGGTCCACAAATTGCTCAAAACGTGAATTACGTCCATGAATTGTTTAAAAAATTGAGAATTATGTTCAGAAACTGTATGAAAAACACAAATTATGTCTATGAATCGTGTAGTAAATCGGGAATTATGTTCATAAATCACTCAAAAAACACTAATTTTGGCAGCAGAAAGCTGAAACGCAAATTACGTTCATAAATCATTAATAAAATGCGAATCACTTCCATGAATCATGCAAAAAAAAATACTAATAACATTCATAAATTAAAAAAAATGCGAATTAAGTCCAACAATTGGTAAAAAAAGAATTACATTCATAAATGCTATAAAAACACAAATAACGTCAATAAATCGATCAAAAACACAAATTTCGTCGACAGAAAGCTCAAAAAATGCAAATTATGTCTACGAATTGCATAAATATAGCAAATTACATCCATGAATCATGTAAAATGTAAATTACATTCATTAATCGCATAAAAATCGCAAATTATATCCATGAATCGCATAAAAAACGCGAATTTGGTCCACAAATCGTCAAAACGTGAATTACGTCCATGAATTGTTTAAAAAAGTGAGAATTACGTTCAGAAATTGTATGAGAAACAAAAATTATGTATATGAATCGTGTAGTAAAATGGGAATTATGTTCATAAATCGCTCAAAAAATACGAATTTTGGCAGCAGATAGCTGAAACGCAAATTACATCTATAAATCGCATAAAAATAGCGAATAGTGTTTTGCATTCATGAATTGCATAAAAAACGCGAATTACATATCGCTCAAAAAACATAAATTACGTCCATGAAACGCATAAAAACATGAATTACATTCATAAATCACTCAAAAAATGCGAATCGCTTCCATGAATCGTGCAAAAAAACACTAATAACGTTCATAAATTACAAAAAATGCAAATTACGTCCAAGAGTTGTGTAAAAAAAGAGAATTACATTCATAAATCCTATAAAAACACAAATAACGTCAATAAATTGATCAAAAAACACAAATTTCGTCGACAGATGCTGAAAAAAATGTAAATTATGTCTATGAATTGCATAAAAATAGCAAATTACGTCCATAAATCATGTAAAATGTAAATTACATTCATTAATCGCATAAAAATTGCAAATTATGTCCATAAATTGCTCAAAAATGCAAATTACATTCATAAATCGCATAAAAAACACGAATGATGACCATGAATTGTGCAAAAAATGCGAATTACACCCAACATTAAATTAATTTGCAGAAAGTTTTTGGTTTTATACAAGTCTGCCAACAAGAACCTACAAGTTATCCTGAAACCCATTCTAAACCAACAAAAATTTAATGGAAAGATAAATTTGTCCAAGAAAGACAAAATAATTTCCATTGACATACATTGACCAGAATCGAAAAATTCCTATTGAAATCTATCCTATACAATCCAAAACCAGAAAGAAAAAAATCCCTCCAAGAGTAACTCAATCTATCTGCTGTAAAATAAAATACATTGAAATGCAACTGAACAAGAACCTGAAAATTACATTTGAAGTCAAACCGAAACCAGATTCAACCCCCCCCCCCCCCAAAAAAAAAAAAAAAAAAATTATCCAACCATATCTCGATTCGGGAAAGAAAACTTAATTTCCATAGATATGCGTGATCAGAAATCTGGAAATTCTAATTAGTCTATTTTAAACCTAATCTGAACCTGAAAAAGGAAATTCCATATAACCGGAGCCCAGTATTCTATACAGGACAAAATATTTTCCATTAAAGCGCAACCTGACCAGAACTTGAAAATTCCATTTGAATTGAACCTGATTGAAACCTGAAAAAAATTTCCATCGAACCTTAACCTAATCCGAAAAAGAGAAAATTATTTCTGCCGATACACACTGACAAGAGTCTGAAAGTTAACATGAAACCTAATCCAAACCCGAAAAGGAAAAAACAATGGAAACACAAGTCTGTCCAAGAAAGACCAAATAATTTCTGTCCACATACACTGACAAGAATTTCAATTGAAATCTATCCTAAACCCAGTTCAAACACTACCCCCCCCCCCCAAAAAAAAAAAAAAAAATCCAATTGTAACCCAATTTATCTGCGACAAAATAATATACTTGAAATGCAACTCAACCTGAAAATTCCATTTGAAGTCAATCCGAAACCAGATTCAATCCCCCCCCCCAAAAAAAATATATATATATTTAATCAAATCAAGATTTTAGAAAAAAAAAAGAACAATTTATGTCGATATGTATTGACCAGATCATGGAAATTCCAATAGAAGTCTTTCTCAAACCCGATCCGAATAACCTGAAACCCAATCCAATCCCCCCCCCCCAAAAAAAAAAAGTAAAATAAAAAAATTAGGAAATAAAAATCTGTTCAAGAAAGACGAAATAATTTCCGTCCCCATCCACTGACCAGAATTGAAAACTAGTACTTGAAATGCAACTCGGCAAGAACCTGAAAATTCCAATTCAAGTCAAACTGAATCGAGATTCAACCCCCCCCCCCCCCAAAAAAAAAAAAAAAAAAAAAAAAAACAATTATCTAACCAAATCAAGATTTTTAGAAAAAAAAATTATGTAAATACGTACAGACTAGAGCATGGAAATTTTAATAAAATCTTAAACCCGATACAATCTCCCCCCACCCCCTTACATAACTAACAAGAAGCCTTGATGACCCCACAAAACATAACTAACAAGAACGAAGAGTCATGCATACTGCATCGATTATGATGCATTTTCTGACTCATTCTGAATATTGTAAACTTATTGTCATTCATGTACAATAATTTTACCATTCTGTGCAAAAAAACAAAGCATAATTAACGAGAGTAAAAAATTTTCCATTAAACATGTTTATATACTTTCCATTTTATTCTGAATGCTTTAAACCTATCAGTTTCATCTTTGTACAGTAATCTTCCCATCCAAATCTCTCCCCCCCCCCCCCCTGTTTATATATGTTTTGTGCAAACAGCAAAACATAAATAAACTAACAGGAATGAAAAGTTACACATACAGTATAGATTAGTGATGGGCGATTTCGATTTTTTAAATCGATTTAATCGATACTACGGCCAACTCGATTTAATCGATACTTTAAAATTTTTAATCGATTTCTCTGAAGGTAATATAACTTTCATTTTCCTTTAAAAGTCGAAGATAAAATAGACGGATGTGCCAATTCCAAAATTTCAATGTATTAGTTTCTAAGATAGAAGAATTAAAGAAACCTCAGAACCCGCCCCCCCCCCCCACCTTGCAAAATAGCGTTTTTTTTTTTAGTGATGTACACCAAAAATTGATCGGGATCAATTTTTATTAAGTACCAGGTGAATCTGAATTTTGATGAAAATCCATGAAAGCGCGAGATACAGCTATTGCGAAATCATAATAAAAAGAATATTGCCCAGTTAAACTGATGGCATTGAGCTCACAGGCTACGCATACTAATTGTACATTACAGCCTTGTATTTTCGTTAATTCCGTTCGAAAAAAAAAATTAAGAAGGGGAAACAGCTCTCCCCTTTCTCCTTTTTTATACTTAATCATTGAACTTCTAAACTATCAAGTACATGCTTTATCATATTAAAAAATCTATATCCAAAATTCAGAGCAAATCGGATAATTCTTAATAAAAACCCATTTAGCATTTATATAATTTAAGGAGTTATTCCTCTCTTTTATACTTAACCATTAAACTTCCAAAACTATTCAGAGATTTGAACGAAATCTGACAATTCTGATTGAAAAATCCATTTATGCAAGTTAAGGGGAGGGGCATTAGAACCCCCGTTCCCCCTGTTTATACTTATTCAATGAACATTTAATAACAGCCACGGACTCGCCTCATCAGAATGATCCTATATCTAAATTTTGAACGAAAACTGTTAATTCTGCATGAAAATCCCTTTTATATCAATTAAGGGGAGGGGCATGAGCCCCCCGTTCCCCCTGTTTATACTTATTCAATGAACACCTAATAACAGCCACGGTATCGCCTCATCCGAATGATCTTATATCTAAATTTTGAACGAAAACTGTTAATTCTGCATGAAAATCCCGTTTATATCAATTAAAGAAGGGGGCATGAGCCCCCCGTTCCCCCTGTTTATACTTATTCAATGAAAACATAATAATAATCACGGAATCGCCTCATCAGAATGATCCTATATCTAAATTTTGGACAAAATCTGTTAATTCTGCATGAAAAACCCATTTATATCCATTAAGGGGAGGGGCGTGAGCCCCCCGTTCCCCCTTATACATATCGAATGAACTCCAAAAACTAATCAGGGAAGCGCCTTATCAGGATATACCTATATACAAAATTTCAAGTGGATCCGATATTTTTATCATGAGTTATCGCGTTACGCACGAACATACAGAACGGACGGGCACATAAGTTCTCAGGCTATGATAGCCTGTGAGCTAAAAAATGCAGCATATCAGCGTCACCTGCTGGGCAATTTACACCAAGAACTAAATAACACTAATCTATGTCAGAGATTTACTGAATCTGAATTTTGATGAAAATTCGTTCTTGAGATAGCGCTATTGCGTTAATCATGAATAATGCAGTATAGCAGCGCCATCTCTTAAGCGATTTCCACCAAAATGTAATTAGCATCAAATAATATCAAGGACTAATTGAATCTAAATTTTTATGAAAGTCCGTGCATTAGTTCTTGAGATAAAGCTAAAATGGAAACAGGGGCGTGCGAAAAGAGAACTGCGCCCGGTTCAAAGTTCCAATTTAGCCCTCCCCCCCCCCATTAACTTTTTCTTGTGATAGGCTAGAAGTGATGTTAGTAGTAAAAATTTGGCGCCCCCTAAATTTCCGTGCTCGGAACGACCGCTTCCTTTCGCCTCTCCCCCCCCTTTCATATGGCGCTGAGTGGAAATTGTGAAAAATTCAGTATAGCAGCGCCATCTGAGAAGCTATATACATCAAAATGCAGAAAACATCAATTCATGTCAAGGACTAACTGGATCTAAAATGTGATGAAAATCCGTTCATTCGTTTATCAGATATAGCTGTTGCGCAAATCGCAAAAAATGCAGTATAGCAGCGCCACCTGTTAGGCTATATGCACCAAAAATTAATTAGATTCAGTTTATATCAAGGTCAAACTAAATCTAAAGTTTTGTGGAATTCCGTGCATTTGTTCTTCAGATAGAACGGTCAGAAATTTTTGTCGTATACAGACGCACAGAGTGACAGACACACACAGACAGATATTTCTTAAAAAACATGAAATCGTGTTAAAAACCTTCTAAAATATATAAATCCATCAAAAACGGGAAGTCAAAATTTTTCACGAATCTAATACTCTCTTCTTGTAAAGTTACAAAAGAAAGTAAAACTGTAAAATCGATTCTGCCCGTAAGATCGGTCTTTAGATTCGATGTCGATCTTTAGATTCGATGTCGATCTTTAGATTCGATTTCGATCTTTAGATTCGATTTCGATCTTTAGATTCGATGTCGATCTTTAGATTCGATGTCGATCTTTAGATTCGATGTCGATCTTTAGATTCGATTTCGATTTTTTTTTTCTTTCTAGGCTAAATCAGTGTTGAATGCAAGTATTTTTCTGCGACTCCGGAGAAAGGCATCATGTTTTAGAGCTCTGTAAGAGAGGGGAATCGCAATTTGTGCACGGGTGCCTAGAGAGGGGTTTGGTGACGCAAGATGCGTCATACAATTTAGTTTTTTTTTTGGGGAGGGGGGAATTTAAGAAAAAGTACTTTTTTTGGGGGGGGGAGATTTTTAATTTTTTAATATTTCAAAATTTAATTCCAGAAATGTTCCTATGTTTTCTTTCTTTAAATTCTAGATAAGGGCAATATTAGCTCATTCTGCTATTCTCATTTCGCTATCTCTTGAATGTGCAGTAGATTATAGGTAGAATATAATTTACAATTTGTATTATGTTTGGGGGGGGGGGGAAATGTTAAAGTATGAAGGGTTTTTTTGCGGCGGGGGGGGATTTGCGTCATTAGGTTTGGAGGGGGATGGTCACCACTGGGGAATCGCAATTTGTGCATTAAAAAGCATAAAATCTCATAACTTCTGGGGGGGGGGGATAATCCCCTGCGGGCCACCCCATTAATTCGACACTAGGTTAAATCGTTATATTTATTTTTAGATGTCCAGTTATTTGAAGTATTAGTTTATGTTTTATTTTTTACGTTTGTCTCTTCTAATCCCCCCTTTCACGTCAGTTTTAACTTACAGGGCCGTTCGAAATATGCATAGTTTTAAAAATGTCCAATTCTCGGTCTATTTTATTTTAGATCCACATTTTAAATCCTTGACAAAAGATAAATAAAAAGTCACCCTTCCGCCCGTTTGGGGTTTATCTGCGCCCCGCCGGAGGGCATATTTTTTTGTTTCTTCAAAAGAAACAAAAAAAAAATTGAGGGGGGTGGGCTTGCACCCTCCCCCAATATACACTTTAAAATTTCGCTCATTTAATTTTCTACCATTTTTAACTTAAAAGTTTAAGCTACATGGCACCCCCAGAGCTGTGGATTCTCTCCCCCCCCCTGTCGATCACTCACCTAATTTTGCTTATTTCTTCACTTCATTTCAATCTTTAAAAGGCTATAACTTTGCTTCTATAGGAATTACAGTGATGAGAAAAATTCTAGTATAGCTAACCATTTCTCGCCGTTCTTTTTGCTTTTCCATTTTCCCGGTTTTCCCTATAGGACCTTTTTTTGGGGGGGGGGGCAGAGGGGTTTTTTGTTGATACAATATGTCCATTGAAAGCTTATGCTTCATACATTACAAATCTAGCAAAAGAAATTTTCTCCCATCATTTCAGGTCACATTACGGACCCATAATGTATTAAAATTTTAATTTTTCAAACTTCTTCTTCTTCAAAAAAAAAAAAAAAAACATTGATACATATCAGCGAAACTGGGGTACGAACCCGCAATCGTTTGATTGCACACATAATCCCTAAGCTTTTTGGCCACCGAGTACTCAGCAGCGCTATTATTTCTTTAGATTGTCATCTTTAAATTCGTAATATCTTTTGAATGGAATGTCCGATTTGAATAATTCAAAAAGTAATCTGCAGATATTGTAACAGGCATTAAAACAAAATGATTTATTTGGATAAGGATTGAGGTATCGATAGTATGGTCTAAATTTGGTTGGTGTATTTATCGCGTTTTAAAATGTAGGAAAGTAGTTATAGTGAGTTAACTACAATAGCTGGACATATGGTATCGCGTTTTTTTTTTTTTAGACACTAATATTTTTTTAATATTATAGAACCTTTTTTTATTCATTTAAAAGTATTTCCTGGCGATTCAAAATTATACATCCTAACGATTCAAAAATGCACACGTAATTGTTCAAGGTTTCACTTCTATCGGCACTGTCAGAGTGCCACTATTTTTTTTTTTTTTTATGTTCGCCCGTTCTACTCCCCCCCCCCCTTCCTCACCAATGTTAACTTACAGGTTCGTTCAAATTATGACTGCGATTTAAAAAAAGTCTAATCCTCATTCTATTTTGTTATAAATCCATATTTTGAAACCTCAACAAAAGATACATTTGGGCCGGGGTCGCCCTTCTGTCCGTTTGGGATTCACCTTGCCCCCCTGGGTGGGGGGCATATTTTTTGTTTCTTCCACACCATCTCATGTAACATATCTTTATAAAGCTTTTATCTCCTCGTTTTTTTCTGTTACTACCCCTCTCTCCACCTAGTTACATGCTCTTGGCACTTTTTATAGTTTCAAAGAGTGCATGTTCCCCGCGGGCCACCCCAAGAATTCAACACTAAGTTAAACACTATATTTTTGTTTAGAAGCTCAGTTATTTGGGTTATTAGTTAATTATTTTTTTTTTCAAGTTCGTTCGTTCTAATCCCTCGCCCCCCTCCCCTTCCTCGCTAATCTTTACTAAATGGGCCGTTCAAAGTATGCATGCAATTTTTAAAATGTACAATTCTCGTTCTGTTTTATTGTAAATCCTAATTTTGAAAATTCGACAAAAGATACATTTGGGCTATGGTCGCCTTTCCGTCAAGAGTGGGGGTTACCTGACCCCTTGGGAATGGGGCATATTTTATGTTCTTCCAAACTATCTCGTGTAACATTTGGTTGGCATTAGAAAAAAAAAAGTTTTTTTTTTTTTTTTTTTGTCTATTCTCTTTGTTCCCCATCCTAGTTACACGCTCTTGGCACTCTTTATGCTCGGTTTAATGCCAAGTTACTCAGTGTTGTTATTAGTTGAGTTATGTCTCTTAAATTTGTCAAAGTTTTTGCGTAACTGAAAACCATAAGTGACAATCATTTTAAATTTTGGGCTAAAATTCTTTTAAAATTCTTATTATCCGACTCTAAAATCTGCAATAGCTTAATTCTATGCCTCCCTAAATGGGGATGGGGGGGTGGGAGGCGGTAATTACGGTCCTGCTGATTGTCTAAGTTTTGGAATTAGTAATTTGGATCTTCTCTGTGTGAACCTAAATATCGAAATATCGATTCTAGTATCGATTCTAGAACTGAGAAATCGATTCTTATTATGATCGATGTTGTTTTATACGATATCGATTTTAATCGATTCTCAAAATTTCCAGAATCGCCCATCACTAGTATAGATTATGAAACACTTTCCAACACATTTTCATTATTGTAAGCCTATCATTTTAATCCATTTGCAGTAATTTTACCACTCTATATAAAGAACAAATCATAATTAACAAGAAAGAAAAACCTGTGTGCAACATAGATTATGAAACACTTTCCAGCATATTCTGAATATTGTAACAGATATAGTTTTAATCAATCTGCAATATTACCAACCTATACAAAGGTTGAAACATAATTAACAAGAATCATGCACGCAGCATAGATTATGAAATACTTTCCAGCACATTCTGAATATTGTATTCCTGATCATTTTAATCCATCTGCAGTATATGTATCATCATGTGTAAAGAAAAACATAGTTAACTAGAATGAGAAATGATACATACAGCATAGATTATGAAATCCTTTCTTAGAAATACAATGCTGAATGTACATTACTTTCTTATCTTATACTAACGTACTTTACTACAGAGTTGTTTTTAACGAAATCATGTAGCACAGCATATATTAATAATAAAATATGAAATATCTTTTTTTAAGTGGGTGGGGGAGGGGTAATTAAAGGTGATCAGAAATCATGAATATGAATTCTTTGCCTTAGTCTTTAATTTTTTGTTTTTATTAGCTCACAGGCTATCATAGCCTGAGAGCTTATGTGCCTGTCCGTTCTGTATGTTCGTGCGTAACGCGATAACTCATGATAAAAATATCGGATCCACTTGAAATTTTGTATATAGGTATATCCTGATAAGGCGCTTCCCTGATTAGTTTTTGGAGTTCATTCGATATGTATAAGAGGAGGAACGGGGGGCTCATGCCCCTGCCCTTAACGGATATAAATGGGTTTTTCATGCAGAATTAACAGTTTTTGTCCAAAATTTAGATATAGGATCATTCTGATGAGGCGATTCCGTGACTGCTATTATGTGTTCAATGAATAAGTATAAACGGGGGGGCTCATGCCCCCCCCCCTTAATTGATATAAACGGGATTTTCATGCAGAATTAAGTTTTCGTTCAAAATTTAGATATAGGATCATGCGGATGAGGCGATACCGTGGCTGTTATTAGGTGTTCATTGAATTATAAACAGGGGGAACGGGGGGGCTCATGCCCCTCACCTTAATTGATATAAACGGGTTTTTCATGCAGAATTAACAGTTTTTGTCCAAAATTTAGATATAGGATCATTCTGATGAGGCGATACCGTGGCTGTTATTAGGTGTTCATTGAATAAGTATAAACAGGGGGAACGGGGGGCTCATGCCCCTCCCCTTAATTGATATAAACGGGATTTTCATGCAGAATTAACAGTTTTCGTTCAAAATTTAGATATAGGATCATTATGATGAGGCGAGTCCGTGGCTGTTATTAGGTGTTCATTGAATAAGTATAAACAGGGGGAACGTTGGTTCTAATGCCCCTCTCCTTAACTTGCATAAATGGATTTTTCAATCAGAATTGTCAGATTTCGTATAAATCTCTGAATAGTTTTGGAAGTTTAATGGTTAAGTATAAAAGAGGGGAATAACTCCTCTTAAATTATATAAATGCTAAATGGGTTTTTATTAAGAATTATCCGATTTGCTCTGAATTTTGGATATAGATTTTTTAATATGATAAAGCATGTACTTGATAGTTTAGGAAGTTCAATGATTAAGTATGATAAAGAAGAAAGGGGAGAGCTGTTTCCCCTTCTTAATTTTTTTTTTCATACGGAATTAACGAAAATACAAGGCTGTAATGTACAATTAGTATGCGTAGCCTGTGAGCTCAATGCCATCAGTTTAACTGGGCAATATTCTTTTTATCTAAGATATTTTTATGATCTTTCATCCCTAAGGTTTTCCTAAAAAAACATTCTTTTTAGAACCACAATCTAGACAAATACCTTTCATTATCTTTTTATTATTAACCTAAAAAAAAGCACTGATATCAGTACAAAAAACCCTGAACGGGTTAAAAGCTTGTGACGCAGCACTTTATCTTATATATCTAAGAATTTTAAATTTGGGACTTAAAACTAATGATATCAAAATTTATGTGACGCTATGCTATTAATTAATATATACATATATTAAAATTTATTCATTAAGGTTTTATCAATTACATCTTTCATAAATTCAATATATGAATCTTAAAAGATATGATATCAAAATTTAAGTGACGCCTTGACGAGGCTTTAAACAATGTTTTAAAATTCCATTTATTTATTTATTGTCTAAATACATTTTCATATCTAAACAATACTTTTCATTTTCCAATACACTGTTAAATACATCACTTTCACTGAATATATATAATGCACTGAAATATATTTATTTGAATAAATAGATTTATCTTTTGGGCTACGCTATCCAAAATCAAAAATAACATTTGAATAAATATTTTTTGCGTCATTGTATCTATTTGCATCTATTTAACTTACTTTGGATACAATGACGCAAAAAATATTTATTCAAATGTTATTTTTGATTTTGGATAGCGTAGCCCAAAAGATAAATCTATTTATTCAAATAAATATATTTCAGTGCATTATATATATTCAGTGAAAGTGATGTATTTAACAGTAGTATTGGAAAATGAAAAGTATTGTTTAGATATGAAAATGTATTTAGACAATAAATAAATAAATGGAATTTTAAAACATTGTTTAAAGCCTCGTCAAGGCGTCACTTAAATTTTGATATCATATCTTTTAAGATTCATATTTTGAATTTATGAAAGATGTAATTGATAAAACCTTAATGAATAAATTTTAATATATGTATATATTAATTAATAGCATAGCGTCACATAAATTTTGATATCATTAGTTTTAAGTCCCAAATTTAAAATTCTTAGATATATAAGATAAAGTGCTGCGTCACAAGCTTTTAACCCGTTCAGGGTTTTTTGTACTGATTTTAATTTACGCATAATTTCCTCTTTTTTGCTGTTTTCTGAGTGGCATCCCTGTAAGCTTTGAGTTTTTGTAGAGGATGCAGGTTCAAATCCAATCCCGCCAAGATGATTTGTGTAGAATTTTTGTCGATAATTCATTTCAATAGTAACATATTTTATTAGTAAGAAAAGCTTTAGGATTTTTATTATTATTATTATTTGAATGTTTTATAATTGAACAAAATTTAACACTGAACAATATCTTGAAAAAATAATTATTTTATATTTAAAATACTTGACCTAAAATATTTTACATGCAATTATCAATTATATAAATTGAACTGATCTGCAATTTTCATTACATTTTTTCTACCATTATCAGGAATATAAATGTCTGTAAGAAAGAAAAGTTTGTCATTTATAAAAAAAGGAAATAAATAAAAATATTAGCATAACAGCTATAAAATAAATTACACTGATACTCATGATTTAATATTTGAAAAGATGTATAAGAAAATTCAAGTAATAAAAAAATTATATTAGTAGTTATATAATAATATAATTAATAGGAAGGCATCAAATTTAGGATTTTAGAGAAAGAGTCAGATAAAAATAAAAGTCATGGCAGCTTTGAATGGTCGCGTAAATATTGTTACTTGAGAGGGGGGGGGGGCAGAAAGAAAATAAGCCGTAGTAAGCAAAAATAAATACCTTACACAGTATTTTTAGTTAAATTTCTGATAAAATACAAACATAATTAGATGTAAATTATAAACTTAAAACTATTTTACTTCATCGAATAGATTAAACCATCTGTCGTCTTAAAAAGAAAAAAAAATAGAAATCACTTATGTAATATAGAAATTCTTCACAATTTGAATAGACAAATTTAAAAGCAACTAATTAAAAATTCAAGAATTTTTCTGATGAAACATTCAAGTTATTTACCGTCAAATCTTGACGGGCATTATCTAGTTTACTTTTAAATTTATTCACAATATTTTATTTGTTATTTTGCCTGAATAAAATATAAGCAATTTAATACTACTAAAAAAGTCTCAGATTGTCACAAAATAAGTTTCTGTCTGGAAAAACCCAGCCCTGTTTGCACTACAGCTATAAATAGTTACTTCCCTTTTAAAATGGCATATTTGAGATTTAAAAGTTTTATGAAGTACAGTAGACTCCCTCAAATCTGCATTCCTAAAATCAACTCATAATTTACAGATGTAAACAATGAAACATTCAGCTCAGATGGGGACGCATCATACTGCACGGGGGGAGTGTCGATAGAGGAGTGCCGGACTGTCAGGCGATGTGCAAAGTAGCTGTCACCTTTGGATTAAACCGGATTAGCGCATTGGAGTGAATTTGTAAGGTGTATGTAACGGGCATCCATTTTTAACCGACTTCCAAAAAAGAGATGAGGTTATCAATTCAACGCGTATGTATTTTTTTTTATGTATGTTCACCGATTACTCCGAAATTATCCAACCAATTAACTTGATTTTGGTGTTAAATGAGAGAGCTTGCTCTCGAATTGGTACCACTTCCGTTTCATAGAAATTGGTTCAGTACTTTTTTAGTAATTAGGCAAAAACTAAATAAAATTGGTGATTTCTCGCAAATCAGTTGTAACATGGATGTCGAAAAAATTTACCGATGCCAGGATGGCCGAGCGGTCTAAGGCGCTTGATTTAAGATCTGGTTTTCGAAAGGCAGCGAGGGTTCGAACCCCACTCCTGACGTACGTGTATACAATAATCTTTTCCGTATTATAATTTTTAAATATATATTCAACAAGTTAAATACTAATTATGCTATTAGGAGTATTTTGTATTTAACCGTTACCACAGAGTATCAAAGATTTTTTTATTAACTCAATACTTTATCAGTGAAAGAGTACTCAAAAAGAGAATAGGCTTGCGAAAAGTAACATGAAATTGAATAAGTTCTCTAAAGAGAATGAAGTCCGGACAGCCGAGCGGTCTAAGGCTCCAGATTTAATCTCTGGTTTTGAAAGAGAGTGCCGGTTCGAACCTCACTGCTGACATATGTGTTTGTATACAAAAAAAAAATTTCCGTGTTATATATTTTTTTAAGTGACTTCAAAAAAAGGAGAAGATGTTATCAATTCGGAGCGAATGTATTTTTTTTTCTATGTATGTCCACCGATTACTCCGAAACTAACCAACCGATTAATTTGTTTTTTTGTGTTAAATGAAAGAGGCTACTCTTTTATTGGTACTTCTTCCATTTCATTGAAATTGGTTCAGTACTTTTTTAGTAATTAAGTAAAAACTAATAAAATTAGTAATTTCTCGCAAATTAAAAGTAACATGGACGATGACTAAGCTGGCCGAATGGAGTGCAGTCAGGTGGCTGAGCGGTGTAAGACAGCAAATTTGTTTTCTGGCTCTTGAAAGAGATCGTGGGTTCGAACCCCACTCCTGACATACATACGTGTATGGTTTACAGTGATTTTTCCCGTATTATAATTTTTATTAACTGACTTCAAAATATCGTTAACTTTTAACTAAAAAGAGAAAAATAAACTTTTCTACCAACTAGCAAAAGCCATGCTTTGTTTGGATTCGCGAAGTATTATGCTATAAGATAAATATTTGAAAGTAATAATATATTTTTAAAATTATTTTTGCATCTTTATTAAGCAAAAATGTAATTTTATGTTTCGGCGCATTTTAATTTTAAAATGTATTTCAACCAAATAAGAATTTCCTCAGATTGTTTATTTATGATATAAGACTGGTATAAATAAAAATATTTTTGAAGTAGAATTATACAAAATATTAATTAATTTTATTTGTTTACAATTCTTTTATTGCCACTTCACAAAAACATAATGTATTTCTTTTAAAATTCATAAATATCGTCTGCTTAAATGATTTCACAAAATAAGAATAAATTGTGTATTTGAATTCCTAACACAGAAAAATACTTTTATAACTGAATGTTAATAACAGAATTTTAACAAATTTTAATTCATTAAAAATATGCTATAATTTTTCTAAAAAAAAGTATTTTATACATTTTATAAAAGAAATCATGAAAATATACATAGTTAAAAGAATGAGCATAGTTTGAAAATCTGAAAGCAGTTTTTGAGATATTTTATCAGAATAATAAAAATATATTTTATTTATTTATTTATTTAATGATGATTCTAGCTATAATTACTGACCCCATGATTTAAGTTTTTCTTCTGAAAACGTACGTGTTTCACTTTTTATTTGAAAAAATGCGTTCGTAATGGAAAAACATGTAAAATAAATTAATCAAAATAATAATTTTTTGAAAAGTATTTCTGTAAAAAAATAAGATTCTGCAAATCTACAGATCATAATTTATATTTGTGTTAAATTTCAAGTGAAAATACTGTATAGTTTTTTTGTAAAGTGTACGACAAAATGTCATTTGAGTGGCCTAGTAGAGGATTCGCTTCGCTCATCCTAAAAATTGAATCGACTTCAAAAGCTACTGCAAAGTGAAAAATAATTTTTTTACAGAATAGTATTAAGAAATTAAATTAAGAGCGTAGTATTTATCATGCGTATTATTATATTTATGTAGATTAATTTGATTTTTTGAAGTCGGTGCCAGCCAAGTCAAGTTCAAAATTAAAATTAATTATCCAATGCAAATCGTAAAAGAATAAAGTTAAATTTTTAACTAAATATTAAATCGTAAAAAAACTCGTAGATACTTGGATGCGTGTCTATTGGAAAATTACATGTAACTTGTCTTGGCTGGCACAGACTTCAAAAAATCAAATTAATCTACATAAATATAATAATACGCATGATAAATACTACGCTCTTAATTTAATTTCTTAATACTATTCTGTGAAAAAATTATTTTTCACTTTGCAGTAGCTTTTGAAGTTGGTTCAATTTTTGGTAGAAAAGTTTATGTAGCCTGGTGGAATTATAGAATTTTAAACAGCTCTTCAAGAAAACAAAATGTGACTGTAGTGTTTCTCTCTTTTTAGCGTTAATAAATGCATTGTGTTTCTTTTTAATTAAAACTCCGTAAATTTTAAAACATACTAAATATAATGGAGCCACTGCAAATCACAAGTAACGTGTGTATATATATTATGATATTATGGCAGAGAGGGGATGTGGGTATCTGTTAACTAAATGCTCCATATTTTACTATATCATAAATATAAGGTGCCGATAATTTTAAATATTCGTAACTCGGAATGTAAATGTTGTAGCACAGTGTTTGAAAAGTTTCTAGGAATACAATTTAACAGACATATTGAAAAAATGGGATGTATGGGTAGAAGGTAAAAATGATTAAAACCATAAACTAGTCACTGCGAGTTAATTTTCAAGTATGGTTATACAGTCATCTTTTATTGCATTTTCAAAGAATTATTTTCATTTTATTCCGTTGTCGAAAATTACCAAACGATTTTACGCCATCCAAGCCATTAAGAGGCTACTTCAGTCAAGCGAAAAGACCATTCGCTAATGCTAACCCTATAAAAAAATTTTATAAAGATATCTCGGTTACATTTCGATGTTTCTTTTTTTTTCACTGGATAGATGAGATCGATCTGTACAAAGGACGTTTTTACTTTTTTGTTTTTGTTTACAGATTTTTTTAATGAGTATACTTTAATTTACTTAAATGATATTTTATTTGAATGACGAAACCAGTTTCAAATATTAAAGCATTCTATAAAAAAAAAAAAAAAAAAACCCACCAATCGAATATGAAGAAGTAAAAAAAATGTCTTGTACAGGCCAATTTTTGCTATCCATTGCAAGATTATATAAAAAATATTGAAATGTAACCGAGATACTTTTGCACATTTTTCTCATTTAGCATTAGTAAACGAATCTGTTTGGATTCGTGACTAAAAGATTTCGTCCTTAAAAGAAACTAGCATACCAAATTTTTAAAAATTCCTGCCGGCTTGGCCTACAGGCGCAGATTGATTTTGAAGTTAAGTGCTCATTTCAACAATAAAAAATAAAATATGATAAAGGTTAACAGAGTTTTAACAAGTTTATTTGGCCGCTTTTAAAGAATTTTTCTTTTGTTTTATTTTATTTTATTTATTTATTGTCAGAGCTGGTTTTATTAGAATCATCTTATGCGTTATTCGGCTCAAAATCCTCACTTTGACAGCATATTTTGAAATATATTCTGGATTTATCCAACCATCGACCAATACGCATTTGAGAACAAATTCGAAATAAAAATGAGTTAGAAACTAGGCAATTTGTTATTTGAATACATTCTGTATTCTTCAATCATGATAGTTTCCAGAAATTCTGTTCAAAACGCCCATTTTGGCAGCATATTTTGAAATATTCTTCAGTTCTTGTAAGTCACAGCAACTTTGGATTTGAATATCTCTGTCAGACTTTTCGATATAAAGATCAAAATTTTTTTGATCAATTCAGGAACGTATGAGGAATAATTTCCTATACGGGAATTTTGTCTTACGAGACCGCATAAAAATTTAAATTCAAATAGACACCCCCCCCCCCCAAAAAAAAAAAAAATGGAGCTGCAATTAATGTCATCTCATTTTGCCGCCTTTTTATGAAACTTTGTTATTGGAAGTAAGTGCCTAGAGGCGAAATTAAAGGAGCTAGCCTGTTTTGCTAATTACGACTCACCCTCTCTCTATATCTATATGCATACATATAGATAGATAAATGAAGTTTTTTATTGATTGTAGTTTTGGGGTCTAGGGGTCATAATCGGTGTAGATTTGCCAAAAAAAAAAAAAAAAAAAAAAAAAAAAAATTGCAGAAATTGTAACATAAGAACGATCGCAATAGGTAGTATTCTATACAAAATCTACCTTCTTAATAATTTTCGTTTTCACCCATAAACATTTAATTTTATTTTTTTTTTCTAGAAAGAAAACAGGAGAATAAAAACAAGTTTTCTGTTCAACATTTAAAAAATTAAGGAAATTTTAAATGTCTAATTACAGTATATACAAGGTGAATCATAAATATCGAAACGATAGGCTATCTCCTTAAATATTGCCCCTAGACTCATGTTTCCAGCCGCAAAAAATTATCAAAAAAGGTGAATTTTTTTAAAAGTTGCAACTCAATGGGGGGGGGGGGGTCTATTTGAAAAAATACGAAAATTAATTTTTTTATACGGCCCCCGTATGGCAAAATTCCCAATTAGGAAATTATTCCTTATCGATTCCTAAATTAAAAAAAAAATCTCCATATCTAAAAATTTCACAGAGATATTAAAATCCAAAATTCTCAAAAATTCGTGAATTCGTTTTCAAGCCTGAAAACGAAGAGTTTTTAATTCATTTTGAAAGCAAGTGTGGGATCATCTATAAATTATTCGTTATTAAATGTATCGGACGGTAGAGGTCTGCACGGGCCCGGGCCGCGGAATGGTTCTAAAATTTCTTACAGGCCGGGCCGATAAAAAAATTTAACGGGCCTACCAGCCCGTTATAAAGATTTAAGCAAAACGATAAAATATCAGCTATTTTCATTGAATATGGCTTTAACGAGAATAAATATAAATGTACGTCATGAGCCGATATTAGTTTGACAACATCAATACAGAAATATAACTTGTACATTGTAGAGATCGGCATAAGTCAGTTACTTTGTCTGACTAGAGCTGAATATTTTTTAAGATTACTCATGCTTGGGCCGAGATGAGGCTTGCATTGTTTTTCTACATATAGTCGAGCTGTGCTGGAACCAGACTTAATTGCTCCCAAGGTGTGTAGGAACTTATGTTAACGCAACCTTTGGAAATATATTTTTCATGGTTCTTAAATTCACTTCTCAACAAAGAGAAAGTCTGACACATTTTCTGACTAATTTTTAACTGTAAAGATATAAAATCGAAAACCTGGCTATTGAAGAGATTTGGAATCGAATGGCGTTTTCCATTTTTGGTAAATATGATACTTGTATTTACTTGTTGAGATATAAGAGATTCTTGCACGTGATTGCATCTCCCTTCCCACGCTGACGATTCCGAAATATCGAATCAAAATGCTAACTTTGACAATATTTAAATTGCTTGCATCAAAAAAGGATAACGCCGTTCGATTACATAGTTTCTGAATTAAAACACCAGCTAATCTTATGCATTTCAGAAAAGAAATGAATTCAGAAATGCGTCAGAAAGTAGCTCTTTGGATTTGATAAAATGATATATGATAAATGATCTTTAATAAAATGATATAGAGAAATATTATTATAAATCTACTCTTTATTATATAGCTTCAAAGGCTATGCTTTTAACTTTCTTTTTTTCTTTTTATTATTCTTAACCATATTAATTTTCAATAAATCTTTATTTGAATGTTGGAAGTCCAAGAATCTAAGTAATCATTAATGTTGCAATTGTCTATTTTGTGTGAAATATACTGTAAAATCATACCATAAGTATGTATACAGTATTCTTTAAAAAAATCTTATTTGTATGATAAAAATTTGGATTTTTTTCTAAATAGTGGGAAATGTGTCGGCCGGGCGGGGCTCGGGCCAAACTTTTGAGTTTTACACCGAGCAAAGCCGAGACTTGTAAATTTCGGCCCGTACAGAACTCTAGTTTAAGCATGCGTGTTTCATATATGTCATATTGCATACCTACGTGTAATTATAAATATGTAAATATTTGGTGTTTTGATATCGATATACCAGAAGAGAATAATTCTAACTTAATAAATGCTGCAATAATATAAATTTGTTTAATTTGCCAAAAAAAAAAAAAAATAATAATATACATATATATCTTAATCAATGTTACTTCAATTATATTATTAATTTCTTTTCTGTTCACAATGGAAATTATGGTTGCGATTGATAATTGTAAGTTATCTTTATAAATATTCAATTACAGTTTAATTGTCTTCCCAATATTTTTTCTTTGAAATGGTTTTTCTATTGCAATTACTATGTTGATGATTCTATTGTGTTTTTGTTATTTTTCTTGACATTTTTCTTTGAAATGTGTTCTCATTTGCGATTAATCGGGCAATGTGGAAATTATTTTTAGGTCTATCCTGATTTCCATTCAGAAATTAATCGCAATTAATGTGGCTATTTAGTATTGCCCTTGATAACGAGCTAAATACCACATTTTCAATTTTATTTCTAATTCTGACAACTCCTCTGTGTGATATGGTTTGGCATTAACAAATTTTTACAGTAATTGATGTTGATTTGTAGTATCTAATGGTTCTATCTATCTATAAACTGAATAACTTTGGATGTATTTATAAAAGTATTTATATATATATATATATACACGCATATATAACACTTCGCTCTATTAGTATTAAAAATTCATACTTGAAAAATAAATTCAATAATAATTCAGTAATTTTCTGTAATATTTTTTATAAGTAGAGTTTCGTGGGGAAAAAAAAAAAAAAATAGGTAGCTTTTTACTTTTTGTAATGAAAGCTACCTAAAAAGCACAATCTTAGAACATGTATTTTTGACTAATTTACAATAGGGTAACACCCCCAGTAATTGGCATGCACCAGTGATTGGCACATTTTACAAACATGTCCTAAAAAAAGATTTATATCCAGTCTTTTAAAAATTCAAGACTATATATCAGTTATATGCTCATTTACGTTAAAGATTATAACTTTGATTTATTTTACAACATGACAATAGAGCCTAGGAAAGAGAAACAAATCTGGCTTGTATCAAATTAGCCATTTTGTTGCAAATTCTTCTTTTTTGGCTTAAGGAAGGCATGCTTTTCAATTAATTATTATCTGATTTATAATATATTTTAAATTTTAATTGACAACAGTTTTGTTTAGTTAAAAAGGGTTACTTTAATTGTGTAAAAGTATTTTCTACACAAATATTTGGGTTTCTGAATAAATGGTAGTTGCCAATTAATGGTGCTTCAATTTTGCTAGTTCCAAGTAATTGGCACCTATTCCAACTACAAGGAATTCGCAAGGAATTTGAGATTAAACCATTTATTTTGGAAGTACTTTTAAAGTTATAGACTAATTTTGTTTATAATTTGTTTTTATTTGAAAATATAAATTTATCAGTAATTGGAATC
This sequence comes from Maratus speculifer, assembly GCA_964019185.1. NCBI lineage: Eukaryota > Metazoa > Arthropoda > Arachnida > Araneae > Salticidae > Maratus > Maratus speculifer. Next base: position 413,435,138 of record OZ025293.1, on the reverse strand, counting down.
CATTAAAGTTTCATATGACAATTACTGGGGACAGCATGACAATTACTGGGTATTAATGTAAGTATATTGTATTGTTTTAAAGTGTTCACATTTGAGACTAATATGCTGATTTCTTACTCTCAAAAACCTGAAATATGGCATCTTCATCTACAGTAAATTAATTTAAAGCGATTAAATCCAATGCAAAATGTAAAGTTTTTTTTAAATATAAACATATGCCAATTACTGGATCACAAGGTGTCAAATATTGGTTCTCTAGGTGCCAATTACTGGTGATTTCAGCAACTTTTTATAAATATATTTTTATAAAAATACTTTTTAATTTTTTTTTTGCTTTTAGTGGGCAAAATAGGTGCACAGATATGCATTCTTTGATTTAAAAATATTTCCAAGTAAATATCTTATTTCTTTGTAATGAAAATTGAAGTAAGTTTAAAGACAAATTCTTAAAGTGCCAATTACTGGGGTTGTTACCCTAGTTATGTTTCGGGAAATAAAAAAAAAAATATTTTGAATAGTATATGATTTTTTTAAATTACTTCCTTTTAAAATTTATATTTTAAAAATTAATATTAAAAAAATCCTGTAAACTATATTTTTTTATTAAATAAATGAAAAAGTTTTGAAATTCGACAAATATTGTTTTGAGTTCAATTTTAAACTACCCACTTAAAATGATAATAATAATAATCATTTAAATTTTTATAAAAATCTTATGAGAAATTTTAGGATGTAATTTTGATTGCAAATTATATTTTTAACCACCACAGACGAGAGAAAAAATTAAAATTCTAACTCAATAAATATATTTTTTAAAGGTTTCCTGGACCTGTTTAAAGTAACATTATATCTTGAATAACTCGCTTTTCAATTTGTATCTAAAAAATGTTCTTTCCTGTAGTAAATTTAGAAGGGAAATATGATTCAGGACGGAGCTATTTGTTTTATTGTAACAAGGACAAGTCCATTACAATGAAGAAAAGGAATATATTAATGATATTTTAATTAAAGCCAGGGCCTGACTAACGCAGGGGCATGCGGGGCAATTGCCCCGGGCCCCCCCCCAGGTTAAGGCCCCCCCCCCCCCCCAAGGAGAGAAAAGTTTTTCGTTAAAAGAGTGCCAAATGATAAAAAATAGCGAAATACGACCAAACTTCTTTCTTTTCCAGTTTTAAGAGCCTGCATCAGTCAAACCGAAACTCAAAATCCGATCACAAACCTATGCGTGTTGCCACCAGGAAGGCGTATCCCGAACCAAAGATTGACACTTTAAAAGACCAATGGTATTTTCCAAGCTTGTAATTAATAAGAAAATGGTCATCTCACGCCACCCTTTACCTCCAGGCGATAAAAAGGGGATAAGATACCCCAGGAAGAAAAAAGTCATTAGCAAATGCAAAAAACTCTCGCACCTTTTCAATACTGATAGCCCGAGGGATATGTGCATTTGGATAGTTTCTTCGAGATCATTTCTGACAAAAACAGTCGGATCCGTTTTAAAACAAGTCGACATTGACCTTTTTTGTTAGATAGTTTCAAGTGAAATTTAAATGTAATTTTAAAAGACAACATACAGATCGTGATTATTATGTCAGAGATTGCACATTAAACATTTTCCAAAGAATCTCCTCTATATTTTAATATTTTTAAATGATTTTTTTAGCATTGAATAGCTGAGATCATTGAACTGTACAAAGACCGTTTTATATTTTTTCGATTTTGTTACGAGTATTTTATAGTGGCTTACATCAATAGAGCGAAATCCCAAGATAGAAATTTTTAAGATATCTCGTTTGTATTTTAATATTTTTAAATGATTTTTTTAGCATTGAACAGCTGAGATTTTTCGGTATAAAGACCGTTTTGTACTTTTTTTTATTTTGTTTACAGGTGTTTTAAAGAGGCTACTTCAGTCAAGTGAAATCCAATGGAAGAAATTTATAAAAAATATCTCTTCTACATTTATATATTTTTAAATTATTTTTTGGCATTCGATATCTCAGATATTTCGGTACAAAGACCGTTTTGTACTTTTTCGACCTTGTTTAGGGGAATTTTTAAAAAGCTATTTCAGTCAAGTGAAATCCCATTCTAGAAATTTATAAAAATATCTCTTCTGCATTTTAATATTTTTAAAGGAATTTTTGTCATTGGATAGCTGAGATCTTTCGGTACAAAGATCGTTTTGTACTTTTTCGACTTTGTTTAGGGAAATTTTGAAAAATCTACTTCAGTCAAGTGAAATCCAGTGGTAGGAATTTATAAAAATATCTCTTCTACATTTTAATATTTTTAAATTATTTTTTGGCATTCGATATCTCAGATCTTTCGGTACAAAGACCGTTTTGTACTTTTTCGACTTTGTTTAGGGGAATTTTAAAAAAGCTATTTCAGTCAAGTGAAATCCAATGGTAGAAATTTATAAAAATATCTCTCCTACATTTTAATATTTTTAAATGTTTTTTTTTTTTTTTTTTTTTTTTTTTTTTTTTGTCATTGGATAGCTTAGATCTTTCTCTACAAAGACCGTTTTCTACTTTTCGACTTTCTCTAGGGGAATTTTAAAAAAGCTACTTCAGTCAAGGGAAATCCAATGGTAGGAATTTATAAAAATTTGTCTTCTACATTTTAATATTTTTAAATCATTATTTGTCATTCGATATCTCAGTTCTTTTGGTACAAAGACCGTTTTGTACTTTTTTGATTTTGTTTACAGTTGTTTTAAAGAGGCTACTTCAGTCAAATGAAATCCAATGGTAGAAATTTATAAAAATATCTCTTCTACATTTTAATATTTTTAAATGAATTTTGTCATTGGATAGCTGAGATCTTTAGGTACAAATACCGTTTTGTATTTTTTTTTGTTTTTTTTTTGTTTACAGGTGTTTTAAAGAGGCTACTTCAGTCAAGTGAAATCCAATGGTAGAAATTTATAAAAATATCTCTTCTACATTTTAATATTTTTAAATGATTATTATTATTATTATTATTATTATTTTTTTTTTTTTTTTTTGTCATTGGATAGCTTAAATCTTTCTGTACAAAGACCTTTTTTTAGATTTTCGACTTTGTTTAGGGGAATTTTAAAAAAGCTACTTCAGTCAAGTGAAATCCAATGTAAGAAATTTATAAAAATATCTTTTCTACATTTTAATATTTTTAAATGTTTTTTTGTCATTGGATAGCTTAGATCTTTCGGTACAAAGACCGTTTTGTACTTTTTCGACTTTGTTTAGGGGAATTTTTCAAAAGCTTACTTCAGTCAAATGAAATCCAATGCTGGAAATTTATAAAAATATCTCTTCTACATTTTAATATTTTTAAATGATTTTTTTGTCATGGGATAGCTGAGATCTTTCGGTACAAATACCGTTTTGTACTTTAATTTTGTTTACAGATGTTTAAAAAAGATACTTCAGTCAAGTGAAATCGAATGGTAGGAATTTATAAAAATATCTCTTCTACATTTTAATATTTTTAAATTATTTTTTGGCATTCGATGTCTCAGATCTTTCGGCACAAAGACCGTTTTGTACTTTTTCGACTTTGTTTAGGGGAATTTTAAACAAGCTACTTCAGTCAAGTGAAATCCAATGGTAGGAATTTATAAAAATATCTCTTCTACGTTTTAATATTTTTAAATGATTTTTTTGGCATTGGATAGCTGTGATCTTTCGGAACAAAGACTGTTTTGTACTTATTTGATTTTGTTTACAGATATTTTAAAGAAGCTACTTCATTCAAGCAAAATCCTATAGTAGAATTTTATAAATATGTCTTTTTACTTTTAAAGATTTTTAAATGATTTTTTGGCATTCGATGTCTCAGATCTTTCGATACAAAGACCGTTTTGTACTTTTTTGACTTTGTTTAGGATAATTTTAAAAAAGCCACTTCAGTCAAGCAAAATCAAATGGTAGTAATAACAAAAAAAAAAAAAAAAAAAAAAAAAAGAATATCTTCTACATTTTAATGTTTTTAAATATATTTTTTTGGCATTGGATATCTCAGATCTTTCGGCACAAAGACCGTTTTGTACTTTTTTGACTTTGTTTAAGGGAATTTAAAAAAAGCTACTTCAGTCAAGTGAAATCCAATGAAAGAAATTTATAAAAATATATCTTCTATATTTTAATATTTTTTAAATATTTTTTGGCATTCGATATCTCAGATCTTTCGGTACAAAGACCGTTTTGTACTTTTTGATTTTGTTTACAGGTGTTTTAAAGAGGCAAATGAAATCCAATGGTAGAAATTTATAAAAATATCTCTTCTACATTTTAATATTTTTAAATGATTTTTTTGTCATTGAATAACTTAGATCTTCCTGTACAAAGACCGTCTTTTACATTTTCGACTTTGTTTAGATGAATTTTAAAAAAGCTACTACAGTCAAGTGAAATCCAATGGTAGAAATTTATATAAATATCTCTTCTACATTTTAATATTTGTAAATTAATATATTTGTCATTCGATATCTCAGATCTTTTGGTACAAAGACCGTTTTGTACTTTTTTGATTTTGTTTACAGGTGTTTTAAAGAGGCAAATGAAATCCAATGGTAGGAATTTTTAAAAATATCTCTTCTACACTTTAATATTATTAAATGATTTTTTTGTCATTGGATAGCTGAGATCTTTCGGTAAAAAGATTCTTTTGTACTTTTTTGATTTTGTTTACAGGTGTTTTAAAGAGGCTACTTCAGTCAAATGAAATCCAATGGTAGGAATTTATAAAAATATCTCTTCTACATTTTAATATTTTTAAATGATTTTTTTGTCATGGGATGGTTGAGATCTTTATGTGCAAAGACCGTTTTGTACTTTTTCAACTCTGTTTAAGGGAATTTTAAAAAAGCTACTTCAGTGAAGTGAAATCCAATAGTAGAAATTTATAAAAATATCTCTTCTACATTTTAATATTTGTAAATTATTATTTGGCATTCGATATCTCAGATCTTTTGGTACAAAGACCGTTTTGTACTTTTTCGACTTTGTTTAGGGGAGTTTTAAAGAGGCTACTTCAGTGAAGTGAAATCCAATGATAGAAATTTATAAAAATATCTCTTCTACATTTTAATATTTTTAAATGATTTTTTTTTTTTTTTTTTTTTTTTGGTCATTGGATAGCTTAGATCTTTCTGTACAAAGACCGTTTTTTAGATTTTCGACTTTGTTTAGGGGAATTTTAAAGAAGCTACTTCAGTCAAGTGAAATCCAATGGAAGAAATTTATAAAAATATCTTTTCTACATTTTAATATTTTTAAATGATTTTTTTTTTGTCATGGTCTGAGATCTTTCGGTGCAAAGACCGTTTTGTACTTTTTCGACTCTGTTTAAGGGAATTTTATAAAAGCTGTTTCAGTCAAGTGAAATCCAATTGTAGAAATTTATAAAAATATCTCTTCTACATTTTAATATTTTTAAATGATTTTTTTGTCATTGGATAGCTTAGATCTTTTTGTACAAAGACCGTTTTGTACTTTTTCGACTTTGTTTAGGGGAATTTTAAAAAAGCTACTTCAGTCAAGTGAAATCCAATGGTAGAAATTTATAAAAATATCTCTTCTACATTTTAATATTTTTAAATGATTTTTTTGGCATTTCATAGCTGCGATCTTTCGGTACAAAGATGTTTTGTACTTTTTTGATTTTGTTTAGAGGTGTTTTAAAGAAGCTACTTCATTCAAGCAAAATCCTATAGTAGAATTTTATAAATATATCTTTTTATTTTTAAAGATTTTTAAATTATTTTTTGGCATTCGATATCTCAGATCTTTCGGTACAAAGACCGTTTTGTACTTTTTCGACTTTGTTTAGGATAATTTTAAAAAAGCTACTTCAGTCAAGTGAAATCAAATGGTAGTAATAACAAAAAAAAAAAAAATAATAATAACTTCTTCATTTTAATGTTTTTAAATGGTTTTTTTTTTTTTTTTTTTTTTTTTTTTGCATTGGATATCTCAGATCTTTCGGCACAAAGACTGTTTTGTACTTTTTCGACTTTGTTTAAGGGAATTTTAAAAAAGCTACTTCAGTCAAGTGAAATCCAATGGAAGAAATTTATAAAAATATCTCTTCTACATTTTAATATTTTTAAAATATTTTTTGGCTTTCGATATCTCAGATCTTTCTGTACAAAGACCGTTTTGTACTTTTTCGACTTTGTTTATGGGAATTTTAAAAAAGCTATTTCAGTCAAGTGAAATCCATTGGTAGATTTTTATAAAAATATCTCTTCTACATTTTAATATTTTTAAATGATTTTTTTGTCATTGGATAGCTGAGATCTTTCGGTGCAAAGACCGTTTTGTACATTTTTGATTTTGTTTACAGGTGTTTTAGTGAGGCTACTTCAGTCAAGTGAATTCCAATGGTAGAAATTTATAAAAATATCTCTTCTACATTTTTAATATTTTTAAATGATTTTTTTGTCATTGGATAGCTAAGATCTTTCGGTACAAAGACCGTTTTGTACTTTTACGACTTTGTTTAGGGGAATTTTTAAAAAGCTACTTCAGTCAAGTGAAATCTAATGGTAGAAATTTATAAAAATATCTCTACTACATTTTAATATTTTTAAATGATTTTTTTGTCATTGGATAGCTAAGATCTTTTGGTACAAAGACCGTTTTGTACTTTTACGACTTTGTTTAGGGGAATTTTAAAAAAGCTACTTCAGTCAAGTGAATTCCAATGGTAGAAATTTATAAAAATATCTCGTCTACATTTTAATATTTTTAAATGATTCTGTTTTATGGGATAGCTAAGATCTTTCGGTACAAAGACCGTTTTGTACTTTTTCGAATTTGTTTACAGGTGTTTTAAAGAGGCTACTTCAGTCAAGTAAAATCCATTGGTAGAAATTTATAAAAATATCTCTTCTACATTTTAATATTTTTAAGTGATTTTTTTGTCATTGGATAGCTGAGATTATTCGGTACAAAGACCGTTTTGAACTTTTTTTAATATGTTTACAGGTGTTTTAAAGAGGCTACTTCAGTCAAGTGAAATCCATTGGTAGAAATTTATAAAAATATCTCTTCTACATTTTAATATTTTTAAACGATTTTTTTGTCATTGGATAGCTAAGATCTTTCGGTACAAAGACCGTTTTGTACTTTTTAGACTTTTATTTGGGGAATTTTAAAAAAGCTACTTCTGTCAAGTGAAATCCAATGGTAGAAATTTATAAAAATATCTCTTCTACATTTTAATATTTTTAAATTATTTTTTGGCATTCGATATCTGAGATCTTTCTGTACAAAGACCGTTTTTTAGATTTTCGACTTTGTTTAGGGGAATTTTAAAGAAGCTACTTCAGTCAAGTGAAATCCAATGGAAGAAATTTATAAAAATATCTTTTCTACATTTTAATATTTTTAAATGATTTTTTTTTTTGTCATGGTCTGAGATCTTTCGGTGCAAAGACCGTTTTGTACTTTTTCGACTCTGTTTAAGGGAATTTTATAAAAGCTGTTTCAGTCAAGTGAAATCCAATTGTAGAAATTTATAAAAATATCTCTTCTACATTTTAATATTTTTAAATGATTTTTTTGTCATTGGATAGCTTAGATCTTTTTGTACAAAGACCGTTTTGTACTTTTTCGACTTTGTTTAGGGGAATTTTAAAAAAGCTACTTCAGTCAAGTGAAATCCAATGGTAGAAATTTATAAAAATATCTCTTCTACATTTTAATATTTTTAAATGATTTTTTTGGCATTTCATAGCTGCGATCTTTCGGTACAAAGATGTTTTGTACTTTTTTGATTTTGTTTAGAGGTGTTTTAAAGAAGCTACTTCATTCAAGCAAAATCCTATAGTAGAATTTTATAAATATATCTTTTTATTTTTAAAGATTTTTAAATTATTTTTTGGCATTCGATATCTCAGATCTTTCGGTACAAAGACCGTTTTGTACTTTTTCGACTTTGTTTAGGATAATTTTAAAAAAGCTACTTCAGTCAAGTGAAATCAAATGGTAGTAATAACAAAAAAAAAAAAAAATAATAATAATAACTTCTTCATTTTAATGTTTTTAAATGGTTTTTTTTTTTTTTTTTTTTTTTTTGCATTGGATATCTCAGATCTTTCGGCACAAAGACTGTTTTGTACTTTTTCGACTTTGTTTAAGGGAATTTTAAAAAAGCTACTTCAGTCAAGTGAAATCCAATGGAAGAAATTTATAAAAATATCTCTTCTACATTTTAATATTTTTAAAATATTTTTTGGCTTTCGATATCTCAGATCTTTCTGTACAAAGACCGTTTTGTACTTTTTCGACTTTGTTTATGGGAATTTTAAAAAAGCTATTTCAGTCAAGTGAAATCCATTGGTAGATTTTTATAAAAATATCTCTTCTACATTTTAATATTTTTAAATGATTTTTTTGTCATTGGATAGCTGAGATCTTTCGGTGCAAAGACCGTTTTGTACATTTTTGATTTTGTTTACAGGTGTTTTAGTGAGGCTACTTCAGTCAAGTGAATTCCAATGGTAGAAATTTATAAAAATATCTCTTCTACATTTTTAATATTTTTAAATGATTTTTTTGTCATTGGATAGCTAAGATCTTTCGGTACAAAGACCGTTTTGTACTTTTACGACTTTGTTTAGGGGAATTTTTAAAAAGCTACTTCAGTCAAGTGAAATCTAATGGTAGAAATTTATAAAAATATCTCTACTACATTTTAATATTTTTAAATGATTTTTTTGTCATTGGATAGCTAAGATCTTTTGGTACAAAGACCGTTTTGTACTTTTACGACTTTGTTTAGGGGAATTTTAAAAAAGCTACTTCAGTCAAGTGAATTCCAATGGTAGAAATTTATAAAAATATCTCGTCTACATTTTAATATTTTTAAATGATTCTGTTTTATGGGATAGCTAAGATCTTTCGGTACAAAGACCGTTTTGTACTTTTTCGAATTTGTTTACAGGTGTTTTAAAGAGGCTACTTCAGTCAAGTAAAATCCATTGGTAGAAATTTATAAAAATATCTCTTCTACATTTTAATATTTTTAAGTGATTTTTTTGTCATTGGATAGCTGAGATTATTCGGTACAAAGACCGTTTTGAACTTTTTTTAATATGTTTACAGGTGTTTTAAAGAGGCTACTTCAGTCAAGTGAAATCCATTGGTAGAAATTTATAAAAATATCTCTTCTACATTTTAATATTTTTAAACGATTTTTTTGTCATTGGATAGCTAAGATCTTTCGGTACAAAGACCGTTTTGTACTTTTTAGACTTTTATTTGGGGAATTTTAAAAAAGCTACTTCTGTCAAGTGAAATCCAATGGTAGAAATTTATAAAAATATCTCTTCTACATTTTAATATTTTTAAATTATTTTTTGGCATTCGATATCTGAGATCTTTCGGTACAAAGACCGTTTTGCACTTTTTCGTCTTTGTTTAGGGGAATTTTAAAAAAGCTATTTCAGTCAAGTGAAATACAATTGTAGAAATTTATAAAAATATCTCTTCTACATTTTAATATTTTTAAATGATTTTTTGGCATTGGATAGCTGAAATTTTTCGGTACAAAGACCGTTTTGTACTTTTTTTTATTTTGTTTACAGGTGTTTTAATGAGGCTACTTCAGTCAAGTGAATTCCAATGGCAGAAATTTTAAAAAATATCTCTTCTACATTTTAATATTTTAAAATGATTTTTTTATCATTGGATAGCTGAGATTTTTCGGTGTTAAGACCGTTTTGTACTTTTTTGGTTTTGTTTACAGGTGTTCAAAGAGGCTACTTCAGTCAAGCGAAATCCTTTAGTAGAAATTTATAAATATATCTTTTCTACATTTAAATATTTTTAAATGTTTTTTTGGCATTGGGTATCTGAGATCTTTCGGTATACAAAGACCGTTTTATATTTTTTGGATTTTGTTATGGGAGTTTTAAAGGGGCTTATTTCAATCAAGCGAAATCCTATGAAGTTTTGAAGTTCATATAAATATATATTTTTCTCTTCTACATTTTAATATTTTTAAATGATTTTTTTAGCATTGAATGTTAGAAATTTATAAAGATATCTCGTCTACAAGTAAATATAAACTGATGATTACCTCAATCAAGTAAAATCCCATGGTAGAAATTTATAAAGATATCTTTAAGATCATTTAAAAGTCATTTGTAAAGATCATTTTAATACTTGTAATTTTTTTTCATTATATAACTGATATATTTCTTTACAAAGAACGTTTTATATCTTTTCGATTTTGTTACGGGTATTTTAAAGTGACTTACTTCAATAGATCTAAATCACATTTTAGAAATTTTTAAAGATATCTCGTTTGTATTTTAATTGTCTTTAACCTTTTTTTCGGGGGGGGGGGGGTGGGCATTAGATATCGGAGATTTCTCTGTACAAACACCTTTTTACATTTTTTCGATTTTTTACGGGTATTTTAAAGTGGCTTACTTGAATAGAGAGAAGTCCCATTATAGAAATTTATAAAGATATCTCGTCAACATTTTAATTTTTTAAATGATTTTTTTAGCATTGAATTTCCGAGATATTTCTGTACAAATACCGCTTTATATTTTTTTCGATTTTTTACGGGTATTTTAAAGGGGCTTACTTCAATGAAGCGAAATCCTATCACAGAAATTTATAGAAATATCTAGTCTATATTTTAATAATCATTTTTATATTGAACAGCTGAGATCTTTCTGTACAAAGGCCGTATTACAATTTTTGATTTCGATACAGGTATTTTAAAGTGACTTACTTCAGTCAAGCGAAATCCAATTGTAGAAATTTATAAAGATATCTCGCCTACATTTAAAAAAAAAAAAAAAAAAAAAAAAAAAAAAAAAAAAAAAAATTATTTTTTTTTCTCTTACATTGAATAGCTTTTACGATTTCATTTATTTTAAAGAGGTTACTGCAGTTAAACGAAACAATGCCTTCGCTTTAAAACTAGTGCTATGATAGAAATTTATAAAAGTTTATCGTCTGTGTGTTAATAGTTTTAAGTTTTTTTTTTTTTTTTTTTTTTTTTTTTTTTTTTTTTTTTTTTACTTTGCCTAGTTGATATTGATTTGCACAAAGGCCATTTTCTATTTTTTCGATTTATTTTACGGGTATATATATATATATATTAAAAAAAAAACTTTAATCAAACGAAACAATTTACTAGCTTATGATAATTCTTTCGACGATAATCCAACGGTCGAAATTTATAAATAAGTCTCGTCTGCATTTTAATATTTTTCCCCTTTAATAGCTCAGAGCGATCTCTTCAAAGGCCTTTTTCTACTTTTTTAATTTTCTTTACAGGACAGTTTCATTTTCGGAACCGTTTTCAAAAATGATATTATCCTCATATTTAAAATCTACAATCAGTATCGAAAAAAGTAAAAAGCGGCCTCTGTACAAACCATCGTCAGCTATACTATGCAGAAAAAAAATAATTAAAAATTGGAATGAAAATATGGTATCTTTAAAAAAATCTTCCATAGGTTTAGTATAATTGAGTTTGTCTTTTTGCGTGACTGAAAAAACCGCTATTCTAAAACTTAGATCAGTTAGACTGTGACAGGCTTTGGAATATATGCGTATTATTTAGTTAAAATAGTATAAGAACTTTAAAAACCATTCGTTTATCTTTCTGAAAGGGAAAAAGAAAGGAAAGACAATTTATATACAATAAAGCATAAATATATCATTTACGGATGTGAATTTTACCGTAACAGAATATATTTTCTAAAGTATTGTAAATTAGTCATAATTTTCGGTAGAAGTGTCAAAATAAATATATTTCTATCTTTTAAATTAGTGTTATCCAATTTAATCATGAATTGCATAATAATTACTTTATATTTTAGAGTGGGTATACTGCAAACTTTTATTGATTAAAATAGAAATATTTATGAAAAGGAACATTTAAACTAATTCATTAAGAACTGTTTAAAAGAATGATGAGAAAAATTTAATACAAATGTATTTATTCTCGAATATATCTATTCATTTTTAATGTCAGAACCATTGTTATTTTCTTTCTGCCCTTTCTTCTTTTCCCTTTGTCGTCTGCAAATGACAAAAAGTTAATTCTATTATTTTTTATAAATTAACGAATATTTCATTTTGATGTTGTCCGCAATTAAAGAATCTTTTTTAGAAATTAAACTTCAAATATATGGAAGAAAAATAATAAAAATGTTAAATGTGTTTTTATTCGAAATCAATAATGCTTTTAAAGTACATTTGAGATTGAATGCCTAGTTAAACAAACTTTTTGAAATCCACATGTATTTACATCATTTCTGAAATTCATTTCTGATCGAACTATCATGCATTCAGGAAAGGATGTTTTTATTTTTTTTATCCTAAACCAGCAAACAACATTTTACTAATAGCCACAGGCAAGATTTTACACCTTCGTCCCTGTAAGACTCCCTGGAGGTAAACCCATATCGTCTTTCACCCTAATTACTTTTAAGGCGTCTCCCTTTTAAAGGCGGAGTTAAACACCATTTTCGACCATTTTAAATCAAAGTATTTCAACTTTTTATACAAATAGCATAGATTAAATTTTTGTAAAAATCAAAATAAAAAACATTTTCTGAAAGCTAAATAATTAAACTCTGCATGCTGTTTTACCAAATTTTAAAATGTCAAACAGATTTTTCGTAATAAGACATTAAAGGTGAATTTTAAAGACTATAAAATAACGCACTTGTATCGCCTTAAAATTAAAAAAAGAAATAAAATTTCAGAATGACGTGCATAGTTTAAACCTACAGGTTTTCAAAACAACAAAAATTTTTAAATTTGAGCAAAATGCAAAGGAATGAAAGCGATAAATTTCTTCCATTGAAATAACATTAGCCGTTCTATCTCGGAGCGTTACTGATGTAGGGCCTTAAGGGGCCTTTTTTCTCCTACCCCCTCTGTTTCTGTGCCCCACGCTCCCTTAAGTACTAGTTACATCATAAAAAAATGCTAATAGTTAAAATTATCTAACTTCTGCTATTATGTATATTAGATGTGGATAGTACTTGGTACGAAATTTATGCATACATACAATAGGTTTGAATTTTAATTTTAGTCAAAAAATCTGTTCAAAGACAGTTTCAAGAACAATTTTAAGATAGCAGGGGGCCCCCTAATAATGTTTGCCCCAGGGCCCCCCGCTGTCTAAGTCGGGCCCTGATTAAAGCAATGTATTAATAATTATTATATAATAATATAATTATTATATTTGTTACATATTATAATACTTAATAATTTAATTAAATATATTTGATAAATTTCTCATCTTAAAAGAGACTTAGAAAAATTTCGCGTATAGTAATTTCCGTAAAAACTTTGCAAAAGTGTTTGATTGTAGCAAAAAAAAAAAAAAAAAAAAAAAAAAAGTTAAAAATATTTAAAATAAATAAAAATTAAAAACATTACATACGCTTTTTTTCCCCAAAAACTTTTTAAACAAACAGTATATTGATTTCAAGGAAATTTTTCAAAAGAAGAAAAAATTAACCTTTTTTGGAATGTTGGATTGGATACAGTGATAGTGAAAAAGGGTTATTACCCACTGGGTAGGTATTTATTTTTGGAATATATAGCTGGGTATTTGCAGAAGGCTAAATTAAATAAATATCCAACAATTGACTATTTTCATATTTCATTGTAAAAAATTCTTAATATCGAAAAAATTCTTGACAGCTTAAGTTGCAATGCTTCCAATACTATAATATCTTTCACTTTGATTGCAGAAAAATACCCCTATTTTCTCCTGCTGAATGAACATCACTATCTTTTAGAATCAACTTGATGCGTAAACCCTTGCGAAAATAATAGTGAAAAATAAACTCATGGTGTGAAACTATTATCTCAAAAATCTATGAGATGTTACAGGAATAAAAGATAAGTTTCTATGAAAAATTGTGGATTGGTAGAATTTACTTGTCACCACCCCTAAAATCCCTATTAGTTCTCCATGCATATAGCATATTATTTAACATCCAACGAAAGGTGAGTATAAATTTTCTAGATCTCCGCCTCTGTTAAAGGGAGCAAACGATATTACTTATCTCTAACCCAAGCGGGAAGATATTACCTTTCAGGGGTCGATACCTGTCTTTTAGACAGATTTCCTTAGGAGGAAATTGACCTATTGCAGTCATGCTGTGGCAAAAATTTACCTGTCACCTACCCCAAAATCAATATCGGTTCTGCCGTCATTCAACATCCAGTGGAAAGGGAGTATAAATTTTCCAGATCCCCGCCTCCAGGGGCTGTGTACAAATTGTGTTTTTAGCTCCTTGGCAAAAAGTAAAGTTAAAGAACTGTGAAAATATTGACACTCTAATAAAAAATGTTATCGCTCAAACGATTACTTTGAATTCTCAAAAGTATAGTTTCTTTAGAATTTCAAAATAATTAATTTAAGACTATTCTTAAATCAAAAAGGGCAGCTTAAGTTTTAATTTATTTTTGTTCAGAAATGCATGAGACTAGCAATTGTTGTTCAAAACTATCTAATCACTCTTTTGTAAACATAATAGATTTTTTAGAAAATAATGGGCATTTTAAACCAAATTTCTCGATGGAAACAGAAAAACACATTGCACATTATCAAAAATGCTTTTAACTCGATGGGGGGGGGGGGGGGGCATTCCATGAAAACTGGTAAATTGATAGTCATTTTTAAAAATTTGTTTAAATAAATATTTTTGGTATTTACTGATTCGCAACATGTCAAATTTTATGTTTTGAGTAAGTATGTAAAGTTTATCTTTTGTGGATTGGCAACACAACAGTTTAAAGATGGCGTCCATGTGCAAGCAAGTATGTTGCGTTTTACAATACATTTTGAGTGAGTTTTTTTAATAAAGAAAATCCAGTGAAACTTTTGAAATCAACATTTTAGGTAAGTCTAATATTCATTGTTTATATTTCACTAAACTGAAATATATAAGATAATTTCAAATAATTATTACAGCACACAAAAAGAACTTTGTTTCTGTGTCCCACACGTGACACAAAACATGAACTCTTTCACTTAGGGGGAAAAAGGAACGCATTTATTTTGTTTAATTGGCATTTCTAAAGCAGTTTAGTATAGTACTAGTTAAAAATTTGGCTGAAATTTTTATTTGGAGAAAAATATCAAAACAAAATTGTCCCGCACGTGACACCTTATGAGCAGGACGATTATTTTTGTTTTCTGAATGTTAAATAGAGATTTATTATAGCATAGTTTTAGCAGTTTAATGATTATTTTGTCCTAAGAACTTATTCTATGTAACTAAAACGAAATTAAGATTATTTTTTTTTTTAATTTTTATGATAGCTCCATTTTTTTCTGTTTTTGTGATGCTAATATTTTTTATTTCCATTTTTTTACAAATTTATTTTAATAAAATTTGAACACTTTGATGGTTATTTTTATTTTAAGAACATATTGTTTTACAGCAAGAATTGATCTACTTAATTTATAGGGATTTTTTCTTACAGTAAGAAGAGTCGTGTGTTTAAGACCTTGTTATTATTCTACAGAAAAAATAATAATACTTCTTATCTATATTCTGTTTTTCTAAGTTTAATTCTATTTTAAGATCAATTTTTCTATGACATTAAGTAAATTTAGACAAAAGCGTTTATAATTGATAATGTTTGTTATTTATTTAGCTGAAATGGAAAGATATAAGTCTACTAGTGCTAGAAGAATGAAAAGGATGAGAGAGAAAATGTCATTAGAAAATCCCAATTTCCAAAAAGAAGAAAATAAAAGGATCAGAAACAGCAGCTTCTTTTAAGATGGGTGAATGGGTAGTTGTAAAATATGACGGCACTAATTATCCTGGTGAAATTACAAGCACCCATCATGATAGTGTTGAAGTGTCTGTCATGATAAAAAGTGGTAAATTCTATAAGTGTCCACAGTATCCAGATAAAATTCTATATTCATTTAAAGATGTAGTAAAAAAGATATCAATCCCCACTGTAGCTAATAAAAGAGGTTGTTTCAAATTTCTAGAAAAATTTTGAATTTTTGTTTATAAATTTACTTTATTTTATGTTTAAAAATGTCAATTTGAACATTTACTTTGTACAGAAAAAAGTTAAAATAAATATTTTTGTATTGTAAAATGTATAACATGCATTTTCTTTTTTGCATTCCTTTATTTTCTGATTTTTGAAAAGGTTACTTGAATGATATTTGCAAATGTCCCGCACGTGACACTATACATTATATATTTTTTTTAGGAATTTAAAAATTTCTTTTTGAAATAAGAATGCTTATTTCATGAACATTAGACCTTTAGTCTCTAATACATATTTTTTGTTTTGAAATTACAAAATTAGTAGAGCAGAAATGTTATCTGGATCATACAGCAAATTACAAGTGGTTGACTTCAGATGTCCTGCACGTAACGCATGCAAATTAATTAATAACTAAATCAGTAAACCATTTAGGAAAAATCTGTCCCTGCCTGAGATATTGTTATACCAAATATAAGCTTACAAAAATGTGTTTATTTCTGTTTCTGAAGAATTATAAGCCCTATAACACAATTTTGGTGGAATTATGGTGTCTGATTGTCCCGCACGTGACAGTGGAATGGCCCTGGGTAGTTTCCTGATCAAAAATTCAAAAACACAGTTTGATTCTAAATCGCTTCCACACTCAGGATTTCCAATTTTATATCTTTTTGTTAAAAAATGAATTTGGAAATATGCCGAAAATTTTGCGCTTTGTTGAGCGAATTAGTGGGGAAGAGCCTTAAAAGGCTATATACAAACCGTGGTTTCATTTCAGCGCAGTGAAAATATCACTTCTGAAACATAATTCTTTATTGCGTAAACGATTACTTTTTGAATGCTCAGATCTATGGTTTTATTTTCAGAATTTTAAAATACTTGATTCTTTTGGATTGTAATGCAAACTGATTTTCACCGTATGGGAATAAAGCTCTATGACTCTGAGTTATGCAGTTATCCGAGAGGCCATATTCACATATAATTAGCCCCATGGATTTATTATAACTTTTTTTCAGTTTGTCGTTCAAACGACTCTCAAACCTATGTTTTCAATTTTTAAATTCCACAAAGTGAGGAAGTTAACTTTATATAAACTTGGACCCCATATTTTATTTTGTTTAACCTTTTCCTGATTATCGCTTAAATGAAGATTTTTAACGTTCAAACCTATGCTGTTTTCCGTTATTTAAGGGTGTTCTTAAATCAAAAAGGGCAACTTTGTGACACATGCATTAATTTATTTTTGTTCGGAAATGCATGAAAATAGCAGGTGTTGTTATTCAGAAACTGTCTAATTGCACTCATTCTTTTGTTTTTTAAAAAACACAATAGATTTTTCATAACGAGCCTTCAAAGTTGACACTTTTGAGCATATTTCCAGACGAAAGCAGAAAAACCGGTCGAAAAGGAGGAGAAAAACGGGTGATTGCGTCATCGAAATAGCTTATAACTCGATAAGTAATTTAATTATCCTAAAATGGAAAAATAAGTTCAATTCGAAATCGCTTTTGTAGTCAGTCATTAAAATTTTTAAACTTTGTTAAAAAATGAATTTGTAAATGTGTCAAAACGTTTTTCGCTTGTTGAGCGGATCAGTTAAGAGTACCCTTAATTCCTTAAAGTCGAATCTACCCTGAATTCTGCTGCCTGAATCTATCCTGATTTCTACTCAACTTTATGTCTATTGCCAAAAGTTAGAAGTAATAAAAATTAGTAAAACCTCTGAATCATTGCGTTGGGTTGTCCCTAATTTTCTTTTTTCCTGTTAGGGTCGAATTCGTACTATCGAAAATTCTTGCGAGTATTATTTTGATTTTTTTTTCAAAAGTCGGGTTGTTGCGATTTTCCCAAAGCTCAAGCGGAATTGTTTTAGATGAATATATTTAGATGGGGGGGAGGGGATAACAGCCCTAATGCGCAGGGTTCCCTTTTGACTCGTTATTTTTATAACCAGTTTTTTCAAAGAAATATTTTCTTTTTAGATTGCTATTACAAATATTGTATAACCTCCACCAAGTAAGATTTTCTATTTCAAAAGTTATAAAAATTTACCATGAAAACTTTTCTTCGAATGTACTGGTATTTCAAAACCGAACTAGCAAGAGGCCATGCAACAAATATTAAACAAATAAATAAATAAGAAGCTATATAGAAAATAATGTAGCAAATTTTGTTTAATTAATAAAATCCTTATTACAGTCTTTCAAATAATTGGATAAAGAAGATTTCGTGAAAATTTTCAATCAAAGCAGAATTTAGAAAATAATAAATGATGCTTTGAACACCATTCATCATTTGATTTTTTTCTTTTCTTTACTCTTGTAGACAGGAAGGAAAATAAATAAAACAGTTGAGAAAACATTTTTAAAGTTTTACGTAATTTTTCTTAATAAATGATGCTTTGAACAAACACCATTCATCAATTATTTTTTTTTTCTCTTTGTCCTTGTAATGAGAGGAATGGAAAAAAATAAAACAGCTGACAAGGAAGGTCTCCATTGGGGGCATACTCAGAATTTTTTGAAAAAAAATAAGAATTAAACTACTCATGTAGGTAATAAAGGATCAGTGAAAATTAGCGGCGGAATTACATTATTAGATATGTAAAAAATATATAAAAGTTTGGAATAATTGGCGTGAAAAGCTGAAAACGACGCGGGATTTGGCGAGCAGTTCATTTCCTCGCCAAAAGCAGACGATTTTAACGAATCTGAAAATTGATTTTAATTGACTTCACTGTTAAAAATCTGCAGCGTTTACTGCATCGTCACTCCACTACTTTTATAGAATATCTCTCTTCTGACCAATGAGAATGCACGGTGAATTGACCGTGTCATACACTGTTAAAAATTTGCTGCATTTTATTGCAACGCACTCCACCGCTTGTATATAATATCTCTATTCCAACCAATGAGAAAGCTCCATTTCACGGCCAAATAACCGTTTTCTATACAAGCAAGGGAGTGCGTTGCAACAAAATGCAGCAGATTTTTAACAGTGTATTTTTCAATTTGGAACAATTTTAATCAATTTAAATTGTGTTTTAAATGATAAAATATTTTTTCATTTTGTTATAAGTACATATAAACGTATATGACAAAATTACACTTAAAGTAAAGTAAAAATGCAAAACTAAAATTACTTAAACTAAACTTATTTAAATAAATTGAACATAGAAAGTTGTTTCTTTAAAAAGTATTAGAAGCGTAAAAGCGTATTTTTCAAAATTTCATTTTTTCGCCAACCGGAGATAAATCGCCAAATAAACGAAATTTTTATTATTTTTTTACGGACGTTATAAGGAGGTTCCGCTGAAATTTTTTTAATAAACATATATAACTATATGAGAAGAACATTCTGTATTTTTTTCAGATTTTTCTGAGTATGCCCGTATGGAGACCTTCCTTGTGAGAAAACACTTTTGAAGTTGTCAGGTTCTGAGTAAACATCTGCTACAGATTGGAATTTCTGTTATTTGTCTATCTTAATATTTTATGTATTGTACTGGCTGTGTACTGGAATTTTCAAGGTGACATTCTTTCTTTGTTAAAATAAGAATTGACAGGTGATCATGTGCAGGTGGTGAAGTGAGAAAGAGAACATTGCCGAGAGGCGTGTTCATCCGTCAGCGAGGTATGTGAATGATGAGTAAACAAGGAGCATGCCACGAATCAAGAAAGCAATTTGGAATGCGTCCAATGGAGAAGCACCACAGGGGGGTTACATTGGGGAAGGCAGTGATTTGAGAAGGGCAAGGCTTGTCTGAAATTTTGGCAGTTCGTATCTGGGCTCGTACCTAGAGAGCAGTGTAGGACAGAGGTCTTTGCAGAGAGTGCTCTGTGTCGGAGAGTGTAAGTAGAGTTTGTATCTGGAGAGCAAGGGACACAGACGTCCTGGTGTGTAGTGCTCTGAGCCGGATAGCGTAGGCCGGGTATCCATGTGTTGGGAGATTCGAAATTGATCTCCGGTAAAGTGAATCTAACGTGCATTGAGTGTGAGGGAGAAGGTGTAATTCGTACAGTACATAGCCAACCGTTTACTGCATTTAATTTAATGTTGAACCGGATCACCTATATCCGAGTTGTAACTGTATATAATTGTAAATAGTGTATTTCTGGTGTGCATAGAGTATAAATAAACTGTTAATTCAGTTAATTGACAGCGTCGGTGTTCATTTACACAATCCTCAGAGTGGGTGACCGATATCACCTAGTAATATCGGTGGTGGCAGCTATAACTACCACGGACTTTCTTCAAAGTTGTGCGGGCTGAGAGGGAACGTCCGACAAATTGATGGCAGCGTCGGGATAGAATCGTCTGAGACCAGTGACCAGCGAGCCGTGTTGCAGTGTGTTAGTGCCGGAGTACCCAGTGGAATTCTTGCGTGGTAAGACAGGATTGTCGAGCGGAATTTTAGAGAAATAAAAATCAAACGTCGAGGGAACTAAAGTGTTGTGCCGTATCATTATTAGAGTGAACTGAACTAAGTGTTGTGCCATATTGTCGCCAAATCGTGGAACCACCGGTGAATAGAAGAGTACCCCAGTAGATAAAGTATAAGGTAAGGTGTTTTGATCATTTCCTTCTGCTGACATCTCGAACCAAATGTTGCTGTTGTATAATTAAGAGTAATTTAAGTAAATTGTCTTGATAATTTATGTGCAATTAAATAATTATGTTCAGATAGGTAGGAAGTATTAATAACCATATTTGCTATTGTTGTAAGAAAGGTCATAATAATTTGAGCTAATATTGACTTTCTATATTCTTTTTTTTACTAATAATGGTAGTGAACAAAATTAATGCATTGTGTCAGTAGTAGTTGGAAGGAATAATTAAATTTACTTAAATTTAATTTATTGTTAAAGTAATATTTAAATGAAGCAATATTGTTTAAGTTTGAAAAGTTCATAACAACATTTGCTTAGAATTTTAATTGGCTAAAAGTAGTGAAAAAAAAGGCTCAAAAGAGGGCCATAGTGAGGAAAAATAAGTGAAGATTTTGAGTATATTTGTTTTAAGTGTGAGAACCAGTATTGAACTTGGAAATATTTTAGTGAGGATAATTGTAGAAATTTATATGTGCATGTTATACAATTCTTCTTTATGTGGATGTTTTTATTGACATCAATACTTTTATTCAATTTCAACGTATCAGTATTATTATGTAAAGTGTATGTTGTTATCTAAGTGTATAAATTGGAATCTATATTGCATAGTAATCAAATCGAATTATTGTTTTACCTTTTGTTTTATTGGAAGTAAATTGTGTGATATCAATGATTGAGGAAAATTAGATTATTCAATAGGTTAATTAGAAATATATTGATTATCTGAAGGGTATTAATTTGGTAGGTGTAAATATTATTGTACTGTAGGGTGGTAATAACAATCGAAGAAGTTATGGCTTTCTTATTAAAACTAATAAAGGTGGATCTTCAGGTGATAGCCGAAGAATTGGGTGTTGAATTCGCGGAAGGTGATACCAGAATTCAGCTTAGGAAAAAGATAATGGACAGTGGTGGGTATGACGAGGGGGTTATTAAGGAATTATCTGACGCTATTGTTGCAAAACGATTAGAGCGCGAAGAAAAACAGGAAAAGTTAGAAAAACAGGAAAAATTAGAACGCGAAAGGTTAGAAAGAGAAGAGAGGATTGAAAAATAAAGGATGGAACATGAATTAAAAATGGAGAGGCTAAGGGTTCTAGGATCGGCAAATAATTTTAATGGGTCTAGGGAATCTAGTAATGAAAGTAACATTGAAAAATTGTTCAAAAGTGTTAAAACTCTGTCTATCAAAGTAACCAGAAGGGACTGAGGGATGGAATTTATTTTTCAACAGTTTAGAAAGGGCATTCAAAACTAAAAATGTACCGGAAAACCAGCAGGCCGAAATTCTACTAAATATGTTAGGAGATAAGGCGGATAATTTGTTAATTTATACCACTACGGAACAAATGGAGAATTATGAGGAATTAAAGGAGTTAGTCCTAAGGGAACATGAGCCGACACCGAAGGCGTGTTTGGAAAATTTTAAGAAGGCTAGGAGAAATCAGAACGAAACTCATGTATTATTTGTATCGCGTTTAATAGCGACATGGGATAGAAGTGCTGACTCTTATGAAAAGGTCAACAAGTTAATAGTTACTGATAAGTTAGTAAGTACGTTAGATAAGGGTACTACACCATATATTGGGTTAACTCACCAGGGTAAATGGTTAGAAGCTTCTAAAATTGCTAAAGAATGTGACTATTATTTTGACCATAAAAATAAGTCTTACTCAGTTACGTATAAAAGTTTTAAAGGTAAAGATAGGTATGTAAACAATGAAAAAATGAGACCGAGGGAGGATAGTAAAGTTAGTTGTAACTGGAGACAAAACGGGAGTAATGAGACTAATTCTTTTTCGGATAGGAAAATAGATTTTAAGAAACCTAGTGATGCTTCAGCTCCTAAATGCTTTAAATGTGGCTTGAGAGGTCATTACCAACGTTTTTGTAATAAAGTGGGTAATGAGGGAAATAATAATGGTAATAAAGGGCGAGATCCGAAAGCGGGTGTACATAAGATTGTGGTAAAAGAAAACAAAGAGTTTCCTAATGGAGCTATTGTGGGGAGAATATCGGCAAAGGCCGAACAGAGAACAAATGTTATTGGTGAGAAATTAAATAAACTTGAGAAAATTGAAGTTAGTGTAAATGGGCAAAAAGCAAAGGGATTGGTTGATTCTGGATGTGAAATTAGTGTTATTCATAAAGATTTGGTACCGGAAGAGAAATTAAAAGGAGCGAGTAGTATTTATTTACAAGGGTTATTTGGTGAAGCAGTTAAATCACCGTTGGTTAAATTACCGTTAGCTATTCCGCAATTCGGACAAACTAATATAATTCATCAGGAAGTACTTTGCGCAGTAACCGATAATATTAATGAACAAGTAATTTTACATCCCGAGGTGATTAATGAGTTGTCAGGTGTCAACCGCGAGGAGCCATTGCTACAGGCCCAAGAATTAGAAAATTCGGAAATTATTATTGATAACTCGGGTGAAAAGGAAGGTATGAGTAGCGATAGTTGTAATGTTTACGCAATAGAAGCGAGATCGCAAAATGTACAAAGTCAGAATCCAGAAAAAACGGAAGTGGCGAAAGATTATAAAGCTATTATTAGCAATTCAGTTATATTTAAGAAATCCCAATTGGAATGTAAAGAGCTAGAGAAAGCTTGGGAATTAGCTAAAACGGAAAAAGGAGATTATTATATTGTAAATGGTTTATTGTATCATAAAGAGAAATTGGTAGGCGAAACTATAGCGCAATTAGTAGTACCCAAAGTAAGAAGGGAAGAAATCCTAAAATTAGCGCATACTTCGGTATTTGGAGGGCATCATGCAGCCAAGAAAACGTTACAGAGAATTAGGTATTCGTTTTATTAGGAGGGGATGGCGAAAGAAACTAAACAATTTTGTGAGTCATGTTTAGAGTGCCAATTGACTAGAGGGGTTAAAGTGAATGATAGAGCTCCTATTTCCCTAGTATCGCGGCCGGAACTTCCATTTCAGGTAGTTAATGTTGATTTAATTGGGCCTGTTGATCCTAAAAGTTCACAAGGGTATCAGTATATACTAACTTTAATTGATCAACATACCAGATGGGCGGATGCGATCTCTCTAAAAAATTTAACTGCTAAAACCGCGTGTGATGCGTTACTTCAAATATTTATGAGGACAGGAATTCCAAATGTAATTGCCTGTGATAATGGAACCAATTTCACTGCCGACTTAACGAAAGAATTTCAGAAAAGGTTCGGCGCTAGTCCACGATTTTCGACCCCACAGTCTAACGGTCTTGTGGAACGTTTTAAACAGACTCTTAAACGTATGTTACATCACACTATTCGGGAAGAAGGAAAAAGATGGCATGAACAAATACCATTTATATTATGGGCGTATAGGGAGGTCCCAAATTCTACGACGGGAATCGCACCTTTCCAGTTATTATATGGTAGAGCGCCGGAGGGTCCTTTATCGATTCTCAAGTCGTCCTGGGCAGGAGAAAATAAGGGGGCGCAGTTAGATGCCAATTTATGAATATTTGAATAAACTAAGGGGACGTTTAGAAAGAGCCGCAAATGAGGCAAAATTATCGTCTGAGCTGCAACAAAATAGAATGGTGCATCATTATAACTTAAGGACAAAAGAAAAAACTTTTGAAGTAGGCGATAAAGTAATTCTGTTAATCCCCGATTCAACTAATAAGTTATATTCTAGGTGTCAAGGGCCGGCAACTATCGTCGAAAAATGAAACCAGCATTCGTTTATAGTTGAGTTAGCCGACGGGAGTAGGAAGCATACGCACCAAAATAAAATAAGAGAATTTATTGTTAAGTGTAATATAGTTAATATTGTTTTCGAAGGTGATGAGGAATTTGGAGAAGTTGGGGAAATTCCTATTTTGAACCGGGATCAAGAGATAGAACGAGATATAGAGAGGTTCGAAATAAAAGGATTGCCTAATAGTCAAGTCGAAGATAAAAAATACATTTTGAGGGAGAATAAAGAGGTGTTTATGGGTCCTGTACGACCAGCGGAAGTAGGGGAACATCGTATTGATCTGAAACCGGGAGTGGCAAGGAAAAAGCCAAATTTATATAGTGTACCGGTAGCCTATAAAGAGGAAGTAGATAGGAAGATTCAGGAGTTATTAGAATTAAATCTAATCGAAGTGTCAAATGTTGAAATTAGTCATCCAGTTGTTTGCGTGGCGAAAAAAGACCCAACCGTTCGACTTTGTATAGATTATAGAGCTTTAAATTCGGTAACTCAGGTTCCAACTTTTCCGATGAAAGATTCACAAGAAATCATGTATACCGTGGGGGCGGCTAAATATTTATCTTCGATTGATTTATTGAGGGGTTATTGGCAGATTAAAATGGCTGAGGAGTGTAAACATTTGACAGCTTTTATAACGCATAACGGAACTTATCAGTGGCGTACTATGCCTTTTGGATTATCAGGGGCGGCTGCTACGTTTCAGAAAGATATGAATGTGGTTCTTCAAGGTCATCGGAGTTATGCGGAAGCATATATTGATGATGTCATCATTTTCTCCGACACCTGGGAAGAGCATTGTGAGCATGTTAGGGCTGTCATTGAAGAGCTGAAAAATAGAAATTTTGCGATTAGGCTGGATAAATGTAAATTCGGAGAGAAATTGACTAAGTTTTTAGGTCATTTTATTGGGGGTGGAACGCATGCACCGGATGAGGAGAAAATAGGAGCAATAAGAGATTTAAAAAGACCAAAAACTAAAAAGGAAGTTAGATCTGTTTTGGGATTAATGCGATTTTACCGATCTTATGTTCCAAATTATGCCGAAATTGCTATACCTTTAACCGAATTGACTAAAGGGAAGGTTAAAAATACTGTACCTTGGGATGAAAGGGCAGAAGAAGCATTTAATACTCTTAAAGATGAGTTATGTAAAGTGACGAGTTTGGCTACACCTACCGTAGGCCGGGAATATCAGCTTCACGCCGATGCTTCCAACTTGGCAGTAGGGTGTTGTCTTAAGCTGCTATTAGATTCACGGACTTTTAGGCGAGACAAACTTTTCAGACGATTTTAACTCCAACATTTTCCCGTTCAAAAGAGAAAAAGGTTACCTTTGTCCTTGAAAAAATTGGAGAAAAAGCCGAAAAACCAGTTTCTACTAGTACCAGGCGTTAATATTTATCGCCTACTCGTATCAATCGCTTATCTCTGATTCGTTGAAACGTTCGATGTGGGATGAAAAATCTAAGCTAGCCCAGATTTTTTTGAATCTGTGAAAAAAAGTTGGGGAGGCATTGCAGTTTGCTATTACACTGAATGTTGGGAGGATATTTCGCGAAAAGTTGAAGGAAGTCAAGTGTTGGCTCAAAAGTCTTACGGGATGTTGGTGAATCTAATAGCGGCTTTACTCAAATAGATGAAAAGGGTCAGTTTAAACCGATAGCTTTTGCCAGTCAGAAATTGTCAGGGGCTCAGCGTGCTTGGCCGAGTATAGAGAAAGAGGCTTGGGGTGTTCTCTTCGGATTGCGGAAGTTTGAAAAGTGGAACTATGGATCTCAAATTGAGATCATTACGGATCATAATCCATTAAAATCTCTTACTGAAACAACTCCAAGGTCCCCCAAACTCACTAGATGGACTCTTGCCTTGCAACGCTGGAACCTGAGTATATCTCATCGTCCAGGAGCTCAACATTTGAATGCTGATGCAATCTCTAGGCTACATAGAAAGAGCTGGGAAGAACAGCCAGTTGCTAGCCCATCAGCATCAACGACCAAGTAGTAGACAACCTTAAAGGGAGGTCATCATGTGTTTAATTTTTTTTCTGTGTATGTGTCAATATTTTTGAATTTTGTGTTTATAATAGTGTATTAGCATGTGCATTGTTTCGTAATAATAATATTAGTACAAGGTTCAGTAGAGATTTCAGTAGATAATGTTCAGACACCTGGAAATACCTATGTAATAAGCATATGAAGAAATCTGCAAAGAGACTATTGAGCTCTTCTGTGATATTACTATGTGTTTGGGGGAAAATTAGCCCCTAAAAGGCATATTTTCCGCTAAGGTGGGGGGTGTCAGGTTCTGAGTAAACATCTACTACATATTGGAATTTCTGTTATTTCTCTATCTTAATATTTTATGTATTGTACTGGCTGTGTACTGGAATTTTCAAGGTGACATTCTTTCTTTGATAAAATAAGAATTGACAGGTGATCATGTGCAGGTGGTGAAGTGAGAAAGAGAACATTGCCGAGAGGCGTGTTCATTCGTCAGCGAGGTATGTGAATGATGAGTAAACAAGGAGCATGCCACGAATCAAGAAAGCAATGTGGAATGCGTCCAATGGAGAAGCTCCACAGGGGGTTTACATTGGGGAAGGCAGTGATTTGAGAAGGGCAAGGCTTGTCTGAAATTTTGGCAGTTTGTATCTGGGCTCGTACCGAGACAGCAGTGTAGGATAGAGGTCCTTGCAGAGAGTGCTCTGTGTCGGAGAGTGTAGGTAGTGTTCGTATCTGGAGAGCAAGGGACACAGACGTCCTGGTGTGTAGTGCTCTGGGCCGGATATCCATGTGTTGGGAGATTCGAAATTGATCTCCGGTAAAGTGAATCTGACGTGCATTGAGTGTGAGGGAGAAGGTGTAATTTGAACAGTACACAGCCAACCGTTTACTGCATTTTATTTAATGTTGAACCGGATCACCTATATCCGAGTTCTAACTGTATATAATTGTAAATAGTGTATTTCTGGTGTGCATATATTATAAATAAACTGTTAATTCAGTTAATTGACAGCGTCGGTGTTCATTTACACAATCCTCACAGTGGGTGACCGATATCACCTAGTAATATCGGTGGTGGCAGCTATAACTACCACGGACTTTCTTCAAAGTTGTGCGGGCTGAGAGGGAACGTCCGACAGAAGTTTTACTTAATTTTTCTAAAGTTTTTTTTACAAATTGCAAATGCTTATTGTGTCTACTTTAAACATCATTCATCATTTGATTTTTTCTTCTCTTTGTCCTTATAATGAGAGGAAGGAAAAGAAATAAAACAGCAGAGAAAACATTTTTAAAGTTTTACGTAATTTTTCTAAAGTTTTTTTACAAATTGTAAATGCTTATTTTGTATACTTATTAAAAGTGTACGTATTGTGTAACTTAAAAAAAGCCAATTTTTTAATGTAATTTTTTTATTAATAATAAATATATATATACAGAAAATGAAGAACAATACAGTTACAAATATCGCAAAGATGTGTCTTATAAAGTTCAGAGACTAATATAATAGAAATCAATAAATATGCATAAAATAATTACAATTTGTTTGTTATATATTTATACATCATGCCTTTCTTTTATGAATAAAACTGTTTTGATGCTTCTCTCAAAAGAAATGAAAACAAAAGTTATTTTTAACAGAGGAGACGATAGAGAAAAACTTTAAATATCATGGAAATTGCATGTCAGATTTGCACATAACTTGAAAATCTAATTCTTAGGACAAAGGAAGGTGTATGTTATGGTCAAAAATTATTATTCACCTCTACAAATAAGAGGTAGGCATAATAAATATATCATCTTTCTCGCAATGAAAAAGCCTTAGAAATCAATGCATAAATACAATAGACGATGAAACATTCAGCTCTAATAAAATGCAACGAGACATTTGATAATATATAAAGCCTCTTCATATATTAGTGTGCCAAATACAATAAGCGGTTTGGAGGCATTTTTTTAATATATATATTTAAAAGTCTTCAATCATAGTAGAGCAGGAATCGAATATCCTTTGAGTTTAGCCAACAGGTGGTTTTACTCTCTCTGAAGCATCGTTGCTCTGTGAAAAAAAATAGAAAAGTACAGAGAATTGTTCGTGGAGGTTATTCTTTCATTCGATGCTTCTTTTGAATTATCTGATCAGTTTACTTTTTAGTGCGAAATATTTCGTATGTTTTAATTATTATATTATTTAGTTTTGCCTTCTGTTAGTAATAATAAAATTTAATGAAATATATTAATTATGTCTATTAAATTAGAATAATATCTGAATAGTCGAAATTAAAGACTACAGAAAGTTTTAAGCCTATCTAGTTAATTAATGGCGCTTTATGGAAAAACACAGCGCGATCATAATTTTTTCAAATGATTTCTTTTAAAACATAGAAAAGATACTTTGACAATAATTAGCGCATGTTAAAAATATATTAATAGTTCTTTAAAATTAAGCACCATAAACATGAAAAAATCGAAGTAAACCTACAGTTTATTACTTAGTGTAAAACAAAAATAATACACACTAGACATAATTGCATGTTGTCTTGACTAGAAATCATCACTTAAACATGATTTTATGTAAGATTCATGCAATACCTGATGAATTATATAGATGGTTTATTCTGATTTTTGGTTATTGGACAATGTAACTGGATTTGAGTGCATTTAAAAGCTTAGATGGCAAATAAGTATTCAGTTAACACAAAGGTGTCCAACTATGGCTCGCCGGATGCAACTACACTGAGAAAAAAAATATGCCGCCTTCAACTAGAATGAATAGTTAGTCACTTTCTGAATCTCTAAACTAGAAATATAGATGTCCAAACTATGCGAGTGGGGTAAACAACTAAGCTGAATAGGCGAAATGACTTGACATTTCTAGTCTCGTGTTTTCTAGGAGACGAAACGACATTGAACCGTTTCAGTAGCGAGAAATTATCGCTTGATTTTAGGAATGGTTTCTTAAGCTATAATTCTAGCTACTAAATCAAATCTATTGTGTTCGCATCTATTTGAAGAGATTTTTAGATAAATTTGACAACAAAAATATAGGAAAACGCGCTTGAATTCTAGTAAGAGACTCTGGAACTCTCTAAGAAATGGAACTAAAATTTATAGGGATGACATGGAACTATTTTTTCTAGAGCCATTACTTAGATTCCATATGCCAGAACCATATTTTTTTCTCAGTGTAAAATTTTAAATCATTGCTTTATACAATCATCGAATCTCTGCGATTCTTAATAATAATAATAATAACAGTGGTATCCGGTGGGCAACAGCTCGACACCCCTGAGTTAACACGAAGTTTTCATCAATATAGTCTGAAATTTAAAAAATCGCATTGTTAATTTCATTATATTATTTTACCTTCGTAACAATATTTTAAAAATAATCAAAAAATTACCTTCCCATTTAGTGAAAAGTAAGGACTCTAGAACACGGAAGAGTATTTGGTCAACTAAAGCGACTACGATGATAAAAATAACGCATTTTTAAAACTATTAAAACTATCTTCTAAGCAAAAAAAAGAGCATCTAAATAAGCCTACATTTAATCCAGTTGTCACAAACAAACATTGACTTCCCACTCTACTATCATACAAAACTGACACAGATAGTTCGGTTTTCTTCAATGTGGAACAAAATAACTTGATTTGTTGTATGTAAGAAACTAAACGATAAGTTAATATCCCGTCAACACGATATTTTCGACAATATGGTCTGACATGAAATACTCTCCCTTGCCATTTATGTAAGTCTTCTTTCCTTCGAAGGCATCAGAATGGACTTTTTCGGGCTGCTCGGTGCTCCAAGAAGTAGGGTCGCTCAGCTTGTGTTCTATGCCCAAGTGGTTGAGGGGCGGGAGCCCCAAGCATCCCCTGAAGAGGTTCTCTATGCACTGCCTCTGTCTGGCCAGGGCGTTGACAAGGGGTGCGCCCCTGGGCACCAGGGGCGCCTTGCACAGGTAGCTGAGAAGGGACAGGACGGAATGAAAAGGCTGGAATGTGGTTTGAGCGCTGCTAAGGACACGGAAGGAGATCCTTTGGGCTAGCTCCGTGAGGATAATGAGGTCGAGGATAAGAGGCGAGGCTAGGAGGGAATCTTCACAGGTGTTATGGCAAACGATCGTGTTTTTGCCATTCATCATGATCTCTGACGTGTATTCGTCTAAGGCTCGTTTGCTGTCGCCCACGTAAGGGACGTATTTGATCACAACCTTTAAGAATAGAAAATACATTCATGTAAACAGTAGACAAAAACTTCTTAAAACGTTATAGAAAAAAGAAATGCAAAAGAATTTTATTTTTTCTTGATCAGTTGCAAATAAGGCATGCTAACACCTTGAAACAAGCAAAAATACAGAAAGAGAAAAGAGCAGATAACAACAAACAGTCAGAAAAGAAGAGAGCATGAACCAATCAGAATATAACATAACAAAGAAAAAAGAGAAGTAAGCATGAAGCAAATAAAATTAAAAGGTAAAGCATGAAAGGCAAAATGTAAGAAAATATATAGTGAAAACAAAAATTCAGTTTATACCGTTGAACAGGTATTCCATACTATAGACCATGGTAGAATAAGGCTAACAAAAACATAATTTTCTTTACCAAAAACACCGCAATAAAACGAACTAAGTTTGCTTTTTCCACATGAACATAAAAAGTAAAGGTAAAGTTACAACAGAAGAATGATCTTCAATTGAAACAATAAAGTTACATTAAGTTTGCACATATTGCTTAGACTTTATATTCTTAGACCATATAGAAATAAGCAGAGCATGGCAGCATCATAAACAGCAACTGCTTCTGAACACAGTACATTATAATCTGAATATATCATAGGATTTGGATGTATCTAAACCCATGAGCAAATCTAGTTGTCTCTGGCCAATGGGTCATAGCAGTTTTGCGGAGTGCATCTGTATGTACTTGTCTACTGCCACCATTTATAAAACTGCACATGTTCCTAATAGGGTATAAAATAAACAGGAGCTAGACAAAATACTTCGTGAAACGATTATGCAGCTATTAAAAATAACAAAATTCTCAGACAGATTAAATACATGTTTTGTTATAAATTTTGCTCTTCCTTCTAATGTTGCCTGGCCTATCGAAAAAGGAAAAAAGATCCACGCTGAAGTCTGGAGCTTCCACTTCACGAAGCACGAAAGGTCTGAAGTCAGACTATGACTCTGATTATGGCTTTTAGAAGCTGATTATGGTAAATTCCCCACAATTGCTATTCTTACCCGAAGGTTGGGTAATCTGCCAATTTCACTATTTCTTTTAACCCTTTCCAGTCCGGGATACCCAATTTAAGTTCCAAACTTGCAATCTGCACGAATAACATTTTAATAAAATTTTGCTTTTACAGTGAAAGCTTAAATTAAGGGGTTCTTAATTTCTCAAAAAGTTGTTTCTAAATTCCGGTGTCAGTCGATAATTTCTCATTTTACTAGCAGAATTTGCTCATACCGGAAAGGGTTAAGGCGATTCTCAAAAAGATATTTTTTTTCCGCCCAACAGCGCGAAAATTTCTGGCACATTTATACACGTAGTTCTGGACGTAAAAGCGGGGAAATTGTTGGCATGATTACTGAAAGAATTTAAAATTCAACGAGTACATTTTTGCTTCATTTTTTGACAAATAAATTACATATTGAATTATAAACAATTGTTTCGAGACGGCAATTTTCCTTTAACAGCGTTGTGAATTTTAGTTGAAAATACCAAGTCAACAGCATTTTTTGAAAGTTTGTCTGCCTTTATTGGGAAAAATATAAAAAAACCGATGAGTTGCATAGTTTATAAATAGGGGCGCCTTTCAATTACATGCGTTTGCGAACAAAAAAATGAAATCAGAAATGTGTCAGGAAGTATCTGGATTTATGAGCAGTCTTAAGGTTGTTCTTAAATCAAAAAGGGCAACTTTGTGACACATGCATTAATTTATTTTTGTTCGGAAATGCATGAAAATAGCAGGTGTTGTTATTCAGAAACTGTTTAATTGCACTCATTCTTTTGTTTTTTAAAAAACACAATAGTTTTTTCATAACAAGCCTTCAAAGTTGACCTTTTGAGCATATTTCCCGACGAAAGCAGAAAAACCGATCGAAAAGGAGGAGAAAAACGGGTGATTGCGTCATCGAAATAGCTTATAACTCGATAAGTAATTTAATTATCATAAAATGGAAAAATAAGTTCAATTCGAAATCGCTTCTATAGTCAGGCATTAAAATTTTATATCTTTCTGTTAAAAAATGAATATGTAAATGTGTCAAAACGTTTTTCGCTTGTTGAGCGGATCAGTTGACAACACCCTTAAATGAATGAATTGCATAAAAAGTTCTTATCTTATCAAACTTACGCAGTGATCTGGTTTTTCTCCGGGTTGGTATAGAACAGGATTAGATTGGACCATATCATCCACCACGTTGCTTTTTGAAACTTCTTTAGAGCGGAACTGCTGAGGTGCCGACAAGTTCTTTCCGTCGTTGTTTCCCAAGTGGTTGTAACTCACGATCGACACTGGTTTGATGCCTGCACCAATCAAGAAGTCTACCAGCACAGACTTGAACTTGGTCTGTCCGGACTTGAAGTCATCTCCTGCAATTAAAGCCAAAAGCAAGAAGTTTTGGTTTGCATCCTTAACCCATTCGTGCCCAGCATCTTTTGCGTAAATTTTATTTGGTTGGCACCACTATTTTTAGAAGATTTAAGTTTAGTTCATTAATCACGAAAATGCATCATTTAAATAAAATAGTTATTGCTTTTCTTTTTTACCGGTGTCAAAAACAGTGCTTAATGCACCTTTTGAAGCGTCCCTAAAAAGGGACGCTAGGCACTAATGGGTTAATAGATTGTAAGGAAGTTAGGAAACTTACGTTTCATATAATTGGGTTAACTTTCAACTAAGGAAGTTAGACAATTCATTTATATTTCATCTTTTTGTTGTATATCCACCTTTCTCTAGATTTTTTTTACCATTATTATTATAAAGTTTAGATCTTAAAATGATCTCGTTTCCGTTTCAATATCACCTGCAGGTGCAGGGCTGGGCTGGGCTGGGCTGTATTCGCAACATGTGCAAAGTCTGCCAGCAAAAAATAATAGTAATTTTCATCTTAACTTTGTTTTTTACTGGTGGTAATTTTCACAAGTTGCATGTCTTCAGCGAATGGCCCTGATTACAAGGATCTAAATATAATATGTCTGTTTGTCGTTTTCTTTTGTGCTACTTTATAGACTTTAACTTTCGTAAAAGTTAATTTATCGTCTAATCGGCTATTAATATGCCGTTAAGGTACAGAGAACGACTTTAAGTTTTTAAATTGTCATCGTGTTTATTATCATTATTTTTTCATAAATTATCGCCTACTACGCACAACGCATCACATAAGCAGTACAGATAACAATAAAACTTAAAATGAATGTGGATTTTAGTTCTTAAAGTTATCATTTTCAACTTTACCTGCGATCATGACATTGTTGTTCTCGGCAAGTTCGATGACACCAGGAACAAAAGTGTTTTGAGGCGAACCGTTGATATAAGCGCACTCTTCCAAGATACTCGCAACGGCATAAAGGGTGGAAGGTGATACTTCTGAAACGTTTTCCTTGATCGATTTCAGCAGGTTTGTCCAAGTATCGTTGAGACCTTCCTTCACGTCGCAAAACCGTTCTGTATTAGCAGTCCATAGCACGATCACTTTTCCGACCTGATTCTTTTCTTTGAACTCTCGGATCTGTCGTCGAATGGTTTCGACCTGCTCCCACTATAAGAAATGGAAATATAGGTTTTAAAATTTTTATTTAAAATGGTATTTTTCTGTTAGTTTGACGCAAATCACACCAGTAACAGATTTAATAGTTGCAATTCAAAATTAGAAACAATGTTTTGGTATTGAAATAAAACGTTTTTTGTTCATGATATTGTTTCTTATTAAAAAGTCTTGTGTTTAAAAAAAAATAAAAATAAAATATTAGCAAGAAATATGTTTTTAAATGAAAGATCTGTATTTAAATGAAACGTGTACAAGCTTTGTATTTAAAATGAAATATGAGAAATTTGTGAATGAAATAACTTTTGGCGATTTGTCATTTGCGTCCAGCTAACAGATGTGCCAGTCAGGATATGCGAACGACTTTAAAAACTGACAAGTTCTGTTTGATTCCAATCTTACCTTAGTCCCTTGTATCACATTGTCTGCCCTTGATTCCTGGTTTGCTGCGATGAAGTCTTTGTCATAGACAGCTGGTAAGGGTTTTATTTTCTCCATGTATGGCCTAAGTTGACGTTGAAGATCATAATCTAAAACTTTAGCTTTTTCCATGGCATCGGCCAAGTTTCGGGACGATATATCCCACCCTCCAAAGATGATATCGTTGGGATGGATCAAGGGAAGTACGTCTTTGAACGGGACGTATACCTCACCAGAAGATTCGGACATGCCAAGGCATATTGTTCCTGCTTGAATTAGAGAGCCAAAGTAATTTGGTTTCTGCACACCGTCTACTGTTCTCCATGTGATGTTGTGTTTGTTTGCGATCACGGCTCCGGTCACTGTGGTTCCGTTGTTGCCTCCCCAGCCCACCAGCATCACGCCTAACTTGGGAACATGTCTGGAAGTTCGGAACTGGATTCGAGTCGTTCTTGGGATTACCTGAAATAAAAAAGAAATAACACACTCAACTCGGTTTCTTCAACAATCTGAAAAAGATTTGAACATGTCATTCTGTTGTTGTTTTTTTAAATTCAATTTTAGTCTTCTATAGAGCTTTATTGAACTACTGTATGTTACTTTTAACCTCAAGAAGGGCGGTGTTGGCAAATGACAACACCTAATTTTAATCCCAAATTGCCACACTGGCACCAGAAATTTTCTATGAAAATTTCACTTTCATTAGATACGCAAAAATACACTTTTATTACTTTACAAATAAAATTTCGTATAACTACTGGTGTCATTCAATTATTTCAACATTTTACGAATACAAGTACCTCGACCCGGAAAGGGTTAAGCAAGGTATTTTTTAAAATACTCATTCAATTAATATTAAACATAACAATTAAATTTAACAATAATTACAGAATTCGTTTGATAATTATTCTTTAAAAAAAAAACTTTCTTAATCCATTATATTATTTTTTAAAAACTCCTAAATCTTGGAATGAAATAGAACATGCAGGGATTAAAAACGGAAAAATGTACCAAGCCATCGATCCACAAGACGAAAAAAAATTAAACCCAACTCTGAAGTAATTTGAGTCAACCTGACTTGAAATGAAACTATTACTGCCATCTTTATCCAAAATGGGATGGGTCGGGTCGGGTCGGGTTTGGGTAAGATGGGTTACCCGACCCGATACAACGATCTTATTTGGGCAAAAAGAATAAAGCAAACTGACCTTGATCATTCCATTCTCTTTCTGTACAAAGGTGGTGTCGTAGTTGTAGTCAGCTTCGATATACTTCTCAGTGTAACGGGTGTTGGGACTCTCGACTGTGATTGTGGATTCCATAACGATTTCGATTCCAATTCTTTTCTTCAGAAAATCCGAAACTTCTTTCGATGGTGATGAATGCCTGAAACAAATTTAAGAGGACGGTGAACGTTAAAAAAATTTTCTAAATTTTTATCATAGCAATATGAAATTTTGTGCATATATACATTTCACTAAAAGCATATAGAACACCTTAAAAAAAATTTCCAATCTTATTATGCTCCTCGTGTCTTAATTTTTGAGATATTTTATTGCTTTTGCATTTTTATCACTTAAGGGTGTATTTCGATTCAAACTGCTTATTTTCCAATTTATTTTTGACTTCATTATTGTTCTCAAATACACGAAACTTTTAATATCTCTTATTTGGAAAGTACACAAGGTGCCGTGACTGTCAATTCTTTGATAAATGCAGAAAATATTGCAAAAAAAGCAATCAAAAACGGCATTTTGAACAGATTTTCCCCTAGCGGGAGATCTGTGAACGAAAAAAAGGGTCATACTGAGAAGATAATTGTTTATAAATCAAATTCTAATGAATTGAGCGTAAAAATACATCACACGGCACCTTGTACATCTCTTCAAAAATACCCTCAACAAGTTTCATGCTTCTACTTTTAAAAATGTGTCTGAAATTGTATCGGAAAATTTCGAGCTGTTGAAGGTGGAAAAGCGTTTTTTCGAATACACCCTTAAAACTCTATTATAAACAAATTTGTGTAAGATTTTTTTAATCTCTTGAATAGTTAATATTGTACAGATTTTTTTTTTCTAAATTCCATGTCGATTTTCATCAAAATTTTGCCTTTTAATAAGTAAAAAATAAATTTGACTATCTTAATGCAGACTAATTTTAAAAAGCTTACACAATTTCTTTCTTAACAATATCAGGATACTTCCTTATCAATTTCATAAATATTGATAAAAAAATTAAGTAAGAAGCATTTCAAAATTCTAAAAACGCTGAAAAATTAGTTTTGAGAAAAACAGATTTAAAGTATATAAATACACTTCCCTTTATTATTTACTTCTTAAAACCTTCATAAATGATATTTTAATAAGAAAAACTGTTTTGATACTTTTAAACCACTGAAATAGACATTTTTTGCGACGATTTTGCTCAAATAAAGGCCCATTGTCCCCTTAAGGGTGTATTTCGAATCAAACTGCTTATTTTCCGATTTATTTTTGACTTCATTTTTACTCTCATATGCATCAAACTGGCAAATTGTCTTATTTAGAAAGTACACAAGGTGCCGTAATTGTCGATTCTTTGATAAATGCAGAAAATATTGCTAAAAAAGCAATCAAAAACGGCATTTTGAACAGATTTTCCCCTAGCGGGAGATCTGTGAACGAAAAAAAGGGTCATACTGAGAAGATAATTGTTTATAAATCAAATTCTAATGAATTGAGCGTAAAAATACATCACACGGCACCTTGTACATCTCTTCAAAAATGCCCTCAGCAAGTTTCATGTATCTACTTTTAAAAATGTGTCTGAAATTGTATCGGAAAATTTCGAGCTGTTGAAGGTGGAAAAGCGTTTTTTCGAATACACCCTTAAAGTCTGGAATCAAATCCAAACTGTCTATTTCAATCACCCAGCTTCCAAATTCTCCTTATAATCTAAAGACTTAATGCATTTGTATATTTGAAATATCTCTTCCGGAAATTAATATTTTTCACTTTTATTTTTTGTATGCACAGTTTAAAAGACGTCTCTTTTTTCGTAAGTTTTCAAAATTTTTCTAAAGTGTATATACTTAATTTTACATGAAGTAAAGTTTTGCTCAATGTTCTTCAGCTTTTAACATATAAAATATTAAATTAATCATGGGTTTTAGAAATATTTTGAGATCTAAGAAGAAAAAAAAACATCCTTTACGAAGAGAACACAGCTAAAAATATAAATCTGCTCAAGAGATATTTTAAGTATATGAATCCATCGAACGTCCATAGATTTAACATTACGGCGGGGAATTTCGAAGCCAGCCTCCATAAGTCTAAAATTATCTTTACTGCTTAAAATTAACTCGGTATAAAAAAAGTTTAATTTATTGTACTAGTCTTTTAGTTAAATCTCTGCAAAGACTTCGTGTTGTTAAATAAAATTTGGATAATGATTATATAAAAAATAAGAACCAATGAAAACGCATAACTTTCATATTAGTGCAATCAAATACGTATTAAGGCCCCTGTCTCTGCCCACGAAGACACTGGCGAGCTAATGCTATTCCTATGGGGAGGCATTTTTCTAGTAACTCTTTCGCATTTTGACATTATTTTTATTTTATTTTATTTTTTGCATTAGATAGCTGAGGTTTCTCTCAAGATCGCTCTTTGACCACTTTTTCGATTTTGGTGGCAGATATTTTTATAGAGTTATTTTCACTTTCAGAACCGGTTCAGAAAGTGAAAGCAATTTTATAAAAAATATCTGCTCCCAAAATCAAAAAAGTAGTCAAGGAACGATCTGGAAAGGGACTTCAGCTATCCAATGCAAAAATAAATAAATAAATAAATAAAATAAATAAATAAATAAATAAAATAAAAATGTCAAAATGCGAAAGAGTTACTAGAAAAGTGCCTCCCCCATAGAAATAGCATTAGCTCGTGAGTGTCTTCGCGGGCAGAGGCAGAGGCCTTAAGCTTCGCTCAAAAATATTGACATTACTCGAGGATATTCATAAAATTCGAGAGATTCGATCAATATATGCCTAAATTACATTTCTGTAAACGATTAACTTCCTAAAAATTCGATCGCACTTTTATTATGATTATTAACGATCGACTGACCTGAGATAGAAACCGAAACCGAAAATGTCCAAAAATTTTTTAAATGATTAATATCTACATAAATATACACAATTATTTATTAATTATACGTGTATAGATGCATATTTCTAACAAGCAAACAACCATACTATACGTGTGTGTATAAGTTTCAAACAAAAACAAAACAACCACCCCCTCACACGCACACACACAACTTATTTTCAGAATTTCAATTAAATATACATTTATTTCAGCGATTAAATAAATAACGAAAGAAAGAAATGAACGAAAATTTAATGGACGGTGAGGTCAAATTACTGGGTGGGCCCACATACACACCGCCTACCTGTGAAAGTTTTGTAAAGGCGGCTATGTTTGAAAATAACTATCACATGGGCTCAAGTTCAGTAAAAAATACATGTAAACAAAATCGAAAAAATAAAAAACGGCCTTGGTGCAGATTAATCTCAAGCAATCCAATCCAAAACAAATATACTGAAATTCAAACGAGAAATCTTAATGAATTTCTTCCATAGGGTTAACATTAGCGAGCGGGTCTTTTTGCATGACTGAAATATGAATAACATATAATCTGCTAACCGTTAAAAATGCAAAAAACTAAAAGAAAGAAAAAACCGCTAAATTTCATTTTAGTAACCTTCATCGATTCATCAAGATATTAAAACTGACGAAGAAAATTTATCTTTGAGACACCCGCTGAGGAGGTTTTCAGTGCTCCTTGTAAATCTAAATGATGT
The DNA here is from genome assembly GCA_964019185.1 of Maratus speculifer. Taxonomy (NCBI): domain Eukaryota; kingdom Metazoa; phylum Arthropoda; class Arachnida; order Araneae; family Salticidae; genus Maratus; species Maratus speculifer. Next base: position 413,395,763 of record OZ025293.1, on the reverse strand, counting down.
TCGTACTATTTTTCATGTTTAGAACTTCATTAATATATATATATATATATATATATATATATATATATATATATATATATTTCAGCGATTAAATAAATAACAAAAGAAAGAAATCAACGAAAATTTAATGGACGGAGAGGTCAAACCCCCCCCGAGTCAACGACTAACGGTATTAATTTTTGGCTTATGCACCACTTCACTTCCGTCAGGCATGGTTTATTAGATTCCACTATTACTACTCTTCCATAGAATAAAGGATTTTTCTTGTGCTCGATACCTTAGGTTTTTGTGCTGTCGACTCTTGGACTAAAATAAATAGAAATCATCCTTTTAAAAATATTTTTGTTTTGTGCAACGAATAACTCTATAGGAACAAAAAAAAAGTAAAATATCTATAACTCATTCTAAATTGTATTACTATTTATCAATACACAAAATGAATTTCATAAGTTATTTGAATATTTTATACTTTAAGGCTGTTCTCAACTGCTCTGCTCCACAAGCGTAAAACTTTTTGACGCATTTTCAAATTTATTTTTGAACGGATAGATGTAAACTTAGACTACTGAAGCGATTTGGAATCGAACTGTGTTATCCATTTTTTGATCAATAAATCACCTATTGAGTTATAAGCGAAATTGATCACGTGACAAACACGCTTTTCACCCATGTTCGAGTGGTTATTCTTCTATCGTAGAGAAATTCGGTTCAAAACGCCCACTTTGGCACTATTTTTTGAAAAATATATTCCGTTTGAAATAAAAGAGTGCGATTAGATAGTTTCTGAACAGCAACACCTGCTCATTTAATGCATATCCGAACAAAAATAAATTTAAACTTATGTCATAAAGTTGCCCTTTTTAGGTGCGCTCGTATTTATGTAAATACATAGCACCTATAGTCGTCATTCAGTCCGTCTGTCTGTCCGCATATAACAACGCAAAACCTACCCAGTCGAATCGCTTGAAATTTAATATACATAATTATTACATAATTTTGTCGCGTCGTTTTGAATTTTATGAAAATCGGATGTGTAGTTCAATTACAGGTTCAACGAAAAATATTCCGTTACATTACGGTCAATGGAAAAAATAGTTTCAAGTGCATTTTAATGATGTTTATACTCTTTTGAACATAATAAGATTCACATGCGTCTATGAAATATATTCTGAAATATACATTCTGTACAATCTGTGGTGCAGGTGCTGGTGAGTTATAGGCCTCCTGATTGGAGAGGTTACAGCCACTAACATAACTACACTTACATTAAGCCATTTTTGGTAAGGGTCATTACCAACCGAGATTCAATGGGTGTTGAATCTACAGGTATAAGCAAAACACGTGATCGTAACTTCTAGAAGGGGTGAAATTTACTCAAAAATAAAAAAAAGTTAATAACTAAATAACAAAATAAATGATTGAGTAAATAAATAAATATTTGTTGGGTTGCGTTGTGATTTAAGCTGCCCCCCTCGTATGAAGTCAGGACTAATCTAAGCGTTAAACACTTGGACACTCAGAAGTCCGATCCTGTAAATCAACATTAGTGAATAATAATAAAAAAGTAATTAAAGAAAAGGAGTCTACTCGATGTTAACTGGGAGTAATCCCTAAAGGAATTAACACGAAATTAGGATTAACATGATACAAATTTATTTACATTTTTTTTACATTTATATACAAAAGATAGAAAATAGTATAATACCCATTAGTTAATAGGTGATTTCTCACACTTTTCCGAATACTAGTTCATATTAATGAAAAATTAATTCTGTACAATATTCAAAAAAACAAATACATTTAATTTCGGACTCGTTCTCATACTCTCGACGACCTCCCTAACCATTGGAAAAATTTACATAGTGGAGAAATTTAAATTGCATACCTGGAGCAACTTCAGCATACTCTGCGAGGTCAGGACTAGTCTAAGCGTCCCTGTCCGAGCCGTCGACGAATCTCAGTAATCTGCATATTCCAAGGCGATGGGCATCTCCTTTCAGCGGTCAGTCCGGCATGTGGGATACTGGGCATCTATATCTGAGGTAGGCGCATATCGAAAACCACTGCACGCTGTCAGCACCGCATCCCGAATGCATCTGAGAGCAACCTTTTTTTTTCCTCTCTTCGAAAGAAGACAGGGGCCTAAAAGTAATTGTTTTCCCCCTCCTCTTGACCCCAACCAATTGCATTGGAATCTGGTAAAGATGAGGCCTTGCTTCTCTGGGGGGCGTAAAGTTCCCAAGGTCCACTTTGATCTCTCTTCTTTCAGACCTCCTTGTAGTTTTATGGGCTGGTCATTGTACACCCAATAAATTTACAGGTATTTGCTGTCCAAATGCATTTATTTAATTGCTTTTAAAATGGTCATAAAACTTGGGAGGTCCTTCGAGAATCCCATGAGAACATTTTTTTTTATGCTTAAGCAATATGAGTAAGTACAGTAATAAAAAAAACAAAAATAAAACTACATAAAGTATCAGTCTTTGTGCTTGGTGGTCCTTTTTCTGACCACCAGCAGGGAATATTTTTTATTAATTTACTAAGTCACACAAAAGTATTCTATTATAATAGTATAGGGGGAAACATTGTTTGAGGTACGTTTTAATGATATTAAACTATTTCACATTTTATGAAATCGATATACGTTGCTGAGGTTTACTATAAATTAATTCCTGTATAACAGAAAGCATACAGGGACAAACAAAAGATTTTGGATACTGTACTGTATCCGAAGCACTATATATTTTTAAAAACTTCGTTGTAGTACGAACGCACCACATTTCCTACGTTTGACGTGCAATTTCCGACTTGTTCATTTAAGAACAGCCTTGACCCTTTATCTACCGAATTATGAATTTATGAAAATTTTACGTTCTGATGCATTTTACGTAAATTTTTTTAATTAAATTAAAAGATTTACATAATCATTTGTTAAATTTTTGAAGGATTTAGAAGGATTAATTAAATTTGAATTTATAGGGATTTTGTAATATTTATAACCCTACTCAAATCTTTTATTTTGAATTGTTTTCTTAGTATTCTGTAAAATTATAAAATATACAAATAGGATGTTCTTACAATATAAATGTAGAAATATTTCCGAATTGAAAAACCCCCATCCCCTTCCCTCAGCGCCAAGAAAGCTGAAAAGATACAAAGGAAAAAGAAATCATCCTTTTAAAAATATTTTTGTTTTGTGTAACCAATAATGCTTTTGGAACAAGATAAAGTAATGTATCTGTAACTCATTCTAAACAGTATTACAACTAATTGACGTAATTAAGGGTGCTCTTAACTGATCCGCTCAACAAGCGAAAAACGTTTTGACACATTAACAAATTCATTTTTTAACAGAAAATTATAAAATTTTAATGCCTGACTATGAAAGCAATTTCGAATTGAACTTATTTTTCCATTTTATGATAATTAGATTACTTATCGAGTTATAAGCTATTTGGATGACGCAACCCGTTTTTCTCCTCCTTTACGACCGGTTTTTCTGCTTTTGTCGGGAAAGATGCTCACAAGTGTCAACTTTGAAGGCTTGTTATGAAAAATCTATTGTGTTTTTCAAAAAACAGAAGAATGAGTGCAATTAGACAGTTTCTGAATAACAACACCTGCTATTTTCATGCATTTCCGAACAAAAATAAATTAATGCATGTGTCACAAAGTAGCCCTTTTTGATTTAAAAACGCCCTTAAAAGAATTTTCTAATAAGTAATTTTAACGTCGGTAGGTAAAGGGTTAAAATACCGTCGAGGCATAAAAAATGAAAGAATGAGAGAGACATACCTTTTCCGCTTAGGAAGAGCAAGTGCGTGAAAGTTCGGAGAGCTCTGCGGCATCTGTGCGTCCAGCATCCCATTTTATACAACAACATTTCGAAAACCGGAGATTCTTTCATCAGCTGATGTGTAGCGAATCAGTCACGTGACAGGTCAGCAGTTTCACTAGAAGCGAAACTGTGTTTTGAAAAATTGAAAGAATCAGTTACTAACAACCACAGCATGGCATTGATTACGTTTTGGGAAAAGGAATTGTTTTCATTACAGCGCCATTGTTCTCAAATCCCGTGAATCGTTTGAACAACACGTTTGCGGAAGATAGACAGATTTTGTGGAATCGTTGCAAGTGATATTTCTTTTAAGGCCCCTGTCCTCGCTCGAGGAAACGCACGCAAGCTAATGCTATTCCTATGGGGAAGCATTTTTCTAATAACTCTTTCGCATTTTGACATTTTTGAATATTTTTTTTTTCATTGGATAGCTGAGGTGCATGCCGACAGCGCACCTTTTTTACTTTTTCGATTTTGGTTGTAGATATATTTTACAAAGTTAGTTTCACTTTCAAAACCGGTTTCGAAACAGAAAGTGCTCTTTTAAAAACATATCTGCAACCAAAATCGAAAAAGTAAAATAGGTGCGCTCTCGGCATGCACCTCAGCTATCCAATGCAAAAAAAAAAAAAAAAAAAAATATTCAAAAATGTCAAAATGCGAAAGAGTTATTAGAAAAATGCTTCCCCATAGGAATAGCATTAGCTCGCGAGCGTTTCCTCGAGCGAGGACAGGGGCCTTAAGGCTATTCTTAAATCTAAAACTTTATGACACAAGTTTTAATGCTTTAGTTTTATTTCTACTCTAAATAAATAGATTTCTTTAAGGGTGTTCTTAAATCAAAAAGGGATACTTTGTGGCACATGCATTAATTTATTTTTGTTCGGAAATGCATGAAAATAGCAGGTGTTGTTATTCAGAAACTGTCTAATTGCACTCATTCTTTTGTTTTTTAAAAAAACACAATAGATTTATCATAACAAGCCTTCAAAGTTGACGCTTTTGAACATATTTCCCGACGAAAGCAGAAAAACCGGTCGAAAAGGAGGAGAAAAACGGGTGATTGCGTCATCGAAATAGCTTATAACTCGATAAGTAATTTAATTATCATAAAATGGAAAAATAAGTTCAATTCGAAATCGCTTTCATAGTCAGGCATTAAAATGTTATAACTTTCTGTTAAAAAATGAATTTGTAAATGTGTCAAAAATTTTTTTGCTTGTTGACCGGATCAGTTACAACTTTGTGACACATGCTTTAATTTATTTTTGTTCGGAAATGCATGAAAATAACAAGTGTTGTTATTCCAGAAACTGTTTAATTGCACTCAATTTTCTGTTTTTTTTTTTTTTTTTTTTTTTTTTTTTTTTTTTTTTTTTTTTTAACGCAATGGATAATTCATAACAAGCCTCCAAAGTTGACGTTTTTGAACACATTTCCGGACGAAAGCAGAAAAGCCGATCGAAAAGCAGGAGAAAAACGGATGATAACGTGATCGAAATAGCTTACAGCTGGATACGTAATTTAATTATCGCAAAATGGAAAAAAAAAAGATCGATTCCAAATCGCTTCCATAGTCGGGCCTTCCAATTTTATATCTTTCCGTTAAAAAAATGAAGTTGTAAATGTGTCAAAATGAACAGTTGAGAACACCCTTAAAGAAATCCAGAAGGTATACGGCGTATACCCCGTATACCCCCACTACATCTGGTCATAAATTAGTTACTTTGTAATTGCGAACAGCCATAAAAGGGGTCGTCCATAAATAATGTCAGGCTTGGAGAGGGGAGGGGTGTTCGTGAAATTGTGATAGTTTGTGATAAGGGGGTGGGAAGGGATAAAAGAAATGTGACATCACACATTTTAGTTAAAATAAAAACATTTAAAATCAGCACATTAAATTTTGACGTTATGTTAAAATTAAGTTATTTTGTATTCATACAATAAAAATGAAATTTAAAGCCAAATGTACTGTTAAATTTCATTTCAATTCCAAAATACTACAGATTTCAATTGATCTTTCATATTAGTACTATACTACTGATGTATATCAATTATAATTTTTGTTGCAAACCTTAATCTTATTCCATATATAACGAAAAAACACATCATTTTTATTATTATTCTTACAAAAGTCATTAAAACACACAGTCAAAGTTTAAAAATAAAATTTGAAATTTGACGTATAACATATAGTGCTTTGTTTCTGAACTGCAAGTATATGTAATATAGTGTGACATGTAACAAGGGGGAGGGGAGGGGGTCAAAAATATCGAAAAAAAGTGTGACATCATTTATGGACGACCTAGAGGTCTGCACGGGCCGGAATTTCCAGGCCCGGGCCCGGCCCGTAGGAAAAGTTTTTTGGCCCGACCCGGCCCGTTTAAATTTTTATATTTTAGGGCCGGCCCGGCCCGTACAGAAATAAGTGAAAACAGACCCGGCCCGTTTTGGCCCGTTACAATTTCTACGATTTCTAAAAAATTCAGATTTTTTTCATATAATTTAGATTTCTTTTAAGAATAATGCATACATATCTATGGAATGATTTTGCAGTATATTTTACAGGAAATACACATTAGCAACATTAGTGATAGATTCTTAGACTTTCAACAATCAAATAAAGATTCATCAAAAAATTAATATGGCTTAGAATAAAAGAAAAAAGAAAGAAAGTTAAAAACATCGTAATTTTTGAGGCTGTTTAATAAAAGAAGATTTATAAAAATATTTCTATATCATTTTATTAAAGATTTTAAATCCAAATTCATTCGTTAATTCAAATATGCGCCTTTCTGATACATTTCTAAATTCATTTTTTTCTCAGAAACGCATAGCAGGTATCTTTATTCAGAAACTATATAATCAAATGGCATTATCCATTTTTTGATACAAGCAATTTAAGAATACTGAAAGGAAATAAATTATTGTTATAGTTAGCGTTTTCAATCGAATTTCCGGAAGCGATAGCATGGAAAGGGAGAAAAACCTGCAATCATTTGAGAAACTATTGTATCTGAACAAGGTTATGCTTTATGCAAGTATTTTATTCATAAAAAATGAAAAATGCTATTCTATTCCAAATGCCTTCAATAGTCAGGCTTATCACTCTTATATTTTTACAATTAAAAATTAATCTGAAAATGTGTCAAACTTTCGCGTTATTGAGAAATTAATTAAAAACCATCAAGAAGTATATATATCCAAAGATTAATCTAACGTAAGTTCTTTATCGCTGTTAATAATTTTACAAATCATGTTGTCTGCCCTACAGATCTTGAGAACAATTAAGTCTTGTTTCGGTCCGGCAAGTCTATATGTAGAAAAATAATGCAAGCTTGACCTCGGCCCGGTATTAGTCAGCTAAAAAAATATTAAAACGAGTTACACACAATTTAACTGTCCGATGCCGATCTCACACTGTACAAGTTACATCTTTATATTGATGCTGTCAAACTAGTATGGCTCGTGACGCACATTTATATTTATTCTCGTTAAAACCATTTGCGTTAAAAATAGATAATATTTTATCGTTTGTGCTTAAATCTTCTGAACGGGCCGGCAGGCCCGAAATTTTTTTTATCGGGCCGGGCCGGGTACGGGCCACGGGCCAAGTCCGGGCCCGTGCAGACCTCTAGGACGACCCCAAAGCAGAAAAGCATCTTTGATGCTGCCATCTACCGGCGATATCTAGAGCTACTAATTATAGAAGTATTGTAAAATATTTAGCACTTTTCTCAACATAGTTGGAAAATGTGTTTATGAATTCGATTTTCCTTTCCCTCTATCTGTCCGCTATGCTCTAATTCAAGTAAAAATATTCAGATTTGCATCTAATTTACACATGTATAGAAATATGAAAACACTTAAAAAAACTGCTTCACTAAACTAAAACACACTAGTATAAAAAAGTATGAAATCATTAAAAAAAACGCTTCACTAAAACACATTACAATATAAAAATATGAAAACATTCAAAATCGCTTCACTAAAACATTTTACCGTATAAAAATATGAGAACATTCAAATAATACTGCACTATAAAAATATAAAATCTTTAAAAAAAAAAAATATATATATATACTTCACTAAAATACATTACAATATAAAAATATGAAACCATTCAATTATAATTATTCGTATTAATATTGTTTCACTAAATTTTTTGTTGTAAACAAAACAGAATAGGGTGTTCCAAAAGGGATTATAATATCAATTTATTAATTTTATGTATCTTATGAATCTTATGAATATTCTTGTTATCAGTGCCAGATTTACTGCAGGGCATTCAGGACAATGGCCCAGGGCCCCTGATTTTCAGGGGCCTCCAAATGCTGCTGATGGCCGAGAGGTTCTGACTTCTCAACTGGTAGACGGCAGGTGCTGGGTTCGAATCCAATCGCGGCAGTCGGCCTAACCGTTCGGAGTTTTCGTGGTTTTCTTCGAACCTTGCGTAAATACGGGTTAGGTCCCCTCATAAAGACCCTCACGAAGGGCACTCCTCCCCATGGGCTTATATCCCTCGAGTAGATAATTGGCCGACATAAAATAAACTAAACCAAATGCTGCTGAAAAGTTTTCAGATATTGTCCAAAACCTTATTTAGTTATAATATCCAATGAAATTTTACAGTTCATTCTATATTCATATTGTATTTTTATAATGTTGTACCTATATTTTGTCTAAAATATTCATTTATTACTTTTATTATAGTGAATGTTTTATTTTATCTTTATTACTTTAAAAAATACATTGTATTTTTAATTTTTGTTTAATCTTTTTCTTGTTATCGTCCGAATATTTGAGTGTTGGTGAGCGTAGCTTGCAGGCTGTAGAGTCAATAACTGTAGCTTGGTGTTGTCGAAAACTTATTATTAGTTGTTGCATAATTTATCATTCCAGACGTACAGACTTGCATAGAAAAATACAACTAGCAGCACACAGTTTATTATAAAACGTCTAGTTCATAATTGTGAAATAATTATTTAAATGTAAGATTATCATGATGGATTATCATATTTAATTTTTAATGGATATTTTAAAGTCAATAATAGGTTACTTTAGTAACTGTCTTTTTCTACCTTTTTTTTTTAGTAAATCTCCATGAAGTATCAGTGCAAGGGAGCCCCTTTAACCTCTTCAGACCTGAGGTACACAAATGTGTACTTCCATTATTTTCCTCATAAAAATTAAACTGTTCCAATTTTGTCCCCTTTTACTTTACTCCTATACAACTGAATGTTTTCTGCTTTAAAACAAAACCAATAAATGTCAGCACTGATGAATATTGCCTCATAAAATAAATATTATGTTCATCCGAGTGAGGATGAGACATTGGGGCCAAGAAAGTAAGAAATATTCATGATTATTTTACTTAAATGCTTTACAGTAAAAAATTGTGAGGATTTGCTGATCATTTACTTGTTTAAAGACCTTAATTTTGTTATAGCGTAAATTTTCATTACTGACAGTTAAACTGATATTTTACGGGGATTAGTACTTTTATATCCATATTTGTAAACCTAAATTACCAGTCCCCTAAAGGACTGATTTAATAAAAATGACTTTTTCTGTCATCTATGGTGTCCTTGCGATTATGCAAAAGCAATAAATACATATTTGTAGAGTTATTTTATGCTCAGGTCTGAAGAGGATAAGCATCTATGCTCAGGGCCCCTAAATTTGTAAATCGGTCCCTGCTCGTTATAAGCGATTGTTATCACGAGGTGACAAAATTTCATGCACTATCGCGTCCGGAAAATGGTTCGAAATTGGCAATATTTTCTAAATATTTCCTTTACTAAAAAATGGAAAATTCTATTGATTACATAGACGATTACGTAGATACGATTACATAGATTCTGAATAACATCTTCCCATTTTATGCGATTCCGATCAAAAATGAGTTTAGGAATGTATCAGAAAGTAGCTCCTTTAAGACTGCTCTCGAATTAAAAAAGGCAAATTTATGCCATAAGGTTTAATTTTTTTTTTTGTTCGGAAATACATGAAACTATCAGATGTTATTGTTCAGAAACGATATAATTGTACTCATTTTTCCTATTTATTACAAACACAACAGATTTTTCAGAAAATACTGTCAAAGTGGCTGTTTTGAGCCAATTTTCCGCGCGAAAGAAAAATAACAACTCAAATTAGGATAAACTGTTTTGATATATTTACAAATTAACTTTTTAACAGAAAGATATAAAATTGGAAGGCCTAACTATGGAAGAGATTCCGAATTGAACTGTATTTTCCATTTTTTGATCAATGAGTTACCTGTTGAGTTATAAGCGATTTTGATCACGTGACAAAGACTTTTTCACGCGTCCTTGAATGGTCGTCTTTCGCGCAGAAATTCGGTTCAAAACACCGAGTTGGACACTATTTTCTAAAAGATCTATAGCGTTTGCAATGAAACGAAAAAGAAAAGTTTGATTACATTGTTTCTGAAGAACAATACCTGCTAGTTTCATGCATTTCAGAACAAGAATAAATTAAAATTTATGTCATAAATTTGTCCTTTGCGAACAGCTAGAAAAACGGAGAAGCATATTTGATGCTGCCATCTATTGGCGTTATCTTGAGCTACTAATTATAAAAGTACCTTTAAGGGTGTTCTTAAATCAAAATGGGCAACTTTGTGACACATGCATTAATTTATTTTTGTTTGGAAATGCATAAAAATAGCAGGTGTTGTTATTCAGAAACTGCCTAATTGCACTCATTCTTTTGTTTTTTAAAAAACACAATAGATTTTTCATAACAAGCCTTCAAAGTTGACACTTTTGAGCATACTTCCCGACGAAAGTAGAAAAACGGGTCGAAAAGGAGGAGAAAAACGGCTGATTGCGTCATTGAAATAGCTTATAACTCGATAAGTAATTTAATTATCATAAAATGGAAAAATAAGTTCAATTCGAAATCGCTTTCATAGTCAGGCATTAAAATTTTATAACTTTCTGTTAAAAAATGAATTTGTAAATGTGTCAAGACGTTTTGCGCTTCTTGAGCGGAGCAGTTAAGAACACCCTTAAGGGTGTATTCGAAAAAACGCTCTTCCATCTTCAACAGCTCGAAATTTTCCGATACAATTTCAGACACATTTTTAAAAGCAAAAACATGAAACTTGCTGATGGGATTCTTGAGGGGACGTATGAGGTGCCGTGTGATATCTTTTTACGCTCAATTCATTAGAATTTGAGTTATAAATAATTATCTTCCCAGTATGACCGCCATTTTCGTCCCCAGATCTTCCGCTTGGGAAAAATCGGTTCGAAATGCCGTTTTTGGTTGCTTTTTTTGCAATATTTTCTGCATTTATCAAAGAATCGACAATCACGGCAGCTTGTGTACTTTCCAAATAAGAGATTTTGAAAGTTTGATGCATATGAGAGCAAAAATGAATTCAAAAATAAATCGGAAAATAAGCAGTTTGGATCGAAATACACCCTTAAATAGTTAGAGCCTTATATATTTTCCAACACTTTTCTAAACACTTATTCCAAGAGAGTTTATGAATTCGACTTGCTTGTCTGTCGTCTGTGCTCTAACTCACGCAAATATACACGGATATGCCTGTCACTAATGTATGTAATTAAAGTTTTCTATGCCGCATCCAGTATTGAAAATGAAGTGTGTAGCATTTATAGTTCGTTTACAGCCGCAGGGGCATTAAGATCTATAAAGATATTGAGGTGATATTGAAGAAATTTATTAACATATCTCATTTGCATTTTAATATCTTTTAATGATTTCTTTTTTATATTGGAAAGCTGATATTGACCTCTACATCTGTCCTTTTTTTTTTTTTTTTCGATTTTGTTATCCGATTTTTTTCAAGTGGATGCTTTCACTTTCGTAACCGGTTTCGAAAATGAAAGTATCGTCATTAAAAATATCTGTAAACAAAAGCGAAAACTTAAAAACTTTCTTTTGTACAGATCGATCTCAAGTAATCAATGAAAAAAGAATTCTTTGAAAATATTGAAATGCAAACAAGTTATCTTTAAAAATTTCTTCCATAGGATTAGCATTAGTGACCGGGTCTCTTTAGGGGACTAAAAATAAGTGTTTGATTGGTAATTGATGTGTATACGTTTTATGGCTGTTCTTAACAATTTTCACGCCAAAGTACTATTGCAATGCAATTATAATTTTATTTTTCCTATACTACAGCTTCAAATGTTTTAATTTACGCATACAAATCTATAAAATAACAAAACAAAAAGAATATTGCCCAGTTAAACTGATGGCATTGAGCTCACAGGCTACGCATACTAATTCTACATTACACCTTTATGTTTTCAAGGGTTAATTCCGTTCGCAGAAAAATTAAGGAGGCGGGAACAGCTCCTCCCTTTCCCCTTTTTACGCTTAATCATTGAACCCTCTAAACTGATCAGGACATGCTTTATCATAAAAAAATCCATATCCAAAATTCAGAGCAAATCGGATAATTCTTAATAAAAACCCATTTATATAATTTAAGAGGAGTTATCCCTCTCTTCTATATACTTAACCATTAAACTTCCAAAACTATTCGGAGATTTGAACGAAATCTGACAATTCTGCATGAAAAACCCATTTATATAAATTAAGTGGAGGGGCATTAGACCCCCCCCCCATTTCCCCTGTTTATATTTATCCAATGAACACCTAATACCAATCACGGAAGTGCTTCATCAGAAAGATCCTATGTGTAAATTTTGAACAAAAACTATTATTTCTGCATGAAAAACCCATTTATATCAATTAAGGGGAGGGGCATGAGCCCCCCGTTCCCCCTCTTATACATATCGAATGAACTCCAAAAACTAATCAGGGAAGCGCCTTATCAGGATATACCTATTTACAAAATTTCAAGTGGATCCAATATTTTTATCATCAGTTATCGCGTTACGCACTAACGAACATACATACAGAACGGACGGTCACATAAGCTCTCAGGCTATGATAGCCTGTGAGCTAAAAAGGGTATTTCTCCCTTTTTTTTTTTTCTGTTTTCATTTTAGTGTTCGCATTTTGGAACATGATTATTGATTGACTGACAACTTATGCAAATATAACAAATTATTTTCCGCTTTATGCTATTGTATATTGTTCTTAAGTACTTTCTCGAATCCCAGAGACATTTAGATTCTTAGCGGTCAAATGTAAGTAATATAGAAAAAAAAACGATAACAGCAAATAATATATTTTTAATACAAATTAATGAATTTACATTTTCCTTATACCTGTGATAAATGCTTAAAGATAAATATTTTTGTTTTAAAAGTTCAAATCAACCTTCTATTTTATAGAAAAAATAAAGACATAGTTATTATGTTGGAAAATATATGTTTTGTATTACAAATAATGCAACGTTCCCATTTGGGAACATTGGCGTTTAAACGGTTAAATAAAAAAGAGCAACTGTATGACATAAGTTTTAATTTATTTTTGTTTGGAAATGCAGGAAACTAGCAGGTGTTGTTGTTCAACAACCATTATATGAAACCATATATATAACCATATATATGGTTAACTTCATATATAACCATTATATCGGCAAACAAAATTGAAAAAAATAAAAAAGGGCTGATGTAGAGATCAACAACCATTCTATTAGCTCTCATTTTCCCAATTAAAAAAAAAAAAGAGAGAGAGATTTTCTAGTAAATAGCGTCAAATGGGTGTTTTGAATCGAACTTCCGCGCAAAAGAAGAATAACCACATAAACCGCTGTGAAAAACGTGTTTAACACGTGATTGAAATCATTTATAACTCAACAGGTAATTTATTGATCAAAAAATGGAAAATTCAGTTCGATTCCAAACAGGGCCGTAGCTAAGAGGGTGCTAGGGGCGACTCAGTCCCCCCCTGGAAAAGATCCCAAGGTCACTAAATAGGTTTATGTTCCGAAAATCTAAATGAAATTCTGTTCAAAAATCTAATTTTGTTTTGAGGCCCTTTCGCAGTTTTGCCAAAATACTAAATTGTAATTAAAATAAGTGTTTCAATTCTTGCTTATCTTATTTGCACATATGAAGCTAGCATGATGTTTATTTTTGCACTAGTTTTTACAACAGTTTAAGGGTGTATTTCGATCATAACTGCTTATTTCCTGATTTACACATTTGTTATCACCTGTCAAAAATGGCGTTTTGAATCGAATTTTCCAAAGCGCGAGATCTGTGATCGAGAAAAGAACTCATACTGAGAAAAGAATCTTTTATAAATCAAATTCTAATGAATAGAGCAAAAAAGGAAATCACACGGCATCTGATACGTTTTTTCGAAAATCCCCTCAGAAAGTTTCATGTCTTTACCTTTAAAAATGAATCTGAAAATGTATCGGAAAAATTCGAGCTGTTGAGGGTTAAGAAATATTTTTTCGAATGCACCCTTAAGGGTGTTCTTAAATCAAAAAGGGCAACTTTGTAACATATGCGTTACTTTATTTTTGTTCGGAAATGCATGAAAATAGCAGGTGTTGTTATTCAGAAACTGTGTAATTGCACTCGATTTTCTGTTTTTTTACAAACATTACAGATCATTCATAACAAGGGTTCAAAGCTGACATTTTTGAATACATTTCCCGACGAACGCATAAAAACCGGTCGAAAAGCAGGAGAAAAACGGGTGATCACGTGATCGAAATAGCTTAGAACTGGATAGGTAATTTAATTATCACAAAATGGAAAACTAAGTATGTTTCGAAATCGCTTCCATAGTCAGGCATTCCAATTTTATGTATTTCTGTTAAAAAATGAATTTGTAAATGTGACAAAACATTTTGTGCTTGTTGAGTGGAGCAGTTAAGAACACCCTTAATGAGAACTACACTGTGAATATGCATTAATTTATCTTTCTGCGTCATACAGAGAGGGAGAGAGAAATGTGAGCCCTTTAATTCACTTCTAGATACGGCCCTGATTCCAAATCACTTTCATAGTCAGGTTTTCCAATTTTCTATCTATCCGTTAAAGAATGAATTTTGTTGAAGGGAGCAGTTAATAACACCCTTATGAATGCTATTCTCTTATTGAAATTGACGAAGAAAATCATTTATGAAAAGTGACCTCAACTGGTCTTCTGACGAGCGGGTTCACGTTATACAGTGAAACCTCGAAATAAGGGACACCTATGGGACCGCGACTTTTGTCCCTTAAATAGAGGTGTCCCTTATTCGGAGATTCTTACACAGTGAAACCTCGAAATAAGGGACATCTATGGGACCGCAACTTTTGTCCCTTAAATAGAGGTGTCCCTTATTTGGAGGTTTCACTGTATCTGGTCCTGGTATACACATTGCAAATTGTGTTTGTAGATTATTACTTAATTGAATCGACAACAGATGGCAGCACTATTAATTGACGATTGATTTTATTTTTTGTATTACTAATTTTTCTCACTTTCAAAAATTCTATTTTAAAATAAATGTTAGGTATATATATATATAATAAAACTTAAAAAAAAAAAAAAAAATTATTGCTATAAATATTTGTGTTGTTGCCCTTTTACCATATATTGAATTACTGTAATTAATATATATAATGGTTAAATTATCATTACGATATACAGTGTGTCCAGCAAATAACACCCTGAATTCAAAATTAAATTTCTCAAAAACAAAGATCAATAGAATTATGCAGTAAACGGTTTGTTTATCAGGTAAGCTGGAAAAATCTTATACAAAAGTTTCGAACGGTAAATATTTTGAAAAGATTGTGTTCTGATTGCAAATAATGCTTTGATTTGACATTTTTCTTGCTTTAGATTGCTGCCAGAGAATGTGTTTTTCGGCTTAAAGTGCTATATTTCATAGTTTTTTTTATTAAATTTTTGAAATTTCAAAATTTTAAAAATTTACTTCGAAAAATCGTTAAAATATTGCACTGTAAGCTGAAAAATTATTTCTCTGCAGGCAATCTAAAACAAGAAAAATGTCAAATCAAAGCATTCTATGCAATCAGAACGAAATTTTTTCAAAATATTCACTGTTTGAAATTTCTGTATAAGATTTTTACTGCTTAACTAATGAAAAACCCGTTTACTGCATATTACTATCGATTCTTGTTTTTGAGAAATTTAATTTTGAAATCAGGGTGTTATTTGCTGGACACCCTGTATATTATTAATGCAATTTATATATAAAAGATACTAATTAATTTTAACGATGAATATTTTAATAAATGAAGTCTGGTAATTACAATATTACTAAAGTTCTAACATAAAAATATTTTTCATGAATGTTTGGACGAAATTACTATTAAATTTTAATAAATATTCATTTTAAACATTTAAAAAATAGCTTATAAGTGATAAGAATTTTAAATTATTGTTTCATTAATGTTATTGAACTTATAATAAAAAAATATATATAAAGCAGCTGATATATTAATGAATATTCTTATATATGAAAGATAATACTTAATTTTAAAAGATGAATATTTTAATAAATTACTTATCCTATGTATATATGTATGTGTGTGTGCATGCGTGTACGTGCGCGTATGTGTTTCACTGATGTTCCAATAAAATTATTTTTAATGCAAGTTTAAAAGACATTATTGTCACACTTTAATTATCAATGAAATTTACTTATTGGAAAAAAAAAAAACCTTATAAGTCATTGGAAAAATAATACTTTAATTAGCATTACTGCATTTAATATATATATATATATATGTTTGATTGGCACAAACGTATGGATAATTGTATAGTTATATCAATTATATTAATACGATTTTATTAATTTACATTATTAAATTGGACTTATCTATTAATAAATGAGAGACCTATAACACTATCTAAGTGTATAGGGTATATATATTAATTAGCCATTTTTAAATCTCATATCCTCTTAAATTAAGATATTGTGTTTAGCTCAGCATAGTCAAATTAAATGTTTTTGTTTTAAATCTTAATAGGGTAAACTATGGTGTATGGTTTATTTTTTCTGGTATCACCATTACTCTGATTTTAATTTATTTATTAATTTACTAGGGGGGATCCGCCCCCCTGCTCGCTACGCTCGCCAACCCCCCGCGTAATCGCTTCGCGATGATCCTCTTGCTGCATCTTCACTCCCCCGCTTTTATAGAATATCACTCTTTTGGCAAATGAGAATGCTCCATGATAGCCTGAAGTAGTAGTTTTCCATAAAAGCGGTGGAGTGACGATGCAGCAAAATAGTCATATTTTTTACAGTGTGTTTGGTTATTCCCATTTACTGCAGCGTCACTCCACCGCTTTTATTGCTGGGCTCGTCAATACCCCATGGAATCGCTTCGCGATACCTTACTTCCCATACATTCAATTTTGAAATTCCTCTCATAAACGTACACTTATTAAAATACCGAGCATTAAATATCCATAAAAACCAGGAAAATCTACCAAAATAGCAGCATAAGGGAAAAAAAAAGGAAGTATACTCATTTCCAAGTCCACCCGAGACGGAGCCCTTTCCTGATTGTCTATTCAATTCATGGAAGGTGTAGTCCACCCGGACGCGTTATTTCCGGAAAACTTACACATCAGCATCATTCCAGGAGTCATTCCTTTTAAGGCTAGTTTTTTTTTTTTTTACTATAGAAGGATTATTATCATGTGTACGATAATTATTATTTTTTTTTCCCGTTTTCATTTTTCTGTCCAATTTAGTAATTTTATTGTGTCTTGTTTTTTATGTTATTTCTTCATTTAATTTTGTTTTATGTGTGTTGGTAGCCCCAAATTCGTATTATTTTACTTTTCATGGCAAATACGAAGATGAAACCACACACTTCATTTGTAGTTCCAAAGTATTTGGGGCTTGATAATTCTGCTTTGCTTCTACAAATTCCATTTGTATTCATTTTATTTGTTTATTTCATTTTTTCCTCATCTTCAAAAAGGTTTTTTTTTTCTTTTAAATTCAAATGGTTCATATTGTAATACAATTAATGGTTATATATATATATATGTATATACAAAGTAGCCGATAATCTTTTATCGGTTATTAATAAATTTACTAAATTTGATTTTTTATGTATCAAGGATAAATAAAAATAAAGATAAAACAATGAAAACTTTAAGGGTGTTCTCAACAGCTCCGCTCAAGAAGCACAAAACGTTTTGACACATTTACAAATTCATTTTTTAGCAGAAACATAAAATTGGAATGCCTGACTATGGAAGCGATTTCGAATGGAACTTAGTTTTCCATTTTATGATAATTAAATTACCTATTCAGTTCTGAGCTATTTCGATCACGTGATCATCCGTTTTTCTCCTACTTTTCTGCTTTCGTCAAGAAATGTGCTCAAAAACGTCAATTTTGAAGGCTTGTTATAAAATATCTATTGTGTTAAAACAGGAAACAGAAAATTGAATGCAATGACCCAGTTTCTGAATAACAACACCTGCTATTTTCATGCATTTCGGAACAAAAATAAATTAAAGCATATGTCACAAATGTGCCCTTTTTGATTTAAGAACTCTCTTAATAAATTTATTCTACTATTTCTACATTCATTTACCCCCAAAAAATTAAAAAAAGGGATTTTTTTTTTAAATGTAAGTTAAGAAAATAGCATTATTACTACATTTTAATTATTAGAGAAATTTAATTATTAAAGCTGTACTCAACTGATGTGCTCAACATGTGCAAAACGTTTTGACACATTTACAAATTCGTATTTTAACAGAAAGATACACAATTGGAAGGCTTGACTTTGGAAGCGATTTGGAATCGAACTGTGCTTTTCATCTTTTGATAGTGATATACTTACTGAGTTCTAAGCTATTTTGATCACATAACGAACACGCTTTTCATCCCTGTTTGAATGGTTATTCTTCCTTAGCACAGAAATTCTGATCAAAACGCTAACTGTGACACTATTTTCTCAAATATCTATTTCGTTTGCAACAAGCTGGAAATTGCACGTCAAACGTGGCAAATGCGGGGCCTTCGTAATCTAATAAATTTTATAAAAATTCAGAACTTGATCATTAGATGTTATGCAAAAATCATGAAAACAAAATTTGGTACGATTATATAGTATCTTCAATTCAGTAATACGAAAATAATAGGACTTAATGAACATGGCAAACCTAGAATCATTACCTATCATGGGATGTGAAATTCCGTAGCTCATTCGAAAACTGCTTTTAAGCTACTTTCATTCATAGTCTGAAACTCTTACAGATTCTTTTGTGTTACCCTGCATATGATCTACAGCATTTATACACACAGCCTAATATGCAAAAATGTAATTAAACTTAAAAACTCATATTACAGCTAAAAATGCACTTCCATCAAAAATCTGTAGCATACGGTATTCTGGTACATTATAGTATCCGAAATTTTTTATGAGTCCCTGTAAATACTGTTAGACCTTCTTAAAAGAAATACTTGTAATAAATCTCAGCAACGTATATCAGTTTCATTATATATGAAGTAATTTAACCCTTTGGGGTCCGAATTGTTTTCAATTTTTAGAACAAAATTATTATTACTTTAAAAATGTTAATCGTTGCAATCCAAATAGACTTACTGATGTTTAAAAATGATCTCATGGCCTGAAATACATGTACTTATTCATATTTATATGATAACTAGTATATAACCTCCGTCAATAATGACGGAATTTTCACTTGCATTTCATTTTCATAATACTCCATACAAACAAACAGAATGGACATTTTTTATTATTGAAGAGTTTGTATTGTAGAAACTCACATTTTAAAAATAGCAATAAATTTCTATAAATACAAATAATGAAATTTTTTTTCTTTTACTCTATATTTAATTAAAAAAAATTTTTTTTTTACTTGATATTTAATTTTTGAACAAATTTTAATTTCAAAACAAATAGCAGTATTTATTACAATAATAATAAAAATTAGCAAAATAAAACTTAATTTCTGAAGATTTCACAAAACATTAAAATTAAATATTGAATTTTTTAAAATTTGAAAATACCACTCGGTTTTAGTCATGGATATATGATAGATTTTTAGTTCGATGATTTTAGTCATCAATTACGAAGCTTTGTATTTTGTTTTTAAATGTGGATTTGGCGCCATCTATACGCAGTTAATATAAACAATTGGGACATTTTTTTTATTATTGAAGAGTTTGTATTGTAGAAACTCACATTTTAAAAATAGTAATAAACTTCTATAAATACAAATAATGAAATTTTTTTCTTTTACTCTATATTTAATTAAAAAAAATTTTTTTTTACTTGATATTTAATTTTTGAACAAATTTTAATTTCAAAACAAATAGCAGTATTTATTACAATAATAATAAAAATTAGCAAAATAAAACTCAATTTCTGAAGATTTCACAAAACATTAAAATTAAATATTGAATTTTTTAAAATTTGAAAATACCACTCGGTTTTAGTCATGGATATATGATAGATTTTTAGTTCGATGCTTTTAGTCATCAATTACGAAGCTTTGTATTTTGTTTTTAAATTTGGATTTGGCGCCATCTATACGCAGTTAATATAAACAAAACAACTTTTTTTTTTAATTGTAATTTCTTATAGAAAATGTTAGAAGCAGGAAGCATTAATTTAAATCAAAATAAATTTTTAAAAACTTCATAGCTATGCATCTTTATAAATTAAATCCACAAATTGTGAAAACCAAAATTACTATTATTATTTCTTTTGTAAAATTTTAAATTAAATGTACCAGTATTTTTAAAAGCTTAGCTTATACCCATTCGAAATTGGCTTGCATTGTAAACGAAATATGTATTTTTTTTTATCAAATGTCATTTAAATGTAATGACTATATAATATTATGCACTACATATAATAATTAAAAAGCAGATAAAATTTTGATTTAAGAGCATTTGAAAAAATAATTTTCAGTTATACTAATGCAGTCATGATAATATCTTATATATCCATTACAACTTGAAGAAAAAAAGCTTATTTTATTTATAATAGAAAACAAAATTTCAAAAATTAAGCGGATAAAAGCTAACATCTTAAAAAATTAATAAAACTGAATTTAAATTCAAATCCGCAACTTTTGAGTAGCGCAATGGTTTAAAAAAAGTTTGTGAGTCTTTTGTTTCTCCTTCTTCCCAGGGCGAATGCTTAATCTTTTACAATATTCCCAAAAAGGCTTCTAAATACTTCATAGATGGCAGCACTAAAAGTAATCTGATGAAATTGAGACAGTTCTGGGAGTCGATATAATACAATCGTACCGACGATCAAAACCTTATCAGTTTACACTTCCGCTATTTTTTTTATGCATTATAATTGGGTATGATATACTGTTTTATATAAAAATATGCTGAGAAAACATTATTTCAAGTGGAAGAAATTATCATTTAGCCGTCATTTTAGCATCTGTTTTCATGCACTACATCATAATATCATGCACTACATATAGTAGAACCTCCATAAGTTGACCGCCCAAGGGACTGTAAATAAGTGGTCTATGTACGGAGGTGGTCAACTTACGGAATGCTTAGAAAACATGAAGTACAATATCAGAAAAAAATTACTATACTGTTTTAGTACTTTTAAGGAAAAATTTAGAAAAAAAAAAAATAGCACTTTCTCATTTTTATTTTCACTAAAGATTCAGCACATTTTTACAATTTTTGAAAGAATAATTCGATTTTTGTTTGAGTCCGCTTTTTGTTCATTGTAATTACAAAAAGCACTTTCAAAGTTTACAAATCCATTAAGCATGCTTGGGCATTTTTCTGCACGAAATCTTTAAGTTGCTCCATCATGCACTTAATATCTTCTTCCTTCAGAGTTGGGTACTTTTCAGTTTCGTCGTCACTTGGATCATCATCTTCTTCGCCATCCATTTCTTGTATCTTAGAGTCCTCGCTGTGCTTAGTTTCAGAGAAAATCTCATTAAAGATTGTCTCTAGGTCTGGTTCAGCAGATGTTGCTAACTCATCAACGATAGCAACATAATCTTCAAAATCAACTCCATCAAAAACTGGCAAGGGAGATAGAGGAAGCTCATCCTAATCGTGGTTTGCGTAACTTTATTTCAAGCATAATTAATCAAATGAACGAACGGCATTCAAAGCATTTACTGACGCAGCTGTTGACGATGTCAATGCAGAAGGACCACAGGTTTGAGCTTTCATAATCACCCATTCCAAAAGTTGAACTCTGTAGCGCGCTTTGAAGGACTGAATAATGCCTTGATCTAAAGGTTGTGTTTGGGTGCAAAAATTTTAGCTTCACATTTGAGAGATTATTCACTTCCGGGTAGCAGCGGCAGTTGTCCATGAAAAGCAGAATAGACCGCTTCTTTTTCCTCATTTTTGCGTCAATTCCTCTAACCCATTCTTCGAACAATGTACTGGTCATCCAAGCGGATCTATTCGCTCTCCAAAAAACAAGAGGTTCTTCCGGTTTTACATTTTTAAATGCACGAGATTTAGCGTATTTGCCGATCCCCAAAGGCTTCAATTTTTCCCTTGTCATACTAGCACATAGAGGAACAGTAAAACGCTATTTTGAAAGTTTTCCTGTTTTTAAAGTATCACCCTTCATTACTAAACTTCTACCTGGCATTGCATTAAGGGTGTTCTTAAATCAAAAAGGTCAACTTTGTGACACATGCATTAATTTATTTTTGTTCGGAAATGCATGAAAATAGCAAGGGTTGTTATTCAGAAACTGTCTAATTGCACTCATTCTTTTGTTTTTTAAAAAAACACAATAGATTTTTCATAACAAGCCTTCAAAGTTGACATTTTTGAGCATATTTCCCGACGAAAGCAGAAAAACCGGCGGTCGAAAAGGAGGAGAAAAACGGGTGATTGCGTCATCGAAATAGCTTATAACTCGATAAGTAATTTAATTATCATAAAATGGAAAAATAAGTTCAATTCGAAATCGCTTTCATAGTCAGGCATTAAAATTTTATATCTTTCTGTTAAAAAATGAATTTGTAAATGTGTCAAAACGTTTTTCGCTTGTTGAGCGGATCAGTTAAGAACACCCTTAAAGAAGAGATTGCACTCATCAGCATTAAAGATATCCTCATCTTTAAAACCTTTAGCAAACTCTGGGAATTTTTCAATAAGTTTCATCACCACTTCAGCTAAAATCTCGTTTGATTCCACACACAAAACTTTTTGAGAAATCTCATATTGTAGTTTGAATTTTTCAAGCCAACTTGCTGACGCTTGGAAGACCGCGATTTCAAATTCTTTTGCAAATGTTTCGATATGTCCTGAAGCATAGGTCCTGATCTTCTTGCATCGATTGATCTCACCTCTTTAAACCAACGAAACGTGGCTTCATTCACAGCATCGAGGCATGTTTTTCTGCATTTTCTTTGGAGTCCCCCGTTTTCGAAACAATATTCCAGGTATTCTGACTTGCGTTTTAAAATGTTGCTCACAGTTGTCTTGCTCACAACAAATTTTTTCGCTATCTTTCTTTGGCTGCTGCTTTCCAGAAAGTTAAGTAGATCCACTTTCTCCTTTAAGTTCTTTTAGTGTTTTACTTTGCGCCATTTTTAATGAAAATTCGCAAATAAATGTCCGGTCCCATCACAATGCGATATGCAGAAAAAAAGAAGTTTTAACTAAACTTTGAAGTTTAGTTTAGAAAAAGAATGGAAATAGAAAAGAACAGGTATTGACCACACGTTATCGATACACGTTATTTTCCAATTCTGCGTAGGTATATCCCTAACTCCCCTGGCATTTTTTTGACAGATTTTAAGAAATAAGGATTTTCCCTCCCATTGTATCGTACTGGAGGAGAACAATGAATGGAGCACCACAAGGGGCAAGCGAGTGACAAGGAGTTCGAATGTTGCCGAGAAAAGCGGAATGACTGATAAATAAATTCTTGAAAACTGGATGGAGAAAAAACAGAGGAAAAAGCAAATTCAAGAAAACATCATTGGTCAAGTTACAGAGAGTAGAACCCAGTAAAAAGTGGCCAACATACAACTTACGAAGGTGGTTAACATAGAGAGGTAAATCTCCATTGAAAATGCATTGCGACCATTCAAACTAATAAATTTCGGTCAACATAGAGGGGTAGTCAACATAAAGAGGTGGTCAACTTTGGAGGTTTTACTGTATAATAATTAAAAAGCAGATAAAATTTTGATTTAAGAGCATATGAAAAAATAATTTTCAGTTTTACTAATGCAGTCATGATAATATCTTATATATCCATTACAACTTGAAGAAAAAAAGCCTATTTTACTTATAAGAAAACAAAATTGTTGTACGAACTGTTGGGACAAATATTAAAAAATTGTCGATATCGCTGTGCAACAGCGAAAAAAAAAGTGTGGATAGTTTTATTTGAAAATATTATCTGAAAAAGTACAGTCATAGATGTAGGAAAATATTGTACCTCTAGCAATATTACTATACCTATGAGTAGAGTATGATTGTTTATAATAGATAGGAGACATATAAAAAATTTTGTGAGCCCATACGACTTTTTTTTCCTTTTCTTTCTTTCTCTCTTTCTTTCTTTTTTTTTTTTTTTTTTTTGAAACATGGTAAATGCATTTGCCCATAGCCCATGAATCTTACATAGTATGATGGAGTTTAAAATTAGGAAACGACCATAAATACTATATTACATACATTCTTTTAATGATAATACAAATCGCTTAAGGGTCATTCCATGTCAATTCAACCAGACCTTGTAACCCGACCCACAAGGATTTTGATGAAACTTCGTGTACACACTAATTTTATCATAAAATGATTCCATCAGAAATTTTTCCTTCCTAGACCTGATAGTTTGTGAGATATGGGGGGTCCAATTTTTGGGGTTTTCTCAAATCGCACATTTCTGAGTCTGTATTTTGAGATTGCAGCTCCATCTTCAAAAAATTCTTTCTCTGGATCTAAAACGTGAATCATCTTAAAAATAGCACTGTAAGAATATAAAAAGATGCAGATTTTAATAAAAAAATATTTAAAAAATTTACTTGTAATATTTAGGATAAAAAAAATTAGCCAAAGTTGAGAGTTATGGTTATTTTCCCAAATTTTTGTGACTTCACCAAAAAGTATGTACACAAAAAGGCAAATTAAATTTCCAATTTCTTTTTTTTTAAAATAAAAGTTTATACTTTGGGCTTTCTATTTATGAAATAAAAATGATGTGTTTCGCATGGCTTATGCAAAAATTTTGGGTACTTTCCAATTAGCCGGATGCATGTTTTATTTTTACATATTACATATGCAAACAAAAAGGCAAATGAAATTTCCAATTTCTTTGTGTTTTAAATAAAAGTTTACACTTTGGGCTTTCTATCTGTGAAATAAAAATGATGTCTTTCGCATGGCTTATGCAAAAATTTTGGGTACTTTCCAATTAGCTGGATGCGTGTTTTATTTTTACATATGTACATATTTATAGATCTATATAAAGGCAGAAGTATTATACATATATATACATAGTATATATGTATAGTATATGTATAGTATATGTATAGTATATATGTATTATACATAGTATATATGTATGTATATATACAGCATATTGATATATATATGTATAACACTGGTGCCCGTCTAACCGAAAAGTACCAAATTTTGCCTTGTTTTGAGAATCTACACCAATTAAGAGGGAAAAAAATCTGACTAAGTTTAGCTGTGGTACTTAAATAATTACTGGAATTTCTGCGAGTTATTGAATTTAATGTTGTTTGATGCATGTTTTTTTTTAATTTGCAAAGTAAAATTTAGGCTTTGTTTTTTTCTGATTAAAAGAAAAATCTGACTGTAATATGTTTCCCCATTAAATTTAGTGAATGGTCCATATATTTCATTTAGTTATTTAATAATGGGCATTTTTTGCTAATCTAAAGAATCTCTTACTTTTATTTTCAATAATTAAACTCAAAACAGATTTTTTTTTTTTTTTTTTTTTTTTTCGTACAGTATAAAATAGATAATTTTTTCTCCTCACATTTAAATTCTTTTTTTCGAATGCTTATATATTAATTATTTGTGTTTAAAAAATGTTCAAAACCTTGTATTTCCTGTCCTTGGTTAATTTTAATCAGTTTAAATACTTATATTGGCAAGTTTAAATACACAAATGTTTAACAGAACTTAAATTTGTTTCTATAGTCTGAAAGATTTAATTGCACCTGCCTTGTATAAACACCTTCTGATAAAGGCAGGGTAATGTTCGTTAGTATGAAAGCAGATGCTTTGAAATCAATTTAATAAAATTATTGTCATTCTGTTGTTTCTTATCATAGAAGAATGATCTAACTTTTACTGTGCTACTAAAAATATAATCTGATTGTTACATATTTTATAGTTTATGATATGTATAAATATTTTTTTGCTTTATTGTTTTAATATGGAGCCTGATATTAAACCTTCTACTAGTCTTCAGGCTTGCAACTGGTTTAGACTGGTCTAGAATGGTAATATAACTGGTTTAGAATGTCACAAAACTAGCTATAGAAATAACAGAGAAATAGACTACATTGATAATCTCTGTGATTCAGAAAAAGAACTTTTATTAGTTAGGACTATTGCATTTATAAAACAAAAATTAAGTGAAAAGCGTTTGATTAATATATGTGAGCATCACAGAATTTCGCTCTTAATGAAATATGAATTATATAAATGTGGAGATCCATTTAAGCGGCATAAAAAGAAAGTGAAAAAAGCAATTAGGGCAGTTAATAGAGATTTATATACGGCTGAAAAGTAAACCAAAGTTGAAAGTTATGATTATTTTTCCAAATTTTGTGACTTTATGAAAAAGTTCTACACAAAAAGGCAAATGAAATTTCCAATTTGTTTTTGTATCAAATAACATTAAATTCAGTAACTCATAGAAACTTCAGTAATTATTTAAGTACCACAGCTAAACTTAGTCAGATTTTTTTCCCCCTTAATTAGTGCAGATTTTCAAAACAAGATAAAATTTGGTACTTTTCGGTTAGACGGGCACCAGTTTTATACATATATATATATCAATATACTGTATATATACATACATATGTACATGTATAATACATCTGTATTTATATAGATCTATACATATGTACATATGTAAAAGTGAAACACGCATCCGGCTAATTGGAAAGTACCCAAAATTTTTGTATAAGCCATGTGAAAGACATAATTTTTATTTCACAGATAGAAAGCCCAAAGTGTAAACTTTTATTTAAAACAAAAAGAAATGGGAAATTTCATTTGCTTTTTTGTGTGCATATGTAATATGTAAAAATAAAGCACTTATCCGGCTAATTGGAAAGTACCCAAAATTTTTGCATAAGCCATGCGAAACACATCATTTTTATTTCATAGATAAAAAGCCCAGAGTGTAAACTTTTATTTAAAACAAAAAGAAATTGGAAATTTAATTTGCCTTTTTGTGTACAGCCTTTTTCGTGAAGTCACAAAAATTTGGAAAAATAACCATAACTCTCAACTTTGGCTGACTTTTTTCATCCTAAATATTGCAAGTAAATTTTTTAAATATTTTTTGTTAAAATCTGCATCTTTTTATCTTCTTACAGTGATATTTTTAGTATGATTCATGTTTTAGATCCAGAGAAACAATTTTTTGAAGATGGAACTGCAATCTCAAAATACAGACTCAGAAATGTGCGATTTGAGAAAACCCCAAGAATTAGACCCCCCATATCTCACAAACTATGAGGTCTAGGAAGGAAAAATTTCTGATGGAATCATTTTATGATAAAATTAGTGTGTACACAAAGTTTCATCAAAATCCTTGTGGGTCGGGTTACAAATGGGGGAAAAATTGGTTGAATTGACATGGAATGACCCTTAAGGGTGTTCTTAACTGATCCGCTCAACAAGCGAAAAACGTTTTGACACATTTACAAATTCATTTTTTAACAGAAAGATATAAAATTTTAATGCCTGACTATAGAAGCGATTTCGAATTGAACAAATTTTTCCATTTTATGATAATTAAATTACTTATCGAGTTATAAGCTATTTCGATGACGCAATCACCCGTTTTTCTCCTCCTTTTCGACCGCCGGTTTTTCTGCTTTCGTCGGGAAATATGCTCAAAAGTGTCAACTTTGAAGGCTTGTTATGGAAAATCTATTGTGTTTTTTAAAAAACAAAAGAATGAGTGCAATTAGACAGTTTCTGAATAACAACACCTGCTATTTTCATGCATTTTCGAACAAAAATAAATTAATGCATGTGTCACAAAGTTGACCTTTTTGATTTAAGAACACCCTTAAGCGATTTGTGTTATCATAAAAAAAAATACTCACTCATTTCTGTTGAGTTACATATTAATTGATATGCACAGCCAACCTTTACTGTATTTAATTTAATGTTGAACCGGATCACCTATATCCGAGTTGTAATTGTATATAATTGTAAATAGCGTATTTAGTGTGTACATATATTCTAAATAAACTGTTAATTCAGTTAATTGACAGCGTCAGTGTTCATTTACACAATCCTCACAGTGGGTGACCGATATCACCTAGTAATATCGGTGGTGGCAGCTATAACTACCACGGACTTTCTTCAAAGTTGTGTGGACTGAGAGGAACGTCCGACAAATTGGTGGCAGCGGTGGGATAGAATCGCCTGAAACCAGTGACCAGCGAGCCGTGTTGCAGTGTGTTAGTGCCGGAGTACCCAGTGGAATTCTTTCGTGGTAATACCGGATCGTCGAATGTGTGCTAAAGTGTCGTGCCGTATCGTCGAGTGTGTGCTAAAGTGTCGTGCCGTATCGTCGAGTGTGTGCTAAAGTGTTGTGCCTGTGCCGTATCAGTATTAGAAAGAACTGAACTGTTGTGCCTTATTACCGCTACATCGTGGAACTACCAGTGAATAGAAAAGTACCCCAGCAAATAAAGTATAAGGTAAGGTGTTTTGACCATTTCCTTCTGCTGACATCTCGAACCAAAATTTGTTGTTGTATAATTAATAGTAATTTAAGTAAATTGTCTAGATTATTTATGTGTTTTATCAATACTTCCTACCTATAAAGTACTAATAATCATATTTTCTATTGTTTTAAGGAAAGGTCATAATAACTTGAGATAGCATTGGCTTTCTATCTATTTTTTTTTACTAATTGTGTTAATAGTAGTTGGAAGGAATAATTAAATTTACTTAAATTTAAATTATTGTTAAAGTAATATTTAAATGAAGCAATATTTTTTAAGTTTGAAGAGTTGATAACAACATTTGCTTAGAATTTTAATTGGCCAAGAGTTGAAAAAAAAGGCTAAAAAAAGGGGCCATAGTGAAGAAAAAAAGAGTCAAAAGAGGGCCATAGTGGGAAAAAAAAAGGCTCAAAAGAGAGCTATAGTGAGGAAAAATAAAAGTGAAGATTTTCAGTATATTTGTTTTAAGTGTGAGAACCAATATTGAATTTGGAAATATTTTAGTGAGGATAATTGTAGAAATTTATATATGCATGTTATACAATTTTTCTTTATTTGGATTTTTTTGATTGACATCAATACTTTTATTCAATTTCAACGTATCAGTATTATTATGTAAATTGTATGTTATCATCTAAGTGTACAAATTGGAATCTATATTGCATAGCAGCCAAACCGAATTACTGTTTTACCTTTTGTTTTATTGAAGTAAATTGTGTGATATCAATGGTTGAGAAAAATTAAATTAGTCAGTAGGTTAATTAGAAATGAAATGCATTGATTATCTGAAAGGTATTAATTAGTATAATAAGTGGGGTATAACTGTACTAAGTTTGAAAGGTAGGAAATATTAATTTGGTAGATGTAAATATTATTGTACTGTAGGGCGGTGCAGGTGACGTGCCCGGGCAGGGTTCGAACTGGAGAACCCACGGTCAGTAAGCGAGCGTCTTATCCGCCGAGCAAAAGGCTAGCTCAATCGCATCCTGCGAGAAACTCGTTTTACTGACCGCGCAAGATGGCGTCCGCCGCAGTACTCCACCCCCAGTGAGAAGAACGTCGCGTTGACGTTCGACGAGCGATATGCACTCGTGTTGCGCTGGCGCGTGCCAGAGTGATGCGTTGTCGTGCTGCCGCCGATTGCACGTGTGACCCCTTGATGATGCGCGGCGTGGCAGGCTTTGCTTGCTGTGAGCGTTACACAGGCTTTGGTCGTGTGCTCTGAGCGTTACAGAGGCTTTCGTGCTGCGAGCGTTTCGCAGGCTTTGCTTGCTGTGAGCGTTACACAGGCTTTGGTCGTGTGCTCTAAGCGTTACAGAGGCTTTCGTGCTGCGAGCGTTTCGCAGGCTTTGGATGCTGGGGATGTTTTCAGTGCTGCCATCTGTTGGACTAGAGCGAAGGTGGTGAAGTGTGTTCGTTTGTCCGAGGTCACCAATGCAGATGACGGTGCCCGGCTAGGGTTCGAACTGGAGAACCCACGGTCAGTAAGCGAGCGTCTTATCCGCCGAGCAAAAGGCTAGCTCAATCGCATCCTGCGAGAAACTCGTTTTACTGACCGCGCAAGATGGCGTCCGCCGCAGGCGGTAATAACAATCGGAGAAGGTATGGCTTTCTTATTGAAACTAAAAAAAGGTGGATCTTCAGGTGATAGCTGAAGAATTAGATGTTGAATTCACGGAAGATGATACCAGAATTCAGCTCAGGAAAAAGATAATGGACAGTGATGGGTATGACGAGGGGATTATTACGGAATTATCTAACACTATTGTTGCAGAACGAATAGAACGCGAAGAGTTAGAAAAACAGGAAAAATTAGAACGCGAAAAGTTAGAAAGAGAAAAATTAAGGATGGATCATGAATTAGAAATGGAAAGACTAAGGGTTCAAGGATCGGCAAATAACTCTAATGTTTCTAGGGAATCTAATAATGAAAGTAAAATAGAAAAATTGATCAAAAGTGTGAAAACTCTATCTATCAAAGTACCGGAAGGGACTGAGGGATGGAATTTATTTTTCAACAGTTTAGAAAAGGCATTCAAAACTAAATATGTACCGGAGAACCAGCAGGCCGAAATTCTACTAAATATGTTAGGAGATAAGGCGGATAATTTGTTAATTTATACCACTACGGAACAAATGGAGAATTATGAGGAGTTAAAGGAGTTAGTTCTAAGGGAACATGAGCCGACACCGAAGGCGTGTTTAGAAAATTTTAAGAAGGCTAAGAGAAACCAGAACGAAACTCATGTATTATTTGTATCGCGTTTAATAGCGACATGGGAAAATTATTGTAAGATTAGAGGTGCTGACTCTTATGAAAAGGTCAACCAGTTAATAGCTACTGATAAATTAGTAAGTACGTTAGATGAGGATACTGCGTCATATATTGGGTTAACTCACCAGGGTAAATGGTTAGAAGCTTCTAAAATTGCTAAAGAATGTGACAATTACTTTGACGCTAAACACATATCTTATGCGGTTATGTATAAAAGTTTTAAAGGTAAAGATAGGCACGTAAACAATGAAAAAATGAGACCGAGGGAGGATAGCAAAGTTAGTGGTAATCGGAGGCAAAACGGGAGTAATGAGACCAATTCTTTTTCGGATAGGAAAATAGATTTTAAGAAACCCAGTGATCCTGCAGCGCCTAAATGCTTTAAATGTGGTTTGAGAGGTCATTACCAACGTTTTTGTAATAAAGTGGGTAATGAGGGAAATAATAATGGTAATAAAGGGCGAGGTCCGAAGGCGGGTTTACATAAGATTGTGGTAAAAGAAAACAAAGTTACCTAATGGAGCTATTGTGGCGAGAATATCGGCAAAGGCCGAACAGAGAACTGATGTTATTGGTGAAAAATTAAATAAACTTGAGAAAATTGAAGTTAGTGTAAATGGGCAAAAAGCAAAGGGATTGGTTGATTCTGGTTGTGAAATTAGTGTTGTTCATAAAGATTTGGTACCGGAAGAAAAATTAAAAGGAGCGGGTAGTATTTATTTACAAGGGTTATTCGGTGAAGCAGTTAAATCGCCGTAGGTTAAATTACCGTTAGCTATTCCGCAATTCGGACAAAATAATACAATTCATCAGGAAGTACTTTGCGCAGTGACCGATAATATTAATGAGGAAGTAATTTTACATCCCGATGTGATTAATGAGTTGTCAGGTGTCAACCGCGAGGAACCATTGCTAGAATCCCAAGAATTAGAAAGTTCAGAAATTATTATTGATAACTCGAGCGAAAAGGAAGGTATGAGTAACGACAATTGTAATGTTTACGCAATAGAAGCGAGATCGTAAAATTTACAAAGTCAGAATACAGAAAAAACGGAATTGGAGAAAAATAATAAACCTATTGTTAGCAATTCAGATATATTTAAGAAGTCCCAATGGACCCTATTCTCCGTTTGAGTTCGAGGCTGTGATTTCGGCAATGTTTCCCCAAAACACGTGACCTCACGTCACAAAAATATGTTCTGTTAGTATTCTACGGCATACAACCACGAGTTGGGAAACGAGTCGTTGCATAATTAATGGCTATGATGTGGGGAATGTTTCCCCAAAGCACGTGACTTTGACGTCACCAGAATAGAGTCCATTGGAATGTAAAGAGTTAGAGAAAGCTTGGGAATTAGCTAAATTGGATAAAGGGGATTATTATATTGTAAATGGCTTATTATATCATAAAGAGAAATTGTTAGGCGAAACTATAGCGCAATTAGTAGTACCCAAGGTAAGAAGGGAAGAAATCTTAAAATTAGCGCATAGTTCGGTATTTGGAGGGCATCATGCAGCCAAGAAAACGTTACAGAGAATCAGGTATTCATTTTATTGGGAGGGGATGGCGGAATAAACTAAACAATTTTGTGAGTCATGTTTAGAGTGCCAATTGACTAGAGGGGTTAAAGTAAATGATAGAGCTCCTATTTCCCCAGTATCGCGGTCGGAACTCCCATTTCAGGTAGTTAATGTTGATTTAATTGGGCCTATTGATCCTAAAAGTTCCCAAGGGCATCAGTATATACTAACCTTAATTGATCAACATACCAGGTGGGCGGATGCGATCCCTTTAAAAAGTTTAAC
Organism: Maratus speculifer; assembly: GCA_964019185.1. Lineage (NCBI taxonomy): Eukaryota > Metazoa > Arthropoda > Arachnida > Araneae > Salticidae > Maratus > Maratus speculifer. The sequence goes on along the minus strand of OZ025293.1, from coordinate 413,362,971 downwards.
TGCTAAAACCGCGTGTGATGCGTTACTTCAAATATTTATGAGCACAGGAATCCCGAATATAATTGCCTGTGATAATGGAACCAATTTCACTGCCGACTTAACGAAAGAATTTGAGAAAAGGTTAGGCGCTAGTCCACGATTTTCGATCCCACAGTATCCACAGTCTAACGGGCTTGTGGAACTATTGAATCAGACTCTTAAACGTATGTTACATCATACTGTTAGAGAAGAAGGAAAAAGATGGCATGAACAAATACCATTTGTACTATGGGCGTATAGAGAAGTCCCAAATTCTACGACGGGAATCGCACCTTTCCAGTTATTATATGGTAGAGCGCCGGAGAGTCCTTTATCGATTCTCAAGTCATCCTGGGCAGGAGAAAATAAGGGGACGCAGTTGGATACTACGCCGATTCATGAGTATTTGAATAAACTTAGGGGATGTTTAGAAAGAGCCGCAAATGAGGCAAAATTATCGTCTGAGTTGCAACAAAATAGAATGGCGTATCATTATAACTACGGGAATAGGAAGCATGTGCACCAAAATAAAATACGAGAATTTATCGCTAAATGTAATATAGTCAATATTGTTTTCGAAGGTGATGAGGAATTTGGAGAAGTTGGGGAAATTCCTATTTTGAACCGGGATCAAGAGAATAAAGAGGTGTTTATGGGTCCTGTACGACCAGCGGATGTAGGAGAACACCGTTTTGATCTTAAACCGGGGATGGCAAGGAAAAAGCCAAAGTTATATGGATACACGACATTTCGGTCCCGCCGTTTCGGTCCTGAGACATTTCGGTCCCTGGCCATTTTGGTCCCAACACATTTCGGTCCCGAGACTATTCGGTCCGAAGATATTTCGGTCCCGAGACAATTCCGTCCCGAGACAATTTGTCCGTGGCCATTTCAGTCCCTCGTTATTTCTTTGCTCGCTATCTTTTAAGTCTGATTCTAATTGTTGTGGGCCTGCCAAATGGTATAAGTTCAACATTATTCGGGCCTTTTTAAAATTTTTTTAATTCTTCCCCTCTCCCCTTCAAGTTTTATAAAAAGTTGAATATAAGAGTCCGATAAATTTAAACTTTTATAACTGGTGACAATGAAATCACAGCGAGCTGAAAATTTTGTTTGGTTAAACAATGTGATATAGTTTTACGAGTTATTGTCTTTTGCTTTTTGTAGTATTGTTATTAATCAGAATAAATATTTTAAATTTTATTATTAATTATTAGTATCAGAATTTTATTTAAACTTCTATAAACTATATAAACTTAAAAGTATTTTATATAAACTGCCATAAATATTTTTTTGGCTGTTTACGTACATTTTTAGAACCTTTAAATTAGCATTAATTAAATAATTAAAAAAAAACTGTGCTTATTTTTCCCCTTCCAATTAGTTTTATAATAAATGTCTTTAATAATTCAATTAGTCAGTTATAAGTTATAATATATACATATTTCCTCAAATCACCCATCTACACCCTCTCCTATGATAATTCAGAAATGAGATATATTTAATAAAAAACAATCTTTTTTATTTATTTTTTTTTATTTATTTATTTTTTGTATAATACAAAGTTGCATCTTATAAATTTGTTTTCATAAGTTACTTTCATAATTAATATTGCGAAAGCAATAGTGATTTGATTTCGTAACTGGGCATACAGTGAAAAAAAATTGTTTTTAAAAATTTGCCTCCGCCACTTTTTTTTTAAAATAATAGTATTTATTGATTGCCTTTTTAAACAGTCATCTCACTCCATGAAGACAATTTTTGTGAGTTAATTTTATTGAAACTGGGCCTATTTCATTCTAATAAAATGATTATTTTTTATTTTTATTTACATAAAATTTATATAATAACATTTTAAAATATAATAATATAAATATTATATGTAAAATATAATATGTAATTTAATAAAATATATTAAAATGTAATATAATAATATTTTAAATAATTTTATTTTCAAGTGACAAAACTAAGTTTTTATTTATTTTTTATTTATTTATTTATTTATTTGTATTACCTTTTCGGTCTTACTTTCCCAGGAAAAAAAAATGATAATTCTTATTTTAGTTTTATTTTTAACTACACTAATTGTTTTAAATTTCTGTAGTTTTAAATATTCAATAAATAAACAAGTAAAAGATAAATTTCAGTTTAGAACTACCAGGAAATATAATGATATATTGAATATAAAAAGGATTATGTATTGAGTTTATTTTAAAATAAAATTCATTATATAAATTAATCATGTTATTAATAATAAATATATTTAATAAAATACTAATTTGATTTTTATATTAAAATTACTAACTGTTTTGAGAATTAGGATTACCGATATCATTAGGATTATCAATTATGATTAGGACTACCATAAAAAATTTGTGTGAATTATAATATTTTGGATAAGAGTTATACGTGAGTGCAGTTTTCGGGCACTTATAATCGTATTATACTAAAATTTTAAGGCCTTCAGTTTAAAAACTCTGCAATGTTCCCTATAAATATATGTGTTATTTCACAAAATTTCAGTTTGCAAGAAAAGGGACCGAAATGTCTTGGGACCGAAATGGCTAGGGACCAAAACGTCTTAGGACCGAAATGCCTAGGGACCGAAGTGTCTCGGGACCGAAATGTCTCGGGACCGAAACGGCGGGACCGAAATGGCAGGACCGAAACGTCCTGCTTCCAAGTTATATAGTGTACCGGTAGCTTATAAAGAGGAAGTAGATAGGCAGATCCAGGAGTTATTAGAATTAAATCTAATCGAGGTGTCAAACGCTGAAATTAGTCATCCAATTATTTGCGTGGCGAAAAAAGACGCAACTGTTAGGCTTTGTATAGATTATAGAGCTTTAAATTCGGTAACTCAGGTTCCAACCTTTCCGATGAAAGATTCACAAGAAATCATGTATACCGCAGGGGCGGCTAAATATTTATCTCTTGAGGGGTTATTGCCAGATTAAAATGGCTGTGGAGTGTAAACATTTGACAGCTTTTACAACGCATAACGGAACTTATCAGTGGCGTACTATGCCTTTTGGATTATCAGGGGCGGCTGCCACGTTTCAGAAAGACATGAATGAGGTTCTTCAAGGTCATCGGAGGTATGCGGAAGCATGTATTGATGATGTCATCATTTTCTCCGACACCTGGGATGAGCATTGTGAGCATGTTAGGGCTGTCATTGAAGAACTTAAAAACAGAAATTTTACGATTAGGCTGGATAAATGTAAATTTGGAGAGAAATTGACTAAGTTTTTAGGTCATGTAATTGGGGGTGGAACGCATGCACCTGATGAGGAGAAAATAGGTATAATAAGGGATTTAAAAAGACCAAAAACTAAAAAGGAAGTTAGATCTGTTTTGGGATTAATGGGATTTTACCGATCTTATATTCCAAATTATGCCGAAATAGCTATACCTTTAACCGAATTAACAAAAGGTAAGGTTAAAAATATTGTACCATGGGATGACAGAGCAGAAAAAGCATTTAATACTCTTAAAGATGAGTTATGTAAAGTGACGAGTTTGGCTACACCTATCGTTGGCCGGGAATATCAGCTCCACGCAGATGCTTCCGACCTGGCAGTCAGAAGCGGATTAACTATCACCCGGGCCCCTAGGCTTGACTTTTTGAGGGCCCCCTTTCATTCCTTCAAAGACGTATATACTGGAAAAATTAATATCAGGTAACCAAGAAAGTTCGTGCGGTTTCATCAGACATAAAAAACGACACACAAAAATCTCAAACACTTATTTTATTCTTTGAAATAATCACCATTGGCTTCAATTATGTGTTCCCAACAAAACGCAAGCTTATAAATACTCTTTTTGAAAAAATCTTTTGGTTTAGTCCAAAAACTGGGTTATAGCTTTTGTGACATCATCTTGGGTTTGGGACTACTGTTCCCGCAGGTGATTAACCATGGCCAAAAACAAGTAATATTACGATGGGGCAATGTCCGGGGAGTAAGGTGGGTGAGGCAAAACTTCCCAGCCCTATGTTTTTATCACGTCCCTGGTCGCTTTGGCCGTATGAGGTCTGGGGTTATCGTGGAAGAGAAGAACTCCTCTCCTGTTGACCTGCGCTGGCTGCTTTTCGAGCAAAGCAGCTTAAACTCTTTTCAACTGCGACGAGAAGACTTCGACTGTGATTGTTTTCCCACTTTCTAAGAATTCATAGTGAACTATACAAGCGCTAGTCCACCAAATACACAGCATTATCTTTTTTTTATGGATGTCCGGTTTAGCAACCAATGAGACGGAACCAGAAGTCGACCAATGATGTTTTCTCTTTCGGTTATCATACATTACCCATTTCTCATCACATGTCAATATCTGATCCAGGAAAGAGGCTTTGTTGGGGTGCGAGAGCAATAAGAAGCAGATGTTCAATCGTTGGGGCTTGTTTTCTTCGGGAAGGACATGAGGAACTCACTTATCAAGTTTCCACAACATCCCAAGGCTATGCAGATGCGATCGGATGGTTTCGTCAGATACTCCAAACCTTTGCGTAAGCTCCTAGCATGTTAGATCAGGATTCTGTTTGATTTCCTCTTCCAGCTGGACTTGGTCTAAGATGGATGGACGACCAACAGGGGCTTGTCTTTGAGGCTCTCGTCTTCGGACGAAAATCTGCTGAACCACTTTTAAGCGGCCCGTTCACTCACTGAAGTCTCTCGAAACACGGAGCATATTCTTCTAGCGGCCTCTGGAGCTTTGTTTCTTAATTTGAACTCGAAGAGCAAAATAGGCCTCAAAATCTCCTTTGTCAACGATTGTACTTCCTACAAAATTGATAGCGAAACGTGAGATACGTTAAACAACTCTCTACTGATTGCAATATAAAGGCAATGTACAGAAATGACGTCATCAGAATCAGTATGACCACGCCTACGCAACAAAAGTAGCTGTTCCCAAAAACTGCACGAACTGTCTTGGTTACCTGATACATATGCCTCCTTCATTAACTCAAATCATTGGCTGTAAAAATATAAATGATTACATCAAAGAATTTCGCACATCTTTTGTCTTAAATATTAATGTCCTACCAGTGTAAAAGAATATTTTCTTGTTCTTTATATTAGGAAAATTTTAGCACCGGGCCCCCTTTTCTTCTGGGCCCCTAGGCTTCAGCCTACTCAGCCTAATGGGTAATCCGCCTCTGCTGGCAGTAGGATGTTGTCTTACTCAAAAAGATGAAAAGGGTCAGTTTAAACCGATAGCTTTTGCCAGTCAGAAATTGTCAGGGGCTCAGCGTGCTTGGCCGAGTATAGAGAAAGAGGCTTGGAGTGTTCTCTTTGGGTTGCGAAAGTTTGAAATGTGGACCTATGGATCTCAAATTGAGATCATTACGGATCATAATCCATTAAAATTTCTCACTGAAATAACCCCAAGGTCACCCAAACTCACTAGATGGGCTCTTGCCTTGCAACGCTGGAACCTGAGTATTTTTCATCGTCCAGGAGCTCAACATTTGAATGCTGACGCAATTTCCAGGCTACATAGAAAGAGCTGGGAAGAACAACCAGTTGCTAGCACTTCAGCATCAACGACCAAGTAGTAGGCTATATTAAGGCTCTTAAAGGGATGTCATCACATGTTTATTTTTTTTTGTGTGTGTATGTGTAAATATTTTTGAATTTTGTGTTCATTATAGTGTATTAGTACGTGTATTGTTTATGTAATATTAATATTAGTACAAGGTTCAGTAGAGATGTCAGTAGGTAATGTTCAGGCACCTGGAAATACCTATGTAATAAGCATAATGAAGAAAGCTGTAAAGAGACTATTGAACTCTTCTGCGATATTACTATATGTTTGGGGAAAATTAGCCCCTAAAAGGCATATTTTCCGCTAAGGTGGGGGGTGTCAGGTTCTGAGACCACACCTGCTACAGATTGGAATTTCCGTTATTTCTCTATCTTAATCTTTTGTGCATTATATGGCTGTGTACTAGAATTTTCAAGATGACATTCTTTCTTTGTTGAAGGGAAAAGTGACAGGTAATCCTATGCAGGTGGTGTTGGGAGAAAGAAGAGATTGCTGAGAGGCATGATCATCCGTCAGTGAGGTATGTGGATGATCAGCAGACAAGGAACATGTCACTAATCAAGAAAGGAATGTGGGATGTGCCCAATGGGCGAGCTCCAAAGGGAGTTGACATTGGGAAAACAGTGATTTGAGAAGAGCAAGTCTTGTCTCAGATTAGTTCAGTTCGTACCTGGAGGTGTGTGTAGGATCGAGGTCTTGATAGAGTGTGCTCTGTGTTTTAGAGCGTAAGTAGTGCGTATCGGGAGAGCAAAGGACACAGACGTCCCGGTGTTTAGTGCTCTGGGCCGAGAAGTGCAGGCCGAGTATCCTTGTGTTGGGAGATTCAAAATTGATCCCCAGTAAAGAGAATCTAACGTGCATTGAGTGTGAGGTGGAAGATGTAATTTGAATAGTACACAGCCAACCTTTACTGTATTTAATTTAATGTTGAACCGGATCACCTATATCCGAGTTTTAATTGTATATAATTGTAAATAGCGTATTTAGTGTGTACATATATTCTAAATAAACTGTTAATTCAGTTAATTGACAGCGTCAGTGTTCATTTACACAATCCTCACAGTGGGTGACCGATATCACCTAGTAATATCGGTGGTGGCAGCTATAACTACCACGGACTTTCTTCAAAGTTGTGTGGACTGAGAGGAAGGTCCGACATAACTCAACAGAAATAACCATCAATTAATTATAAACGATATGTATGCTTTCTCAGTTTTTCCTAGTTATTTTTGCACGACTTTTACAAACAATCGATCATAGTTAATTAAGGGTGTATTAAAAAAAAAAGTTTTTCCACCTTCAACAGCTCAAAATTTTCCGATTCAATTTCAGACAAATTTTTAAAAGGAGCGACATGAAACTTGCTGAGGGGATTTTTGAAGATACGTACAAGCTGCCGTGTGACGTCTTTTTGCGCTCAAGTCATTAGAATTTGATTTATGGATAATTATGATCTCAGCAAGACCCTTTTTTCGTAGATCTGCCGCTTGGGAAAAATCGGTTCAAAATGTGATTTTTAATTGCTTTTTTTGGAATAGTTTCTATATTTATCAAAAAATTGACAGACACGGCACTTTGAGTAGTTTCTAAATAAGAGAATCTGCGAGTTTGGCGCGTTTGAGAGCTAAAGTGAATTAAAAAATAAATCGGAAAATAAGCAGTTTCAATCGAAATACACCCTTAATAGAAAATATCTGAAATTAGAGATTTGTAATACATATGTACTTTCCTTAATATGAAGAAATACTACAATATGAATGCAAATACCGATTATTATCAGACAGCTATACAGGTATCTTTAACGTATTGCGCCCTCTATAGACCGTTTCAATCTTAAATGAAGGCCGTGTTAAGCTGACACAATTTTTGCGCGCGCGCGCTCAGAAGATTATGCATGGAGTAGACATTATCGAAGAAGGGAATTTTAAAGTTATTCAATTATTGCATCATTTTTATGGTTCAAAATAGGTAAATGCCCATACTATATACCTTTATCGTTCCAAAACATGATTATCGTAACAGAAATACATACCTGTGGTCACTCAAATAAAATCTAAACTATTCCGGAAAAGAATCACGTGACCTATTTCATCTAATTAAGCCCTATCAGCATTTAAAATATGACAACCAACCTTGATCAAAAATCGCGCGCGCTACTCAGAAAAAATATATGGGTGATTTGATCACGTGATTGTGCATTTTGTGCTTCTGTTTTATTGGTTGTGCTCTGCTTGGTAGATTGATTGATACAGTTTAACAATTCAATTAGGGGTCTAAAAATTTTAACTTTTTAACAATTTTATTTATTTATTTAAAAATGATTTATTAGTTGCTTCATATTTTTCGCGATAAATAAAATGCTGTTATCAACCAAGAATGTGATATCAACGTATTATAAGATTTATTTTTAATCTAGTATACTGAATGTATTTCAATGAAATTTGCACTGTTAATTAGAAAAATTTTCAGAGAAGGTTTTAGTATAGATATTTCTTATTTAATAATTGCATATTTTAATAATGTGTGGATAACAGACTAAAATGCATCATAAGATAGGGGAAACAAATGGCACTCAAAGTCATGTTAATATAACTCTTAATATAAGCAATGTACTTATATAATATTATCAGGAGAAAATTTATAAACATTCTAATCATACTTTATTCCTTACAAAACAAATATTTTTAGTTTAAAAAATGTACATCTATTACATTTTGCTCTTTATAATATTTGTATTGTGTATTTTAACACTATAAAATATGATTTGCATCTTAAACTTACGTCTAAAGTATTTTTTTTAAGAAGAAAAGAAAAGAAAGAATGAAAAACATATAATACTTTATTCCTTACAAAACTAATATTTTTAAAAGAGATATCTCTTTTTAAAAAAATATAGGTGCAGATATCATAGCTTCCAACATCTTCCGCTTTTTTGGCCCAGAAAAATTTTACAGAAAATTTTACCATTTCAAATCGCCATATTCAGCTGATTAAATAAATCAAAAAAGTTCCATTAAATTTTTCCAGGCTAAAAAATCAGAAGAGTTGGCAGCTATGAGATATTTTTAGTTTTAAAAATGTATATCTATTACATTTTGCTTTTTATAATATTTTTATTGTGCATTTTAATACTATAAAATATGATTTGCATCTTAAACTTACTTCTAAAGTACTTAAAAAAGAGAAAAGAAAGAAAGAATGAATGAAAAACATCAAGAAATTATTTTACGTCTATACGGATATTTTCGTACAATACCTTTATTTATTTATTTATTTATTTTTTGTTGTTGTTCATTTGCTTAATATGCATATATAAATCACTTTGGAACGATACTTAGAATATTAAAAGGGGTTCAAATGTAAAACTTTCATCGGTACTTCTAGGTTATCCCGTCAACCGATTTCGCCAAATTATACAAATCGCCAAATTAATAGCCAAATTATACATGCTGACATAATTTTTATTTTAAATAACGAAAAAACAAATAATTAGTAGAATATTAATAAAAATATTAATAAAAAGTCGAAATAAAAATCACTTAATGACATTTTAAACACGTGAATCGCATTTAATGTCATTGAATGTGACATTCACGATCATCCATGATTGGCATTTAATCTTACAGTTTGGCGATAATTTTTTGGTCGACGGGATAACCTAGAAGTACCCTTTCTTGTTAAAATACCCTATTTTCTGGTATTTAAATAAGTATTTTATTCTTATAATAGAAATACATTTGCTTCTGTAATATTAATATAAAATTTACCTTTAATAAAAATGTCTTATTCATTAATAAAAAGCAACCAATAATTAAAAAAAAAAAAAAAAACATAAACCAACTTTTGGCCCGCGATGGTCTCGAACCCGTATCGTCTAGTTGCAAGCTCAGCTCTCTGACCATTCGGCCTGCAAGCTCTCATGGTAACAGATCATGGTAACAGATTATCTTTATAATTGGCACCAGAAGTAATTACATCCTTGAACTAGTACTGGTAGTACAGTAGCGAGTAGTGAATGCACATCCCGTCTGCTATAGAACCCACTCCATGTCCGTGGCTCCTGAGCGCGCGCGACAGCGGAACACGGCCGAAGTGTCTGGACTCCAATGCAACACATGTATTGCGTATTTGAAGGTTGAATTTGTTGTGGTTTCCCTGTATGGATTCGTGGAACTGTTTATGTTATGTGTTGACTATTTTGTTGCGTGTCAGTCTGTCATTTTAAGACCTATATAGAGGTTCAAAAGTATTAATGATTGTGTAAACTAGTTACAATCTTCATTTTGTTCTATTTGTGCAATTTTTACAACGAATCTCATTGATTTATCATTTGGTAATTCTAAAATATTTTTAATGCATTATAAATTGGCTTTTCTTTCCATACTGGCATGTGGCATTTAATTTTAAAATTATTGCTTTTCACAATGTATGCAATCTCATTATATTTTAAAACAATTTTGTCGTCTTCAGTGACACTAAAAAAGAAATAAATATTATTCAGCAGAAAGTTTTTTGACTGTATGTTAATTTCATAAAATTATGTATTTCCGCAAAAACTCAAATATAATGATTTACTGAATGTATTTTTTTGCTCTACTAATATTAACATACAACAATACCTTAAATCAAATACATGCTCGTTAAAAGAACTTTTTTATGGGTTATTTGTTTTAGCGTCTTGCTGTATCAGCTGCATAACACACACAAAGATCCAATATTATAGTTTTCATTAAAAGAGAGAGAGAAAAAAAAAAAAAAAAAAAAATCTAAATACGGTTTTCTTATGCTCTGAAATTTTTGATTGTTTAAAGTAATGCTGCGGATTCATTTATTTAAATTTAAGATAACTGAGAAATGTTTTACTAAATAATTAAAAACGGTTCCTTATAATAATTTTTATGGACATTGCTCAAAATCTGCTCTCCCCCCCTTTAAGTTTGATAAATAAAAGATTGACCCCCCCTCCGTTTTTTTTTCTTTTTAATGTATCCAACTAAATTGTCTTTGTTTTGATGAAATATTTCAAGTAGAAACTTTTATTAATATCCTCCAGTTTTTCACTATCTGATTAATCTCATTTATTTATTTTTTAATTTTTATTACATAAAGTTACCTTTTATTAAAAGTTGTAACTTTATGTAGTTTATTTTATTACTTTAATCACACTTTACATTTTGATTGTAAAAATATCCAGACTGGTTGTCATGGCCTAATTATCCAAAAGACTCATGAAGCACAAGCTTCACCTCTAAAATTTATGAAGTTCCTCCACCAAAATGACTGTAGAATAGGACATCAGCTATTTTTATTGCTTTGCATTGTCATTTTTGAATAGTTGGTTGATTTATGTTTAATGACACAAGCAGGATTAGAAATTAGCCATATGCAACTAAATTATTGCATTTGGCAACTACAAAGTTATGTCTAGTCATCAAATTTGGCACCTAGCTTTTTTTCACTTTAATTATTAATATATTTTTTTTTTTTTTTTTTTTTTTTTTTTTTAACAAACCAGGGTTGGGTTTCTTCCGGAAGAAAACTGTTTCTTCCAGGATAGTGGAAGAAATGGAAGAAACCAAAACAAATGCTCAAAGTTAAAGTATATTAATTATGTAAAAGAATTAAAGTATAATTACATGAAATCTAAATTGCAAAATTTAATTATTAAAAATATTGTTTTTGCAAAGATAACTTATTTTTTTAATAACAAACTTCAGGTTCAGACTTCAGGTGACATTTTCAGGTGATGGGTTTTTACTACTCTAGAGGTAGAAGGATGGATTTTTTCATTAATTGCTCCATTTATAAAAAAGAAACTATCTAAAAATTGTTTATTTTTCAAACAAAAATATTATTTTCATATAAAATTGCATTATTTTTAACTGCTATACAGTAAATAAATAAATTGTAATTTTTTATATTTTTCATCTAGCATGAATACCTCAATGCTGATTTTAAAAGATTAGTGTTCTTAAAAAAATCTATGGGTATGTCAAAATGCTTTTAAACTATCCTGAAGTGTAGAACTTAAAAAAAAATCTTCATTTTTTGCTTCATCCAATTTAAGTTGAGAAATTGATTGCAGCATCTTACTGCTAAAAAATTTTTTTGCTATACAGTGTTGCATTGTACTAAGAAAAATAAAGATTTTAATGATATTTTTTAATACTAAGGATAGACCGAAACAGGATTTTAAGGCCAAAACCGAATTTAGATGACTTTTCTACTTTTAGGCTGAAAACGATAACATCTAAAAAATTTTTAAGTAATTAAATTAAATGTTTTAAAGTAATTAATACATGCATAAATATACATAATTGTAAATTATATGTATAGTATTTATTATGTACAACTGTTAATAATCCAAAAACTTTATTTTCATATACAATAATACATAATTCATCCATGACACAGAAAGATTTTCTAATTATAGGACTTTTATTTAATTAAAAAATATTTTAGTTTTAGGTATACACACCTTGGTTTTTTATCTATAATGATTTTTGTAAATGATCATTTGTTATTCTAGAGTTTTCTCAAAGAATATTTGAAATTAAACTAAAAATAAAAACTTTAAACTAAACATATTCTATGAGATGATTGATAATTCAAGACTGATAATTATAAACAATGAAGTTCATTGCAATACATTCATTTAAGCCGATACAGTTCAAATCAGTGACTAATGTTAAAAATTTCCGAAATGAGAAACAAGATTTTTGGAATACTGAGTGTTTCGGTCTGGCCGAATTTTCGGCCACATTTTTGGCAAAACTCGAATTTTGGGCCAAAAACGAAACTGTATTTTTGGTTGATCTCTGTTTAATACATTACTTACATTAATAAAACTGATGTAAATTAAAATCTTTTATCTAAATGGGCTTCATTCTACCATTAGTCAAGAATCTCTACTATTTACTACTAGTTTCAGAAATTTAGATAATAATAAAAAAGAAATATGTTGGTTAAATTGAAATGTATAACATTTATACTATATTGTGTTATGCATAATGATTAATAATACATAAATAATATTAATAAATACATAAATGATTTTATGTATTTTCGATAAAATTTCTTTTCATTTAGCTAATGGTTGAAGATCTCTAGATAAGTGTTGTGTGTGATCTTGACTAAAAAGCTGATGCAATTATTAATTTAGCATATATACTTACTTAAATTTGTTTTGGTCCAGTGAAATTAATTTATATAAGATTATAGGAAGAAGATATTTATTACATCTTAAAAAATTGAAAATATATGGCAAATTCTTAAAGAAAAACAGTTTCTTCCACTTGGAAGAAACCTATTTCTTCCGGCCGGTTTTTTCCACTGCAGAAGAAACTTGCCAACCTTGTAACAAACACTCTCATTCCGAATTTAGCTTATGTTTCCCCCCCACATGTTTATGTTTTTCACATACTTGAAGAATCCTGTTTTCCATAAAACATTGGGCAGTAGCATGTGCTTAAGACAACCCTTTCCATTTGTCAATCACTTTTAAGGTGACTTTACTTTAATCAATGATTAATAAAATTGACATAGGGCCATTTGTCCTTAAAACTCTCACACACCTTGTTTGGAAAGCATGGTTTAAATCTCCCATGCACCTGTCAATCAAACCTATGTTAACTTCACTTTAACTTATGACAGGTATAATTGAACTTAAAGGCACATTTCTAAAATTATATGGATCCCAATTGAAGATTTTAATTTATGATATTCTGATGTAATGCATGGTCAAGTTAAGATTAGAGATGCACCGGATGTGGATTTTTGCCGGATAACAGATATCCGGTACAAACTTTTACCGAATATCCGGTATCCGGCCGAATAATTTCTCATTTTTAATTTTAATAATATTTCAATTTTATGCTTGTTTAAACAGAAAAAAAAATATTGTAATTTTATATTATGCAAGTATTAATAGATTTCAATTAACTTATTAAGTCCAAGTTACTTAAAAACATAGTAATAATTAAACATTGAAATGTAATATTATTTTGCCTTTTCATTTTTACTTATAAAACTTCTAACTTTACATGCATATTTTTTTCTACCTTTTCTTTAGTCTCTATCACCAGATTTAGATAGTGTCTTGATGTTTTTATAGATGTGTTGTATCGATTAACTAACAGAAAAAAAAAAGTTTTTACCCTGTTGACACATAATTAACAAAAGTGGGATAGTTGTGTATGTTACTCTTCTTGACTCTGAGTGAGAGTTACAGTTTTCATTTAAGCTCTTTTTGCATTGCAGAGCAAGTTTCAGAATGATCTTTATTTAAAAGGTCACTTGCAATTTTAACATGACTAGGTGACTTATAACAAGGCGTAATTCAATTGCTTTGGAAATTTCTACTAAAATTATGTTTTAAAAAAAAAATGCAATTTGTATATTTTTCTTTTGTTTTTACCACATTTTTTTCTATTGTCGACTGCTTAACTCGTAAAATTGATGTTCCAGCAAAATTTGAATGGTTTCTTCAATATCAGCGCCATTTTGTTCTTGATTTTCTAAACAAACACACTGTGATGTAGAATCACATATAGTTTTCTTAAATTTTACATTTTTCTAAATTACAGTTAAAGCTAATCTTTAATTAAATAGCTATTTTATCTTAATGTTTTATTTCGATCACACAATACCTTTTCTTCAAAAGAAAAGATAGAAAACATATGTAACATCTGCTTTATAATTAAAACGGTTCTCAGATAAACAGATTTTCCTTTTGATGAATTTTCGCCTTCGCTAAAAATAATAAAAGAAAGAATAAAGATGTCCTTTGCTTGCGGTCAGTAAAATCGCTTTTCTCTCTGCTTAATTGTGATTCTAACTTATTCGTTATGTAATAATCTTTCCTTGTGCATGTGGCATTATTGTGTCTTTCATAAATTCTCCCAAAACAGAGCTCTAACGTACGATTTGGCACGAATTCTTTTTGGCATATTTTTTTAGGACTGCCCATATCTGGTTGCCCTGCATTAAATTCAAAATCATCTTAATTGTTTAAAGCGTAACAGAAAATTTCATGGATATGATATCATTCACTTTTCATATGCTCCTTGTCGCCAATTCTATAATGCCAATGTGTGAATTATGAATGAGGAATTAATTGCCTCGCCCTCGCTTCATGAACTCAGTCATGTAAAGAAGGTCTCTTAAAAAATGCTTACAGGCACCATCCCTAACTATTTCTGTAAGAAATGATTTAATTTTTATAACTCTACTTCAAATAAACAAAGTTCTTAAAAAACATTTATTTTATTATAATGGATCACAGCCTACATCTTTAGCGAATGCGTTTAAAAGGAACCTGGTCAACAATATACTTTAAAATACAGAACTATAGTATACACACTTTGAATCTGGAGTATGAATATTCATAAATAAACTCTTTAGTTTGCTGTAAACTTTATTTTTCTACATGGTTTTTAATCCTCAATACTTTAGCACTTATAAGATGGCCCCATTGTACACATTTCTGACTCAGAATTTTTGATGTATTAACAGCAACTTCATAAAACTTTTAGATTAGATATTTATACCTTCCTCTTTTGTTGATATTCATAACTCAAATTAATAATAAAGTTATTAACAAAACACTTGAGAAGAACTATAAAAGTCAACTACTTCATTACGGCAATTAAAACTGAAAGCAAAACAAAGTTGAAACTGTAGTTGATATTCTAGTTTTGGTTTTACAATTACAGTTATGACAGAATATAAATTGAACATTGCAGTTAAATTTTGACTGGTGAAAATTATAATAAAACTTTTGAGAGGTGTAAAATTACTTCATTACTGAAATTTAAGAACAATTTTTAAGAAAAATAAAAAATTTGAAGTTGTAGTACATATTCTAGTTTTGGTTTTACAATTGCTGTTATACATTATGACAAAATATTGTCATATTTTAACCATATCTTCATTTACATATAAACATTATAATTTCATAATTGTGAAAATATACAAGTATTTATTTTTGTTAACATTGCTTTTTAATAAGATAAGATTGTCAAGGAGCAAATTAGTTTTTTTTTTTTTTTTTTTTTTTTTTTAAATGTAAAAAGCAGAATTTAAAAAATGTTTTACTATCCGACAACCGGATATTAAAATATTCGGCCAGAATGAATATCCGGTTTGAGTGCCGAATAAGCAGGATATCCGACAGGAGCCGGATATCCGGTGCATCTCTAGTTAAGATACCAAAATTATAACTAAATATCATGATTTTAATTTTTGTATTGTTTGTTTGCATTTCCATGTTTTGTATTGTTAATTTTTGTATTCATATTAGTTACACATTTCTAGAATCTATATTGTAGTTTAATGAGGTTTCTAAGAAAACCAGTTTTTATTTTGATTTAGTAATTAAGGCAAGTATATTATATTTAATATATACACCCTCCCCCTTTAATATATAAAAAATAGAAACAATATTATTGTTAACATAGCCGCAAAAATAAATGAGAAAATAGGATGCAACAATAAAATTGCAACCATAAAATGTTGTCTGGCTCCTAGAAAACAATTTGAAAAGTCATTTGACGCCTTTCTTAAAATTCCCAATTTCTAACCCTGGACATAAGGTTACAAAAATGTACAACTGTTCAAAATACATATTTTTGGGGGTGAAAGTTTACTTAAGGCTGTTCTGAAATCTAAAAGAGCTACTTTTTGACACATTTTAAAATTTATTTCTGTTTGGAAACTCATGAAATTGACAGGTGCCCAATTGTAGAAACTGTCAAGTGGGCACTGCAGATTAATCCACCAGCTTAAAAACAATTTCTGAGCTTTAAAAAAAATCTGGAATATACTTTTAAGTTTCTACACTTATGGTATTTCTTTCATAATTATACAGTAGACTCCCTCAAATCCGCACAGCTTGGGACCTGAGGTTGTGCCGATTTTAGATTTTTTTCAGATTTCTGGTCAGGGTAATTCCATGCATGCCTGTAACGTGAGTTACCAGCTACGATTTTTTCTACCAATATTTTCGTTTTGAAAAATGAGGCTTATTTTATCGGGGATACCTCATTTATTGAGTAAAGTCAAGAAAACTTTTTGAAAATAACGGTGGACAACAATTTCACAGTTATAATCTTGGTAACTCATGTTACAAAACCTCATGGAATGACCCGTCATTGTTTTGTCTACATTTTTTAAACAGTAATTTGAATTTAATTAATGATGAAATTGAAACTATAATGAGTGATTACAATATAATGAAGTATTAGAATGAGTAATATATTATAAAAAAATAGATAATTTTTAAAATGATTAAAATGTTAAAAGCAAAGGTCAAGTTAATAATCATTAATATATGATCAAATAAACATTATAAAAATAAAATGTATTTTTATTAATCAATGAAACTTGTGTCATAAAGCTCAATACTAATTCACATCAAAATAACAAAATAAGAAAGTTTTATTTCAGGTTTAGTCAGACTTAATAGCTTAACTAATACATAAATATATTTGATAAGAACATTGTAATTACCTGTGATATCAGCAATATCTTGAATTTTTTCTAGAATTTTTTTTTTTTCTCTAGAAAAAATATCGCAAAATCTATTGACCAATAGCAGTAAATATTACTAAATTCATCAAGTGGTCGGGGGAAAAAAAATTTTCATAATTGGTGATGGGGGAAAAAAATCATAAATTCGAACGATGTTTTGGTTTTTTGTTTATGTAAAATAGTCGTTAACTATTTAATATTCTGATTAGAATTCCAAGAAATCAAATTCTATACTTGGGCAAAATAATGTTAGTATGGTATGAAATTGTACATAATGACAGGTAACGAGGTAGCTATTCGTTTACACATATCCACTATGAAAATACAGTGTATTTATTTATAGAAAATGCTATAAAACATTTTAAGGGGACACCAGTACCTTTGAAACTATCTCTTCAATTTTAAATAATATTGTAATATATGTATATATGAAATGTACTGTAATATATAATTTTATTCTTGTGTATATAAAAAAAATGAAAGAAATTCAGCAAACTCTCAATTTAAATATTTTTTTAAAAATAACTATAAACTTGAATGATAAAACCCATATACAAAAATATTAAATACACATGAAGAACAAGTTAAAAAAAAATCTCAATTAGCAAAAAAAAAAAAAGTATTAGTATTTTTCAAACAAGCAAAATATAAAAACATAAACAGGAAGAAATGTCAGTTTAAAGCTTTTATTTATATGGGTCATTGTGCTGGATTTATTAACATAATTTACAATATCTCACAATGACAATATAATTGTTGTGTAGGTAAAAATGAGGTATCAAAACATTTTACAATTAGAGAAGCTTTCAGTTAATATTTAAAAAAAGAAAATCTATATTTTGACCAATTTCAAGGCACTATGACCCTTAACATAAGAAATATGTCAATGCATATCCAATACAATGTAATTTACAAAAACTAAGCATAAATGTTGTAAAAAATATCGTAATTTTTACTTTACGTGATTTTTTCTTCTCAGTGCCATCCCTAATAGTAATTAGTGGCCATAAACTTGACAATAGTGGCTATTAAACATTCAGCCTCTACTGGCCACTGGCTACTAATACAAATATTGAATCTTAACCTTTAGAGTCTACTGCATTATATCTTCTTTATAAAGGCAAATTTTTATTTTCTATGATGTTGGTTTAGTAGGGTTATTCTAGCACTGTTGGGTCACAGATAAATTTTAGTATGCTGCAGGCTGACACAGAAAATTCTGCTTCCGGAAGCAGATGTATCAATTTAGAAATTATGTAACCGAAAGATATTTTCCATCTTTTGGTAAACATAAAGATCTTTCTGAAAATACTGTTAAATTTAGTGTTTTGAATCTAATTTTCAAACAGGATATTGCAGAAAAAGTTAAAAAATGCTCATCATGTGAGTGCAATTGCTTATAACTCAATATTTAATTTATGTATCAAAAAATTGCAAATTCATTTTGATTCAACATCATTTCAATAATTAGATCTGCTATTTTTATGTCATTATGTTTATAAACAACTTGGAAAGTTCTGCATTATTGACTGAGCAGGAGAATTGAGAACTTCTTTATTGCAAGAGAAGGTATGCACTACTGTAGTAAATTTATGTGACGAGTACTTAACTAAATATGATTAAAAAAAAAAAAGTAACCAATCATATTGGAATTTCATATCCTGTTTGAAATTTGTGTGGTTCTTCGATGAAATTTGCACTTCCTCTGCTATCTTTTGCCGAAAGTTGCATTTTTTTTGCACTTCTTTATGGAAAGTCATGTTTTACAGTGATCTTTTGCCAAAAGTCACATTTTTGTTGCAATACTTTGCCGAAAATCAGGGGTTATTTTGGCAATTTCTTTACCAAACTTCACATTTTTTTTCACCAATAATTTCAAAAATTTGCAATTTTTTTTTTTTTTTACAATTTTTTGACTAAATTTGTTTTATTCATGAATCTTAATAAAATTAGCATTTTTCTATGTCCCTTTGCGACAAAGTTGATTTTTTTCAATTATATTTTTTTAAATTTCAGAATGCCTTAATTTCTTGTAACTTTTAGACCTGAATCACAACTGAATTTACCAATATGTCATTGAAAAAAAATGAGACTTGTTAATGCAAATCTTGATAAGAAAAAAAAAAATTGTTTACGCGGAAAAAATCATAAAATTTGCAAAGCGTTTGCGAAAGTTGATCATGTTTCAAAATGCACAAATTTCGGAAAAGGATAAATTTTTCGGGCAGGAACCTCCCAACCATAATATTCTTTTTGGCAGGATTTTAAAGATTTGGGTGTAAATCTCACCATCCTGCCCTGAAATTCAAACCCTGTAATATATTCATTTACTTCAAAATGTAAATAAATTTAAGTGATAATTTTTTAATGTCATCTATGACCAACAATCCTGAATTTTTATTCCAAACATGAAAATACTGGAATTTTATATTAAACATATATTACCAACCTACAACCTTTGTTTGTATATCTAGTCAATATTAGACTATTCGTGCCTTATACTTTGTTTTATTGCTGTCCCATACCTCCCTGTAAGTGGGGATGTTTGGGACACATTTTGAAACTTACTTTAATTATAAGATAGCTTTTGCATGCTACGATTCTATATTGTTCAGGGCGATTAGAAAGTGTTTCACCTTGCCCTCTATAAATTTAAATTTTTGTTTTTGTGTCAAATAAAGTTGACTTTCTTATTTTTTGTAAAAAGTATTCCACACCACCCCACTCTCCCCTTTATGTGTTTATCGTTTTATTTTTTTATGCCATATGTAATTTAATTTTATTTCTTTTGAGGGCTATTTTCAGAATGGTTACCTGTTGAATGTTGCAATTTTTAAATACGTATTTTGAGTATATATAAAAAACTAATCTTTTAATACTGTTAGAATAAAAGTAAGGAAATTTAAATGTAAAAGTAGTTGTTAGACTGAAAGTAAAAGTACTGGTTGCCAAAATTTTGTGTTGAGGTTGTTCTCAAATCCAACAGGGCAACTTTATGACATAAGTTTGAATTTGTCTTCAGAAATGCATTAAAATAGCTGGTGTTGCTGTTCAAAAACTATCTAATCATACTCATTTTCACATTTTTTTTTTTGCAAACACAATAGATTTTTCAGAAAATAATGTCCAAGTGGGCATTTTGAAAGGAATTTCTGCACATAAGAAGAATAACTACTCAAGCAGGGGTGAAAATGTGTTCCTCACGTGATTGAAATCACTTATAACTAAATAGGTAGGAGAGAGTGTTGTACCTCAAGACATTGACAATTTCTAAAAAACTATTGGCAACAATAAACTTTTGTTTATGTCTAATAGTGACCTCTAACCAACTGATCTCATTATAGTAATAGACAACATCAGATGCTATAAATAAATGACTTGGAGAAAAAAAAATTTCACTAGTCCAAAGTAAATATTTTCTTCCATTCAAATTTCATTTTTTAATTATCATGGAAGATGGTAGTATTCCTGTGACGCAGCCTTAAACCGGAAATCATATCGTAGAATAAACAGGCATGAAAGAATTCCTCCTAAAGGAGGAATTCCACCTTTTTTAAAACAATTTTGGTCATTCTCTGGATTGGTGCAAAAATGCAAAGAAAATTTTGGAAGGATAATTAGGGGGGGGGGGTGTCTAAAATTTAATAATTAGGCATTTTATCTTCTTAAACCCTTGGAGTTTGTTCTTGAATTGTTGCTCAAAAAAGGCATAAACTGAAAAGTGAGCTACTATATATAAGCATCTGAAACTATTGTAAATGAATTTGTTTTTAATGTCTTTCAAGAATATCTTTTTTAGACTTTGAAAATTCAAAGTAAAAGGAAGTTTCTTTTTGGAAAGGAATATTTTGTACTATTTATACAACACTTTTGGGTAATTTCTGTGATACCTTTTTTGAGATGTATTTCTGAAGCAAAGATCAGTTAAGCAGGGAGAATTTAATGGCTGAACTATTCAGATTAATATTTGTTTTGGAAAATTAATGCCTATACCTCACATAAGTTGATCAGATATATTTGGTTTTTCTCCTTTAGCATTATTAAAACTTTCTAAGTTAAAAAAGCAATTGTACGTGCAGTTACATTTAATTTTATTCTCTGTTAAAATTGCACTGAAAATATAAGAATTTGACGCCATTGTATAGCTAGGAAAATTTTTCCACCTTTTTTCTTAGTTCCCACTTTCATGCATGATAAATGAAATGCAGAACTCATGTATACAGCTAACTCAAGATCAAAGGAAATGCAAAAAGGCACCTTTTAATAATTCAGCAAATATAGCTCAAATTGTTCTTATTTTTTAGAAACAAGCCGTATATCTGCAGTCTAATCTTATTCTGAAATTTTTAGAATTCAGCGTGCAGTATATTTTGAGATCTGTAAACCCATTTTTAGACCCATAGCAATAGTGTTTCTTTTTTTTTTTTTTTTTTTTTTTTTTTTCACTGAAACGGCCTAGGCTTTTTTTTTTTGAAAATAATAATATATAATATAGATCTGTTCTTTGTGAAGTGAATAAGAGGATTTCTAGGAAAAATCTTGTTTGTTATACAATCCTCATGGAAAATCCAACTATATATTTTGCATATCTATGGGAATCTCTATGCAAATACTCATGAAGTCATTTATTGTATTCATACGCATGCTTTCTTTTTCTTTATCTTCTTTTTTCTCCACTCCTTGCCATAAGTTTCTTGCTCAGTTGGTACGTTATTGGGCTGTAGACCTAAAGGTTTGGTGTTCGATCCTCTCCTATGCTTTAACTTTTTGTTTTGACCTTTTTTTTAAGTCAGTTAATAAAGTATAGTTGACTTTTATTATCCATTCCTTTTGTATTTTTTATTGTGAATCAGATGATTAAATGAAATTTAACATTTTTAAAAATTTTGGCTCAAGCAATTTTTTTAATTTATATTATTTTATGTATTGTATAATTTTATATGATATAGGATGATCTTACAAGACAATGGATACAAGTGACAAAAATTTAATTTTGAGTACATTGTATTTAAAGATAATGTTAAATTTGAACATCAGTAATAATTCACTGAATTGAAATAGGAAACTGCTGCTTGTTTCATTGTGGTCTTTCAACTCTTATTTCAATAACTGTAAAAAAAATGTAGAGTGCAATTTTCTTTAAATTTATAATTAATATTGATTGTTATTCGACAAAAGTGGTTTATCTCTTTAACACAGCACATAATTAGAAAATAAATTATATTTTTTTACATAAAAAGAAAAAATCATATTTTCAAGTTATCTGTGCACTTAGTTTTTTTTTTTTTTTCAATTTTGCCTTTGTCACTTATACGGCTTTAAAAAAGAAATTTAGAAAAAAAATCATAGTACTCTTTTTATGTAGGAGGGGGGGGGGGGAGGCATGATGTAATTTGAAACAGAAAACTAACTATGTTTCTAAAAATATTTTTAGTATGCTAATATTTTTATTAATATGTTTGTGATACAATTGTTTCTAATTATGTTATATAAAGAGTGTTTTATTCCTTTTCTGAAGTAAAACATTTTTTTAGAAATCTTTAAAGCAAATATTAAAATTAATTAAAATACATAATTTAAAAAATAAATCGAATTAAAATAAACAAGTGTTCATAGCTTAAATGATCAATTTTTATGCATTTAGATCATAAATCAATTGCAAATTTTAAAATAATTACATTATTAATATTCATAGTTATAATTCAGGAACTACAAATTTCAGCGTCGGTATCATTATCAATGTAAACTTTCAGAATACATTATATATATATTTTAAGTTTTAAATTTATGCATATATTTGTATTTATAAAGAAAATATAATTCATGTGTAGTTTAAAAATAAGAAACTTATAAAAATTGAATTCATTACATTTGTACATTCGCCGACATAAAATGTAGTTCTATACACTAACTTTCGGACTATTTTCTGAAAAATCTTCTGCCTTTACCAAAAAATGGAATAAATTGTTCGATTGCACAGTTTTTGCCTAAAATGACTTGACAGTTTTGCGAATAAAATGAATTTCAAAATGTGAAAAAAGTTTGTAGCTTAGGATTTGGAAATAGACTTAAAAATAAACTTAAATTCATAAATGGGAAACTTTTTGTCACAATTGCTTTAAAGTGACATCCTTTAATTACATCTCTTTTGGGATTAAAACCTTTTAAATGTAGAATATTCTTATTAAAAATCATGAAAAAAAAAATAGTTTTTTGTATTTATTTTCTTGAATTCTGCATCGAATCTCATAAGGATATATATATTTTTTAATCCTTTGATCACTAACCTAAAAAAAAGCCATGGTATCAATAAAAAAACCCCTTAACCCGGGAGAACTGGCTGCATGAGATTTTCTTTCTTGATCGTATCTTTAAGACTCTTATTTAAAACATTTTTCATTTTAATAAAATTTCAAAATGTGATTTCGATTACTTTACTACTTTTGTGAATGAAAGTATCAAGCCAAACAAAAAAGTTGATATTTAGTGAATGTAAAGTAAAAGAAAAGCAATTGGGCACCGTGAGAGAAATTCTCACTAGCGAGTTCTCCTGGGTTAACGGGTTTAAACTTTTAACGCAGCTGTTTATCTTATGACTCTAAGAATTTTAAATATGAATTTTAAAAATAATGATATCAAATTTTGAGTGACGCCATGCTATTAATTTAAAAAAAAATGAATTTTTGTATTATTTATTTCATCATTTTATTTCTGTTCTATATCTAATAGCAACAGATATGCAAAATGCAAAAGTTATCGTGAACATAAAAGATGCATAAAATTTCATTCACTAATGCTTTTTCACATGCATCTCTTATCAATTCAAAATATGACTTTTAAAATATGATATAAAATTTAAGTGATGCCTTTATATGGCTTTAAAAGGTTTGTTTTAAAATTCAAATTATTTATTTTTTTTATTTGGTAAAGTATATTTACACATATAAAGAATACTTTTAATTTTCCAATTCGTTATTAAATTTATAATTTTGAATGAATTTATGCTATGCATTGAAATGTATTTATTTCAATAAATTGATTTATCTTTTGTGTCAGGTTATTCAAAATTGTAAGTAATATTTTAGTCAATGGTTCCTTTGTGTTAAATTATCTAAACTAAGTGAAATGCATGGAAATGGATAATTGGAAAAATCAATTAGATTCCAAATTACTTCCATAGTCTGACTTTGCAATTTTTATGTCTTTCTATTAAAAAATGAATTTGTAAATGTGTTGAATCTTTCCATTAAAAGATTTTTGTAAATGTGTCAAAATTTTTTGTGCTTGTTGAGAACAGCCTTAAAGGAAGATATTAATGTGAAATAAAGTGTGCTTTTTTTTTAAGGTGTTTTGAAATAACTATTTTTCTTAATGAAATATTTTTTTCTGAAACATTTACGTAATGATAGTTACAAAACAAAATGATACATTTAACTGAATACATTTCTGATTCTCACAGCATCGGAGTTGTCAGAGCTAAATAAACAAACTACAAGTCGTGATGAGCTTTTTTTTTTTTTTTCTAGTTTAATAGTGCCCTTTTAATAGGTGGCTTTAATTTTCATAAAACTTATATTTTAATCAAAATCCCATATACAGCTTGATTTATTATTATTGCAAATTGCTGAAAATTTTAACAAAATTGGCCAATTAACCACAAAAATAGCAATTATATTTTAATAGTTAGGAGAAAAAGTGTTTTATTAGAGGTTCTTTTTCTTTTAATCATTATTTCTGTTTGCTGCTCAACATTTTTCTCCAACAATGAAAAACTTTCTCGCATATTCGTGTAATCTCTTTGTATAGGAAATAACATTTGCAGGCATGACTATTGAAATTATTTTGAATTACAGGATGTTCTTTTTTCTTTCTTTCTTTTTTTTTTTTTTTTTTTTTTTTTATAAATATTATCTTGAATTGTGAATAAAAAGGAATATATTGCATAAACAAAGTCGTAGAAAATTAAAAAAAAGCATAAAAATTCAAAAATTACAGAGGAACAAAATGCTAGGTTAAAAAAACTAAATCTGATTTCTTTTACAAATGTCAAAAATAGCACAAAACACATAAATTGCATTGAAAAATACTGTATGAATATTAATAATTTTATTGAAAAAAGGACAACAAAATGATTCTTAAGATTTTGGTCAAGTTATAAAAGTAAATTTTCTCAATTTGGAGATTGCCCTTTCATAATTTAAAAAAAAATTCTGAGAAAGAAAAACTTGGAGCTCTCATTCAGAAAACAAAATAACCAGAAGTAAAAAAAACTTTAACAAACACAACCATTGATATTCATATAAAAGGAGTAATTTTACAATGATTCCATATGTGAATATATGTTTGTATAGGTTCTACCAAACGCAGAAATTTTCATTTAGAACATGTAACTTTGACATTCGATCAGTGCTGTAGTTGAACAGGAATGCGTGGTGTTTCTGCCCTCCTGAGTGACGCCAGCTGCCCTATCCTTATTGAATTAAAATAAACTACAATACTATAAAAACTTGTATATAATAATTATAACTGTTAATTAAAACAACAACAAAAAAGTCTGGTTTATGCAAAACGTTTTAAATTGGCTTTTGATTTAGCAAAAATCTGGTAGTATCAACATCTATCCTGTGAAAAGGTGAGTTCCAACAAATATTTTTTTTCCAATTAACAGCACTGCATCCTATTTGTTCTTTTTTATATATTTTACCCTAAGATACCAGACAGAATATCTACATGAAATTGGCAGTTATTCAAAAATTATGTGATAGAAGTACTTAGTTTCCCTTTTTCAGTAAATGCAGATCTTTTAGAAAATATACTGTCAACATTGATCTTTTCAACTGAATTTCTGAATGCAACACTGCAAGAAAGGAGTAAAACTGATCTTTATGTGACTTTAAATTGCTTATAACTTGACAAGTAATTTATTTATCAAAAAATGGAAAACCCATTTTAAATTCAAATTGCTTCAGTAGTCACAGTCAGGCCTGTTAATTTTATGTCTTTACATTTAAAAAGATGTTAAAGTTTTGTATTGTTGAGCAGGAGATTTGAAAAGCATTGCAAGTTAATGTTTATTAAAATGACTGGTGTGAAAAATCAAGAATCTCATGCTCCCAATATATATCATGTAGATATAAAAAGTCTTAGGTCTTAAAGGGATATATCATCTCCTCCCCATCCTCCTCCAAATATTATGTTCATGTAGGGAGGGGAAGGGTTGATGCATGGGATTTAAATTTCAAAGAAGGTTACAAAATGAATGATGGTGATTTCTTGTATGTTTCAGTGAGGCTTTATCAAAATCTTAAATCATCTCTTTAAAAAAGTATTCTGATTACCGCTTTTTAGTGTCTTTAATCTGTCTATTATCTCTTTTAAATCTGTCTGGTTTCAATTTTTCTCTGTTTTTTTTTTTCCTTTTTTATTTAGAATCTAAGGCATACGGGTGACAAATAAAGACGGTGCTCTTAGCTGATTAGCATTGGCAGCGATTCGCGCAAGAGAGTCAGACTATTTGGGATATAGGTAGGGGTCGCAGACGGAATTTGGTTGCTTCAGCTACAGTTATTCGGGACTAATGTATCAAGACTAATATATTCGGGATGTAGGTAGAGTTTTTCAAAAGCTTCTTTTATCTTTTACCTAGTTTTTTTTTTTTTTTTTTTGTAACTATCAGTGAAATTACCTTTGCAGCTTACTAAAACCTATAAATATTGAATTAATACTAAAATATGCAGTATTTTAAAAACAATTGTTAAGATTAAACTGCTTTTTAACAATTTCAAACAAAGTTGAAAGGTGTTATGCATTCTGTCTGTCTGTCTATAGTTTTACTCCCGTAAATGTACTTTGGATTATCATGCAATTGATAAGCCGAATTTTTACTGTCCCCTAGGCATATTGGTATGTGAAATATGTGGGATTAATAGTTAATTTACTGGGACACCCAAACGTTGGTCTATTTGAAAAAATCGTTTGCAGAGTATTTTAATGACATTACACTATTGCAAATACATTAAAACTGATGTAAATTACTGAATTTCACTGTGATTATGTTAGGACATTCATAGTATTTTTAGTCCATTTACAGAGACATGCAAAATAAATCTGTTACAATACTGCCTTTGAGTGATGATTGCTGGAAATGCATTTTCAATTTCAACATGCGTTTTTAAATTTAAATGTTTAGGTGTGTTTGTAATTATGTAAATATATAGTATCTATAATTTTCATCTGATCCAATCATCTGTCTGT
Source organism: Maratus speculifer (assembly GCA_964019185.1). Taxonomy (NCBI): domain Eukaryota; kingdom Metazoa; phylum Arthropoda; class Arachnida; order Araneae; family Salticidae; genus Maratus; species Maratus speculifer. Next base: position 413,335,623 of record OZ025293.1, on the reverse strand, counting down.
TTGTCTGTTTACACTTGACAGCACAAAAACTACACAACTGAATCATTTGAAATTTTGAAGGGCACTAAAATATACATTTTATAGAATATTCTGCACAAACAATATTTATTATTCATTTATAGAGCACTAAAAAAATTCTGTTGCATAATGGTAGAGGAGAGGGGAGACATTATTTGCGGCAAATTTTAATTATCTTACACTATTTCTCATATAGTAAAATTGATATACATTATGCAGGTTAACTACAATCTTCCTGAGTAATAGAAAATGCATTTCCATATTGTTGAAAATGAGATAATATTTTAACTTATTAAACGGTGAAGTTTTGTTACATTATTTTGAATGAATGTGTTGGGAAGTGTTTCATAATCTATGATTGATGCATGATTTTTCTTTCTTGTTTTTGTTCTTAATAAAATTTAATTTACTCAAGGGTGAAAATAATTCACAAGATTATTTATTAGAAAAAAAAAAAAAAAAGTATTTAATATTTTTCTGATAGTGCTGAATTAGAATTTTCTCTTAAGACTTATTTTCTGAAATTTTTTTTTATTCATTTTTGTTTACAAATGCATGAAATTAGCAGTTGCTTTTATTCAGAAACTATGCAGTAGGACAGTTTTCTATGTTTTTCAGAAAAGGCGAAAGATCTTTCAGAAAATACTGTTGTTTTGAACCACAAATCCAGGACAACACGGGAGAGGGGAAAATCAATTATCATAAAACTACAATCACTTATAACACAAGATCTGATTCATTTATTGAAAAATGAAAAAAAAAATAATAATAAAAGTTCAACGACAAATCGCTTTGATAATCATATCTGGAGATATCATGCTAGCATGTTTAAAAAAGAGTTTGAAAATGTGTCATTAAGTTTTGCATTGTTAAGCATGGAAAAATATTGTCCCGAGAAGTATCTTTATTTTTTAATCCGACACATTTCATCTACTAACATTATTAATAGAAATGCTGTGAATGAATTAAGTTTGTTAATGATTCTTTTAAGCAAGTTTAGAATAATTTTACTAAATAAATTAAAAAATGTCCAGGGAATTATTTATAAATTTTCTAGATAAGTTTTTTATATATTTGAACTTTTACAGATTTGAACATGGGCCGCATATTCCTGGAACATATTGGAGGATCTCGGATGTTTTCTTGTGCAGGTTGTGATACAATTCTCACAAACAGAAATGAATTAATCAGTACACGGTTTACAGGAGCTACTGGCAGAGCATTTCTTTTTAACAAAGTAGTTAATTTGACATACAGGTATTTGAAAGTTTTTTTAATTAAATATCAATATTTGATTATGGAAAAGCCTTACTTTGTTAAATGTCTAACAATCTTTGAATAATAATCTTAACAAACATTGTGGGAATATATTCTTAGTTCATTTTCATTTAAAATATTAAAAAGAAAAAAAAAGATTTTATCTTAAAATATCTACTGATCTAAAATTTCTTTATATTCCGGCTGTTTGTTGATAATCACATTTTTGTGTGTCATTTATGTTACTTTAAAGAGGGATGAAATTGGTGTTATTTGTACATTCTTCCCTTGTTTATTTATATCTAATTTTATTTTAAGTGAATTTCCATTTAAAAATCGAATAGGGGGTGTAAACTCTAGTTTTTTTCAGTACTGGCTGGATCAAGTTGATTTTTTTTTTGTAGGTTTCTGGACACTTTTTTAGAATGCCTTCATTGATTCCTATTACTTGTATTAATTTTAAGTATTGCTAACTTTTCCTTGAAGTGCTCTGTTTATATATGTATTCAGTGCTGTAAATTTATAGGTGTGGAGATATCAATTGTTTTTGAGATTTGTTTTCAGCTCAAAATCTGAGTTTTGCCAAAAATTCATTTTCAGCTAAAGACGTGGCTGAAATTTCTGCTAGACCAAAATTTGACTGAAATTGTCAGTATTTTAAAAATCTTGTTTCTTCCTTCAGAAATTTTCAGCATTACTCATCAATTTGAGCTGTATCAGCTCAAATGAGAGTGAGACTATTGTTACAAGTTTTGTTGTTTATCAGTCATGACTGACACGACATGAATGTGAATTATAAAGCAAGCAATGGTTATATTACTTAACTTTTTCACATGCTCTTTAAAAGCTGCAGATATAACAATTATAGAAAATTTTTAGTTTGAAATTGTAGAAGAGTTTTGAAGGCACTTTGAGAATACTAATATAACAGATGATCATTTACAGAAAACATTATAAAAGATATATCAAGGTGTGTATACATAAAACAAAACTATTTTGTTATTAAGTGAAATTCATATAGTTTGAAAATCTTTCTGTAGTGTTGATAAATTAATTGCATTTTTATTTTATATAAAAATAGAAATTTTTTGTGTAAGGCAGAGACAGCCAACGTGGGCCATAAATATAATTACATAATTATGTATATTTAATAAATATGCATAATTAATCAATTATGCATATTTTATAAATACAGTAGACTCCCTCAAATACGCACAGCTTGGGACCAGAGGCTGTGCGGATTTTAGAATTTTGCAGATTTCTGGTTATTGCTTTGTTTATATTTTTTTTTAAAGTAATTTGAATGTAACTGATAATGAAACCAAAAGTATATTGAATGCCTACAATATACTAAAATATTAAAAAAAATAATAAACTAAAATAACAAAAATTTAGATAATTTTTAAAAAGATTAAATTACTAAAAGCAAAGGTCAACTTAATAATCAATAATGTACAATTAAATACTGATTATAAAGATGAAATGTGTTTTTCTTTATTTATTCAATGAAACTTGTCTCATAAAGGAACATTACTGATTCACATGAGGATCATAAAATAATGAAGCTTTATTTCAGATTTAATAACTAAAAAAGCTTGATCAATGCATAAATATATTTGGTAAGTATGTGATTACCAATTATATCAGCAATATCTTTTTTTTTTTTCAGAAATAAATTATTCTTTCTTCATGAAAAATCAGGAATTTGAACCTTATCAAAAATTAAAAAATGTATGGAAGTGATCGAAAACTAAAAAAGTCAAATTTTGCACCTAGTTCTGAACTGAATGTTTCATTGTTTACATTGATAAATTATGTGCGGATTTTAGAGAGTTGCGGATTTTAGGAGTGCGGATTTAAGGGAGTCTGCTGTACATATAGTAATAGTAATGTATATTTATGTATGTATTAAGTACTTTAATACACACAATTTAATTACTAAAAAAAAATTTTTGGACATTTTTGCTTTTGGCGGAAAATAGGAAGATCACCGAAATTTGGTTTCGGCATTAAAAACCTATTTTGGCCAATCCTTAGTTATTACAGTAGACTCTCTAAAATCAACAACCCTAAAATCTGCAACTATCTAAAAACCACACATAATTTATGGACGTAAACAAGGAAACATTCAATTCAGATATAATTACAAAATTTGACTTTTTTAGTTTTATATCAATTCTATATATATTTTAATTTGTAATTTTTGTTAATATTACTGAATCCATGTTTTTTCATGAAAGAAGAATAAATTTACTTCTGAAGAAATTCAAGATAATGCTGATATCACTGGTAATTACAATCTTCTTACCAAATAAAAAAATGCATCTCATCTTTATTATAAATATTTAATCATACATTATTGATTTTTAACTTGACCTTTGCTTTTAATATTTTAATCATTCTAAAAATTATCTAAATTTTTATTATTTTAGTATTTTACTATATTGGATAATATTGTAAGCATTCTTTATAGTTTCAATTGCATTATTAATTACATTTAAATTACTATTTAAAAAAATGTAAATAAAGCAATGACCAGAAATCTGCACAACTTCTGGTTCTAAGCTGTGCAGATTTGGGGAAGTCTACTGTATTATAAACACACCAATATACTTGATCCAAGTTTGTATTTCATTTTTGTGATCTTTTATTATATTATTTTCTTCTAGTTTTCACATCTTCCGTTCTGCTATAGCTTTCGATATGGGGGATCTCATGGATATCACTTTCATTATTTATATATTTTATTATTGAATAAGATATAATTTTCATTCAGTACTTTATGTGAATAATTCTTCTCTGATCCAAATTTATATTTCATTTTTGTGATTTTTTATTATATATTCTTTTAGTTTTCACATTATCCACCCTGCTATAGCATTCAATATGGGGGACCCCATGGATACCCCTTTCAGTTGTTTGATATTTTATAGTTGAATCTGAAATAATTTTTATTTAGTATGAGGTTTGTCTCACTTTATATTGTATTATGGACATCTAGATCAAAATAGCTTTTTTCTATATAGTATCGCCAATATATCTTTGGTGTTTACTAACGACAAATCGCCAATTACCTTGTCGTGCCTTTCGATGGTTTCTAGCCATTTTTCACGCAATGCTCGGCTCAAACGCATTAATTGCAGTCAGTAGCGTTGGCCAGTAACTGTTTCGCCAGGTTTAGCAGCTCATAGTACACTATCCCAGTCTGATCCCACCAAACGCACAGCATTACCTTCAGACCATGAATATTCGACTTTGGTGTTGATGTTGACGTCGATGGCAATGATTCACCAGGCCGAGCATAGTATTTTCTCTTCTTGGGGTTATCGTAGTGTATCCACTTTTCGTCTCCGGTAACAGCTCGATGCAAAAAACCTTTCCTTTGTTGTCGTTCGAGCAGCAGTCCTCAGATGAAAAATCGCTTTTCAACGTCGTGCAGTTTCAACTCGTATGGGACCCAGTTTCCTTGCTTTTGAACCATTCCCATGTTTTTTAAGCGCACGGAAATTGCTTGCTGAGTGACTCCCAACGATTCTGCAAGCTCTCGTTGCGTTTGGCACGGATCTTGATCAAGCAATTCCTCCAATTCGGCGTCTTCGAACTTTTTCGGCTGGCCCGGGCGCTCCTTGTCTTCAACACTAAAATCACCATTTTTGAAGCGTCGAAACCACACTCTACATGATTTATCAGATGGCGCAGATTCACCATATACTTCCACAAGTGATCGATGTGCTTCAGCGGCACTTTTCTTCCAATTAAAAAAGAAAATCAAAACTTCCCGCAAATGTTGTTTATTTAGCACAAAACTCGACATATTGAATGCTCAGAAAACCAATGTTGTTGTATAAAACTCGAAGCTTTGTTGACTGAATATGGTTGACAAAGGTCAAACCTTTCTAACAATGCCAAAAACATCTATCATTATTCAGTAAACAAATCAGCCAGAGCCATCTATTGAAAACGGACCGAATTAATTTGTACTCCCAATATATGAAAATTTCAAAGAAAGGGAGGCAGGATGTATTCCGGGGGGTGCAACAGTTGTGTTATAGTTGGAATTCTAAGTGGAGCACTTTTCTATCTTTTGCTTACACCCTTCTCATGATATATCATATGAAACTCTGTGACCACTGTTTTATTTTATATGCCTCCTGCACTCCTTCCCCACTGTGCTCCCGTGGGGGGGGGGGGGTGTTCTAAATTTAACCAACATGAATCATGTGATATATTGTTGGAAAGCCCTACGACCATTTATTCATATTATGCACTTTCATTGCTCCTTCACCACTCTTCCTCACAGGGGATTTGTATTCCAGTAAAGAGTCTCCTAATAACGGGTAAATTATAGAACTTATCTCTAATGATGTACGAAAATCAATAAAAGATTTTGATCACATTTAACTACCCTTTTAGATTATGTTCTTTTGCCACTAGAGGTGCTTTTGATTATTTTTTCTTTGGCCATTTTGTTACTAATTTCTGAAAATTTCTAATTTTTGATACTTAAACACCTTTTATCTTTTCACACCTACTTTTGAACTTTTTGCGACCAGGGAATGCCATCACATGACTTTTCCACTATTGTAGCTCCACTATAGCCTCCTTTTGGTTTGTTGTTTTATAATTCCATCTGTTTACAAATACCACATATTTACCAAAATCTGCTGTATAAACATGTAACAACAAGGATTTTTAATAATCAATTATGTTCTTTTACAATTATGATTTTTATCAATTGGTAAATTTTTGAGAATTGTCCATCACTAATCTATAGTCATCAACTGTCAGTCTGTCTGTCCACATATAACAGCACAGAAACTTCCCAACCAAAAAGTTTGAAATTTAATATGCATAATTGTTAGAGAATTTTGATGACTCATTTCAAATTTTATGAAAATTTAACCAAAATTAAGAAAAAAAAGTTTCTTTTCTATTAAATCTTATATATAATTAATTTATTGCTATCCCATGTTAGATAATGATTCTAGGTTGCTATGGTGAATACATCATATTTAAGATTGAGTTATATTTCTATATTACTGAATTTATTATAGTATATAATTGCAATAAATTTTGTATCTTGCATTTTTGTGTAAGATTGTACTAGCCAGTGCACCAGTACCTGAATATTTATAAAACTAGTTATAGTACAAACACATTTCATTAACCAAGTTTGATGTATAATTTCTGGTTTGTTATATTTTGATTTAATCTCACGATTCTGATACATTTTTATCAGCATTTAGAACATGTGCCAAATTAATCCTGAAATTATTTTTTGTTTTCATTTATGACTTAACATTTGATTTTTGCTCTTTTAAATCATTTGTCTCTGATATTTCCTTTTTCTTGTGATAATCAGCTACATAATTTGATTTTTCAGCAAAATTTTCCACAATTCCAATATAACCAATTTGAAAATTGACTCCCTTTTCATTCATTATCAAATTTAGCTTGCTAATCACATTTATTCCTAGGATCATGGCAGAAGTACTGAAGTTAACTTCTTTTCATGATTGAAAATTGGGATATTGGCCATTGGTAACTTAGATGGTTTTGCATTGAATCTTGACCAAACTCATCAATTTTGTCGTTTAACATTCCTTTCTGCTATTTAACATTCTTCCTTCTGACTGCTTTTCCATCAATATTCATAATGAAAGGTTAGTTTAAAGTTATGTAACTTTAAACTAACATACCATTGAAATGTGTAATTAATTTTCTGAAATAAAATTTCTTACCTGGATCTGATGTCAATAAAATTATGTTTGAAAATTTTAATTTGGCTTTAAGTACAAATTTCTTAATTTGAATTTTCTTTCCACTATTGTAGAATAATATTGTAGAATGCCTTCTTTCTTTGATTTTTTTATTCTTGGTTCTGTTAGATTTAATAATTTCAAGATTATCTTTGATGAAATCTTCAATGTAACTAACTTCCTAAGTTTAATAGGCGTGAAATTTTCCAACTCGCTAGAACAACTAGTAATCATACATTATCACATAAGGTTAGAATATCCTCGCTCTATTTATTGCTGACATCCTTCCTCTTGATTATCTTAAAATAAGATGAAAATTATTAAAAGTTCATTACTCATGCCTGTAGATTCGGTTATAGAAATTTATATTCCAAATTTAATTTAGGGCATTAATTATTTTTTCACATCCTGGTCGAACATAAGTGCCGATCTTATCTTTCTTCAGCACTTGCTTTTTTCATTTTTACCATCAAGGGTTGCCGTCATCAATCATCTCTTTTCTAATGTCTTGCTTTCAGCATTTTTTACTGTCATCGGGCTTGTGATTAGCAAACTGTTCTATTTCATGCTATCTTTTATACTTATGCCACTACCACCTGGGGAATAAAAACTGAGGCAGAGTAACAAACGCTCTAAAAAAATCCTTTTAAAACTTTCTGGATCATTTTCTATGGAATATTAGAAAATACTAATCCAATTACACTCGTGGCCCGACATCAAGACCATTGTGTCTGAAATTTGTCTGAAAAAGTTTCTGCCGATGGATTTATGTGACACAATTTTTGGTATATACTTTTTTTTTAATTAAAACATTTCATTGCAAAGTTTTAAGTTTGTTCAATATTTTAATTTGGCTGCTTTATAATTAATTTTTCAGCTTTCATTATAACTGTACCTCAAAACTATTCTGCTATTAATGTTGATAATTTACCACAACAAATGAAGAGAGCACTTTTGTTTTACTTTTCTGTAGCTAAACTTCACAAACTGCAAGACTTAGTTCTTTGTCTTGCATATCATCTTTTTCCAACCAATTCAGATTTTCATCTCAAATTTTAAGTTTGTCTAAGCTTCTAAAAAATTTAATGAGATGCAAAAATAACAATAAAAAATAGTTGTTCGTTACTCCAAAGTCTAAAGTCTACTCCAAAGCGCCCTCTATCAGCATTTTTTGAAACTTATCTTTATAATTTATTTTCAAGCCAATACTGACGTAAAGAATAGTTTTAGTGAAAACTACAAATGAATCGACCAATTTTTCTGTTTTTTATAATGATTTGAATTTTTGGACCCTAAACTTTAACAGCGCCTATCTTTTTCAGAAGACGTTTGGGATCCTTAGTTTCCTGTTTAATATTGTTTGTCTCGATGTGTACTATCACCCCTTAAAATTTGTACCATGAATTTAGAAAAACCCTGTATATATATATATATATATATGTATGTATGAAACACCCTAATAAATATATATATAATATCAGCTGACCCACCCTGTATTTTCTGGACCCATGATAATTTTAAATACAGTATAGAATAATTTATCTGGAAGCCAATAAACCATAAAACCAGTTATCCAGAATGAGATTTCCAAGTGACTGATTTCAGTATCTTTTCAGAAGAAAGTTCCATACATTACCAGTTTGATATGTGTATTGCTTGAAAAGTTGCATTATGCATCAAGTAACTTCAGCCCAATATCTAAATTTGAAATCTAAGTCTATTTAATTAGATATAAGATTATTTGATATACATTTTGATTTTTATTGTGAGAAAACTAGAATTTCGGTTTCCAAAGGATTATCATAAATTCCTTTTTCTCAAAGTCTGAAAAATCTTACCTTGTTTGTGTCTGAATAATCTATAATTAATTTGGAATCAGAAGCAATTCTACAGCCACATATATTCTAAAAATGTGATCAATTTGATGTTATTTGAATGCTCAACCAGTTATCCAGAATAAATTTAACCACAACCATTCTAGATAAATGGTTCTGTACTGTATATACTTAAAATTAATGTAGAACTCTTTTATATATTGTAAAAATGAAAAAAAAAAAGTTTCTTAAATCCTCTGTATTAGTAGTAGCACACCATTTTGCCATTTTTATTATGGTTTTTAATTAATATCTCACCTTATTATAAAATAAAATGAAAAATCTAAGTCCCAGTGCTTTTGGACCAGCCTTTGACTCAGGATTTCCATATCTAATCTAACTTTTACCTGGGTTATATTTTCCTAGCCGCCACCAACAGATACAATTAATCATTTTTCTTTTATTAGTATAGATATATATATATGATAGAGGAGCTATTTTCTGAAATCCAGAAGGACCCAAAATTTCAGAATAGAAAAAAAAAAAAAAATTAAATTTTCAAAATTTGAAAATTTTTACTAAAATTTTTCAAAAAATTCACAAATTCCTAATTTTATTTTTTTTTAAAATTCAGTTTATTGTTTTAATGTGCAACCAGTAAAATAAGTTTTTTTTGTAGTGGGGGAACATGGACCATTCCTGCTCCAAAAATTTAGGGGGGGGGGATCATCTTTTTGTCAAATTTTAGTTTAAAATTAATTTATATTACAATTCATTAAAAAAAATCATCAGATTTCTCCCCTTCCTCCAGAAAAATATTATCACTATGCCATTGTATTATTTAAAAACACATGCAAAAGGAAAGTTTCGTTTATTTTCTTGCATCCTCCCTTCCTTTTCAGACATTCCAAAAGGGTCTATCTGTTCACGATTTTTTATTTTTGTTCCATCGGAATTCGCGAAAATAGTTAAAATTGTCATTAAAAAAATTTTCCCCATGGTCAACAAGCGAAATTATTTAAGAAATATCTATTAAAAATGATCAAATATTTTTATATGGGCCATTCTTCAAAAAGAATAACACTTCTGTCACATGCATTTTGCAGCAAAAATTTTAAAGAATAATTCTTTTAATTATATTTTTTAATTGCAATAAAACTATGTCCATTTAGATCAATATCCATGTTTTCCATATTAATTTTTAATTTATTAGTTTTTTCGTGCACAGTATGTGAATTCTGACGTCAGTGGCATGTCACACACCTGATGTGTCAGTTAATGTTGCTTAATAATTTGTTTAGTTTGAATAATATATTTAGCTATTTATTATTCTTTCCACAAGTATCTCAAATACAATAAATTTAAGCATATTTAAAATTGTTACAATGTGATTTAGCTTGTTTTAATAAAAGAATTAAGTGTGTTACACAGAAAATTCTCACCTCTGTTACTCATATAATCAAATGCCATTTTTCAATGATAGATGGCACCACATTTAATTTTCCATGATGTAAGTCATTCATTTTGTTAACTTAAGCTGTAAAAGAGTTTTGAGATTATAATTGAGAAACAAGAAGACAGATTTTGTTTTTAAAAATTAAGTGTGGTTATGAAGAACTCTCACCTCCATGAACTTGAATTTCAAGTAGGTAAAATATTGTAAAAATAAAAGTTTGCCTGTTTTAATATGCTTAAATTGTGCAAACTATAATACAAAAAAATAAATTTCTTTTCCTGAAAAAAGTATGCATTATGGTTATTTTTATAGAAGATTCCTTGCCTCCTTGATATTTAAAGCACAATTCCATGAATAAAGTTTTACATATCTTTTTATTTATGAGTAAAATAAGTAAAATTAAGTAGTTCATGATTACTTGTAGTAAGTGAAAGTTTGATTATTTAATGAAATGCAAAGTTTAAGAAAAATATTTTTGTTCAAAAGATACACATTCTGGAAAATGACCCATAAAAAATATGTAGCTGTAACAAAAAAAAAAAAAAAAAAAAGATAGAGCGATTAGATAGAATATTAGTTACCCATTCCATTTATTTATTAATTTATTTTTTTGTTATCAATGAATAATGCAAAATAAGTTTTGTTTACATAATTTTAAAACATTCAAAACACAAGTTTTATTTTATGACATTGTTTTAATTTTGTTATTTTTATGTTTTTGAAAAATTCTTTATTTTGGAGGGTGCAGAGTTCCGAATTTCAGAAGGATCCGAAATCCGGAAAGCCCTCAGTCCCGAGGATTCTGAATATAAAGTCCTCTACTATATTAAACTGTTTAAGTTGAAATTGATGGAGATGGTGAAAATTTTCTAACATAGACTGTACTCTGCCTTAGACAGTTTATTTTATTGAAAATTCTTCTGCAGGACGAAAATTTTTCTATATCAAGCAAATTTCTATATTAGACATAGTTTACTGCATACATTAACATATGACATGTGATGCTTACCCTCCAATCCTTAAGTTTTCTCCTAAAGAATATGCTATATTATAAAAAATATTTTATACAACACATTCTAGCAAAAGTACTTTCATATTTAAATCATTTGTATTATAAAAAATGATCTTTATACTAAGTATGTTTTTGAAGTATGTACCATTTTAATTTTAAAAAATAAAGTTTTTTTTAACAATTTTATTTTTGAATGAATGCTTGGGTCTTAATCTACTTTTCAATGTAATTCGTAACTATATGTTAACACACTTATTGTATCATATGATGAGCTTTTGTACCATCCTCATAGAAATTTGTCACCTCTTGTACTAATTACTGCATCATTGTTGATTTTATGTCATCATAGTCATAAACTGTATTGTGCAATCCAAAACAAAAGATGTTCCATTCTCAGTAGTGGGATTGTTTTGCTTCTTGACTTTGCTCATCTACACTTAACTCATCAAATCAAGGATCTTATTATTGAATGGGAACAATTTCATTACCTTCCATATTGCCATGATCTATTGCTAAGTGACTACCACTTTTTTGCACTCTTAAGTGCCTATACGAGTCATTGAAAAAGACCTGGATGATAATGTTAAGTCTATGGAGGAGTTATTTTCAAATATCTCGATCAAATTTTAATATTTTTGAACACTTTTTTTTTTGCATAGGATAGCTGAGAACAGCTAGTTTTTACTTTATCAATTTTTGTTTCAGATTAAAAAAAAAAATGATTTTAACTTTTGGAACTGACTCTGAAATTAAAACTATCCTAATATAAAAAAAATATATGTAACCAAAATCAAAAGATTAAAAATACACCTTAAAAGAAGCTATCCTCAACTAACCTATGCCCCCCCCCCCCCTCCAAAAAAAAAAAAAAAATGCATAAATAAATAAAATAAAATTTGAGCAAGATATTTGAAAATAATGCCTTCATAGACTTAACATTATCATCCAGGTCTTTTTCAGTGACTCATGTAGGCTCTTGAAGAAGTACATTGATAGTCAGCTCTGTAATGACAAAAGGCAATGATGTAGTGCTTAGCACAGCAGGCAGCAGATTCCTATAATGATGAGATATAAAAGCTGATTGTATAATGTGATTAATGTTTCAATATAGGCAGAAATTATGTTTAAAAGTAAATTAAGGTTCAGAATTTCGTGCAAAGATAAAATTGTTTAAAAAAAAAAAATTAGCCTTAAGATTTTTAACCCGTCTTGCAAATGGGTAGAATTGTAATGATGTTTTCCCTGCATTTTGTTTTAAATGCTCAGAAAGTATAATTCTTTCAACATTATTAAAAAAAAAAAAAAAAAAAAAAAAAGTGAATATAATTTGAGAGTATTAATCATTTTAAAATGTATTGAAAATTCTTAAATCTATAGAATTATATTATCCTAATTATTGCTTATATTGCAGTGAAATCTGGTGCTTACAAGGAAGGTTTCCATACTGGGCGTACTCAGAATTTTATGAAAAAAACACTAATTGAAGTACTTATGTATATAATAAAGGATCGGTGAAAATTAGCGGCGGAATTGCATTAGAAAATATGTAAAACAATAAAATACTTTCGAATATTTGGCGTGAAAAGACGAGAATGTCAAACGATTTGGCGAGCAGCAAATTTCTCCGCCAAGAGCAAAAGATTTTAATGCAACTGAAAACTTTTGGATTTTTAGAATCCGTATAAATGAATTTAAACATAAAAAATGAGCGAGTTTAATATATTATATACATATATATATATTAAGTTGCATGTATATATATTATTTGTTGCTGTAGTTATTTAATTTACCTCTGGAAAAAATATTTTCATATATAAAAAATTCTTATTAAATAAAATTATTTTCATTCATTTAAGCTTATTCAAAAATAAAAGCCATGTGTTTCCATAGCAACAAAATCGAATTGACAATTGCTCAATTGGACTTTGAACTTGACGCAATTTTAATTAATTTAAATCTGATTTTCATTTTAAATCTCAAATTCTGATGGTTAAATTTGAATATAAATACATATAAATATCAATATAACGATATTATACTTAAATCAAACTAAAGCTGACAAAACAAAAGATATTTAATTTATCTAAACACGTTGAACATGAAACTTTTTTCCCTTTAAATTCATTTGACATAAAATCCTTTTTTGAATTTGCTTTTCATCGCCAAATAATGAAATTTTCATTATTTTTTTACGGACAGAGTTCAGAGATTCCGCCGAAATTTTTTTTATATACATATATATCCTCATGAGAAGAACATTCTGTAATTTTTTGATTTTTTGGAGTATGCCTGTATGGAGACCTTCCTTGTTAGTGAACAGAAAATTACGTTCCAGACACTTAGAGGGTTGAATATCAAAATGGTACTTTCTTAAAAACACCCCTCATAGTTTGAATATACATGAATCTGATTTAGATTTTTCTGTGTTATAATCTTTATAAAAGGTATGATAATAAATTCATTAAAATTGATTATTTACTTTTGTACTTGATACATTTTTAGTGAAGTTCAGGATCGTGTGATGCTGACAGGGCGACATATGGTCAGAGATGTGTCTTGTAAAAACTGTGAAGCAAAACTTGGTTGGATCTATGAATTTGCTACTGAAGAAAATCAGCGTTACAAGGAAGGAAGAATTATACTTGAAAGAGCTTTAGTAACTGAAAGTGATGGAGTGGATGATTATGTTGGTAATCATTGAAATTATTCTTCCAATCTATATTGGTTATTAAAAAAGACCATGTTCCTCTTACACTGTTGTGCTTCATATTGTACATACTAAAATGCTATTTTGTGTTAACGGCAATATATGGTGCATCTCGTTTAAGGGATTGGGCAATTCAAAAGTGTTGTTCATTAAATGCTTGTGATTATGGCAACAGTTATCATTATATGTAAATATTTATTAATATCATTCAAGCATATTTTTAAATGAAATGAAAGTAATAGCACTATATGCCAAATCTTTTTATATCTTGAGGGATAATATTTCTAATATGCCTGTTTCTAAAGAAAGGGGACAAAACATTATTAAATATTTAATTAGAAGTTCTGTTTGACTGAATTTGAAAAAATATATACGTTCAATTAATGTTTCTTAAATTTGTTTATAATAAAAACTTTGTTTGAAATAAAAGTTTGATTTTCAGCATATAATCTTTAAAGTACTGGCAAAAAATAGAATAGCTTTTGATAAAAAAAATCTAACAAGATTTTTTAATTTACAAAAAATTACTAATTTTTAAGAAAATTTCTTTGAAACTTGCACATTAGATTTTTCCCAATTTTTAAAGTTTATATACCAACAAATAAAGTATTTTTGCATTGATATTTCTGTGTGAATTTCTTTGATTCACTATTATTTAAAAAGAATTTTATTAAATGTGATTGTTACATTCGTGTATAACTTAGGTGTTAAAACTTTTACTTACAGCATTTAAATATGTGTTTGGTGTGTCAGTTTATAATGACATCAGATAAAATTGAATAATTACTTGTCTTTATGTGTATGTATGTTTATATGTATAAGCACATTGTATAAGAAATCTTTTTATATTTGTATGTAATTGCAATAAATTGAACTATGCAATACTTCTTTTTTTTTCCCACAATTATTACAGTGACTCTTTTCTTTCATAATTTGTATCTATTCTAATTTTCTACTAAATTCTCACCAAATGTTTTCATATGCACATATAAATAAATAAAAAAAAAATCTTGTAATCTATTTAGAAACTATTTCTGCATCTTATGCAGAGTGGGAAATAAGTTTAGGTACATAGGAGAAATAAATATTTAAATATTTTTTATGCAATAATCTAAATGATTATGATATGAATTAGAGCATCATTATGATTTCAATTCATTGTTCTTTATTCAAATACATTTTTTTAGGGTAAGTGAAATATATATATATATATATATATATATATATATATATATATATATATATATATATATATATATAAAATCCTATGGAAACTTATGGCCTGTCATGCATATACTTTCCATTTCTTTAATTTTTAAAAGGAAAATTTTATTTTATTTAAACATAGCCTGAAAGAATATTACTTGTCAGATTTAAGTTTGCCTTTTAACTTGAATAATAATTTTGTTTGATGCTATTCAGAATTGTTTTATCATTTAGGTATTTCATAAATAACCTATTAATTTATTATCAAATAGCACATACATATGTTAACCCATTATTAATTTTACTGATATGTTCATGGTTCATATCATATGTCTATTCTCATTAGCATTAAAACTTAATGGATATTTACAAAAGTGTATTTGTATAGCAATGAATATTATGTGTAATGCTTTCTAAAATTTATACAGTAGCTTTCGTTCTTAAAACTTTTTAAATGTATTTAAGAACAAACATTTTGATTACATTTTGTGGTAGAGTAAAAAATGTTCTAAGTTTTTTTCCTTCTTTTTGTAAGGAAAACAAGTTTATGCATCACTTTATGTTCCTTTAATTTCCAGACACAACAGTGCGAGAAAGGAAAAGAACTAATGTTGTGAGACAATAACTGCTTATTAATCAAGATATAATTCATTTATCAAAAAAATGATAAAAACTGTTTGAATACAAATTCATTGATCATGCCTGCAAGTGTCATACTTGAATGTTTAAAAATGAGTTCGAAAATATGCCAAAGTTTTGCATTGTTGATTTGGAAAAAATATTTTTTTGAGAACTGCATTAAAGGTAAAACTAATCTGCACAGTTTACTGAGGATTGTTTTCCAATCCAGCCTGATACAAGGTTTTTATGCATGAGAGGGGCTTGATGGATTATTATGACTTGTCAAAAAAGTTAAAACTAGTCTTTCAGCTGGTCTCAGCTCTTTTTTTTTTCTATGACATTACCTTTAAGAATTAAATAGTAGCAAAGTAAATCCATTTATTTTTACTATTACTTCTTTAATACTTGTACATTGATTAAAAAAGAAAAAAAATAGAAGTATTTACAGATTTTTTCCCCCTTCAAGCATCCACTACAAAGTAAATTTACAAAGAATTTTATTAATAGCCGACTTATTTTAAAATTAAAAATATGCGATCATAAAATATCTAATCTGCTTCGTCAAATATAGATCCATTAAAACTTTCAACATGGAAATGAAAGAAATAATAATAAATTCCACTTTATTCTGGATCCTTATGCTATATCTTCCTTAGATTTTTTTTGATTTGGCGTACCCCAAACAGGACAATTTTAATAATACCATACTAAACATGAACATGAGAAAAATCAACAAACAAAATTCATTTGTTGCCCCTATCACCTTCTAGCACCTGGGACATATCCCTCTTTGCCCTCCCTTAATTTCAGCTCTATTGTTTTTCCACAAGGTAAGAGACACATCTTGGCAACAGCAAATTTCAGAAGAGAAAATTTGCATCAGTTTACTGTAACATGAAATCACAACTCTTGGCTCTACATGCAGTAGTAAAAACATGTTTAAAAGCACAAAGTCCTTAAAAATGAAGACGTGATTTGAGATTTTGAGATTTGGCTAATTTTAACTCCCCACAAAATCCTCTTCTTTTTGTCGTCATAATGGACATATAGTATAGTAAACTGATTTTCCACATAGCTACACCTATGAAACTTTTTTTTGTAGCAAGATGCATCTTTGACAGACCTATTAGTAGAAAAATTGCAAATTGAATGCTTTGTTAAAAAATGTTAGAATTTTTGAGATTCTGAATGAAAAGGAAGTTTTGAGAGATCTATAACTTTTTTTGTGGGTGTTAGATATATATTTAAAATGTTTATAAATGTCTTAAAATCTTTGTCATATTTTTAAACATTGAGATTCAACATGGCTTAAAAGTAAAATCCTTTTATTCATCAGTAATAGTGTTTCTATCTCCTCACTATAATTTACTTAAGCTGTAAAACACCACAGCAAATATTTTTTTCAGATTTTTTCCTAATAATACATGCTCAGCAAATGTCCTTTTCCTTATTTGAATAGCATCCTTTGTGCATTCATAGAATTTAAACAACAGGTAATTAATAGCTGGGATTTATTTTTTTTATCAAAAACCATTTTTATAACCTTTTAAGATATTTTCACAGTATTACACAATAATCAGTCATTGTTGTAATCATGTACTGTGGATGTAGGTGTGTTAGACTTATATATTCTTAATAGGTTCTGGAGCTAAAGTTTTGCAGATTTTACTTATGATATTCCTTTTTTATTTATCTTGGATTATTTTTTCTTTAAATTGGAATGATTTAATAATTTTATTGACTTTCCAAAGTGATTGGGCACATTCCTGCTTCACAGTAAAAAATTTAGAAATGTATTCAAACTGTTGTGAGAGAAAGGAAAAATCTGTATTTTTAGGAATCTATGCTCACCAAAGTTAAACAAATAAAATTTTATAAGTGTCTTAGACGTACATTCTTAATAGGCTCTGGAGCTAAATTTTTGCAGATTTGACTTATGATACTCCCTTTTTTTATTTATTGTGAATTACTTTTTCTTATAATTGGAATTTTTTTAATAATTTTAAGGACTTACCAAAGTGATTGGATACATTCCCGCCTTTCTGTGAAAAATTTAGAAATGCATTTCAAACTATTGTGTGAGAGAGAAATAATGTGTTTCTTAGATGTTCTTAACAATCTGCATTATGCTAACCAAAGTTAAACAAGTAAAATTTTATTCAAAAATTGTGGTATAAAACTTAATTAAAATTGAGTTGTAATAAATCCTACCATCCTTCAAGAGGTTAAAAATGAGGGATAACACTCTGATTGGACTTTGCTCGACAATAATACAGTAATACTTTCTATCATGATACCTGCTCATGAATATAATGCCAAGGATTTTCAGAGGAACATTTTTGGCAAAACATATTTCTTCCCATACAGTAGCATGGGATAGATGTTTTCAAATTTAATTTTCTTTTAAAACTTTGGCAAAGTTGCTGCAATTTTCACTGATATATATGTTGTATTGAAAAAATTATACATTTTATTTAATTTAAATGCATTTTTTTAGTTTGATATTAGTTAAAGTGAAATTTTAGGTAAGTTCAATAAAAAAAAAAAAAAGTTAATTAATTGCTTATAAAAATATCAAAAAGATGTAGAAAATATCAAAATTGATAAAAAATGTGTGGAAAAGTTTGAAAAAATGCTTTTAATATTAAGAAAGGTGCAGGACTAATTACATGTGCACATTGAAAGTGTGTTGTGGTCATGTCAGAAAGTAGATCAGTCAGTTAGCTCAGTGTTCAGATCAGTTTTTAAGGAATTATCATTTTAAGTATATGCAACTTTTTTTGTATGAATGTTTGATATTTATTTCATGATTGTAATTCAGAAGCTTGTTTTGAAAGGTTATCCTTATATTATGAGAAAATTATTTTTTTAGATGTGATAATCAAGGTAGTAATAAAATTTGTTAGTCAGTGTATCTGTAAGCTATACTGTATATTTTAACATTGTCAGCTGTTCTGCAAAATTGCTGAAATCGAATAAATGTGTTAGCAATTTTTGAATTGTTTTGAAGAAAGATAAGATGCCTTTTTCACCTGTGATTTATTTATTGTATTCTCAAGCACTATTTTTTTGTATATTGTGACAAGTTGTTTACAGCTTTAAAACTATATACAGTTATGTATGTATATAAATATGATGCAATAGATGTTTTATCATTTGGTATTTTCTAGATACTATTATGCTCTTAAATTGAAGTGAAGTCGTGATTTCCATAGCAACACAAATTCAGCAGAATAGATGTTAAGAAAATCAAGAAAAAATGATTGCTTTCTTTAAATTTGAACTTGGAAAATCATATTTTTTTCATAGTTTTACTTTGCTGAAATTATAAATGTCATTAAGTATTAAAATAACTAGTATTGCATATAATTTGTCCATATTAAGTTAATGAAAATACTGGACTTGTGTTATAGTATGGAACTGATTAGTGTGTTAAATTGGTTTGAGATACTGCAATTGTGATTTGGTATGTTAAGTCAGTGCAACTTAAAAAATCTGGCATCAAAATCATACTTCTCCTTAATTCTAACTTATGAGAGAAAGAAAAATAGCAGGGTGAACATGAACATGTGTATTTTCTTCTTTGAGGTTTTGCAAGTTATTTATTTATTAGATCTTGTATAAAGTCTTTTTCAAAATCAAGGAACATTGTTTCTAAAATACTGCATTTAAATTTATCTACTTCAGAAAAAGTGAAGTGGACTTGATAAGAAAGTTAAGAATGCTTTGCAAAAACACTGACGGCTAAGTATGGAATTGGATTATCAAAAGTTCATGACATTAAAAATCAGAAGGTGAAAATGCTGCAATTTCGTACAAAAAATGACATACTGAAGATTAAAAAAAAAATTACTGGTGAAGAACTTTCATTGTTTATTAGAGTTCCCTTTTTGTCATATAGGAAGTAAGTTTTTGTTTTTAATATTTATTTTTTGTCACATAACCATCGTTTGGTTTTGAAATAAATTTTGACTAAAAGCATTATTAAGGGTATGGAAACTTTTTTGAAATTCTTTCAGAAATCTAAAATCTTCTAAAATCCAGCTTAGTTTCGGTCCCAATTATGCCAGATTTTTGAGGTTATACTGTATACTTATTCTTAAGCAATAATGTCTGGAAAAGAAACAATAAACAGTCACTGCGCGTAAACCCAGTTTCTATTTTCACAATAATGTAATACAGCAAACAATAAATTAAGTTTACTCCTATATTTTCTTCACTTATTAATCAGAATCCCACACTTCACTTCCTGATTCCTCAGCACTGAGAGTCTGATGTTTACCTTTCTGGTCCAAAAATCTCTGAAAGTAAGGTTGCTTTGCAGGTAAAATTGGGGACAGGTATTTTTCAATGTCCTTGGCTTTAGCAACTTTGAGGAGAATTTCAGTTAAATTCCTTTCTCCAAATTTTTCTCATCAAATTTTTCTTTTCCTGTTATGAATGTTTCTGTAAGTAACTAACTCTCTTGATCTTTTATTTGCAGTTATTTTTTATCTGTATTCAATTTTTTTCAGAGCCTCACTAAACTTGTGTCAGCCTGTTTGCTTTCCTGAACAACACAAGTCCATGGATTTGTGTGCTAATGAAATTCAACACATCGATAACATGTGGAAGATACCGGAACTTGTGTCATTTTAATGTCTAATGATACAGCCCAGACCCATTACAACAATATGTATAATTCATATAGTGCCAAAAAGGGAATTTGTGCTGTTATGTTTTCAAGTGCTTTGGTATGAAATTCTGTACTAAAGTGAAATTACTCAGCAACTTAACCCTTTCAAGATCAGTGGCTATAAGGTCTCTCCACCAACTGTAGAATTTTTTTCTCTAGGTGTGCAGTATACAAATTATACCTGCCTATATAAAAAAATAACCAATATCTATAAAATAAAAATAGAGATGTCAGCATTAAATCTTGTTTTTAAACAAAATGTGCCAATGCATCTT
Organism: Maratus speculifer; assembly: GCA_964019185.1. Classification (NCBI taxonomy): domain Eukaryota; kingdom Metazoa; phylum Arthropoda; class Arachnida; order Araneae; family Salticidae; genus Maratus; species Maratus speculifer. The sequence continues at coordinate 413,314,823 of OZ025293.1, read as the reverse complement.
TAAATGATCATGTTGAGTAAAAAAAGTTGAAGGTTTTTTTAAAAAATAATTTTTTGATTTAAATATGTATTCAAAAAACTTTGGTAGTGTAAATATGCTGGTATGCACCTTTTTAAAGGTTTTAGAGTAACCCATAATCTAAGATAAATAATTTTAGTTTGATTTCTTAAAATGTTTACATGTGGATAGATCCTCTAGCCAACCACACTCTTAGAAAATTTATTGGTCTACTAGGGAATGGGATCTGCATTTCTTTCTTTTGGAGATAGAGAGGGGAAATTTACATTATTGCAGGCTGATGAATATAAACAAAGAGGAATAGTGGAATGTAAATAAGGGTATAAACTATCAAAAGGTAAGAGGCTTTCATATGAAAATAGTTTAGTTTTCTTTTTTGAGCTTCCATTGAGGTTGTCTTTTTCTATTGTGCTTTTTTGAGATAAATTTTATCTCTGTAGCCTTTTAATTTAGTTGATTTCTTTTTTTCAATATTTGATTTCTATGGCGTCTTTATTTGGCTGTGCACTTATCTGCAGATAAGTATAGGTAGACAATCTACCGGAACTGAATTGAGAATTGGAGGCATTTGTAATGAAGGGGTCATATGGTATACTTAGATTGTTGCTAAATTTCTTGAGAGTTCTTTGCACTTTGTGTACAGAATTTAACTCAGAGTTAAAAAAGTCTGGTGTGGTTTTCAACATAATCCTGTTTTTTTTTTCAAGTTCTACTTGTTGAGGATAGACTCCAGAATTTAATTATTTATATAATTATTACAAATATATTTTTTTAAACCTATAAGAATGTGAAAAATTTGTGTTGGTTGTTTAAAGTTACATACGCTATTATGAGACTGAAATATGTTTAGAATAGAATTTACTGTACTTCTTTACTAAAAAAAAATACTGTTTTCTCACTGAAAATGGTATCATTCTTGGGGGTTAGATTAATATTTATCTTTCAAGATAATTCAAAGACCCATGAATGATCAATCGTTAATGAATAAAATTCTATCTCAGATATGCCTTGCATTATTTCATTTAAATAATTTAAAAATTTAAGTTTTCCAGTGCTTCTCCATATATCTTGATTTTTAATTTATGGATAAAATGCTTTCAGTTAAAAATCTATTACAGATATAAGTCATAGTGCATTTTTCTTTAAATATATTTGTATCTTAAGTTTTTTTAGCTGGAAAATGGATTTGAATCATTGTAAAGTAAATAAACTAAAGGTCATCTGTAGTATAAATTAATTTATTATGTCAGTATTGTGGGCTAACATTTATCTTTGGAAAATTTACGACACTGTAAAAAGTGCTGAAATATATTATAACTTTTTAATGTCATTATATGAATACTCCCCTCCCTCTTCTCACTCATTGAAAATTAATTTCATTAGTTGTAACCTCATTCTAATTTTTTCTTTTAATAATACTTAAGAATTTAATTTGTAATGGCAAATGTAGTTTTATAATATGTTCTGAGCTCGCTTTTTTCTTTAATTTTGTATTATCTTAAATAAAAAAAAAAAAAAAAAAAAAAAATGTTAGCATTTTTCTGTACTTAGTACTTTTTCTGTAGTTTAGAAAGTTTGATTTTATTTAAATGTAAAATGTTGCACATTATTATTAAACAATCATAAAAAAAGTCTTATATACTTTATCTAGCTTTAGATATTTTGATTATATTTGCAATTAAAAGCTAAACCTTATTTCCTTAAAAACACACAAAGTTTTGTATGTTTTTCATGTTGAAGAGGGATAGTATTTTCTTTGTAGGTTTCTCTTGATTTTAATCTTTTTTTTTTTTTTTTTTTTTTTTTTTTTTTTTTTTTTATAAGGTATATAACTTGACTTTAGAATTCAATTCAGAATTAATATTTTAGAAGGTTCAGGAAATATTTTACATCATTTATTACTTCAGGTCATTTTGATTTCTATATGATGAAACGTGTCACAACTAAAAGATAATGTACATAATTGATTTTCTTTTGATGCTTCTTGTAAACATTTTTTTTTAAATCTCTGGTTTAGAGAGATTTTTCAACATTGGTATAAAATTAACACTTACTGAATACCAATACCATAAAATGAACTGCATATGAGGCAAGTAACCTGTCATGTTTTTGTAATATTCTGATAATTTTAGTCAGTTGAAGAAATTTTAGACCAAGCTTCATTAAAATGTCTGTGATAAGTTTTTAGACTTAAACAAAGTACTCAAACTAACCTAAAGACTTTCATTAATATATGAATCATTTGATAACTGAAGTAAACTAAACAAACTATGTTTGTATAGCCTTATGATTAATTATGTTTGTTTTGAGATGCAAAATTTCCTTAGGTACCACCTAAAGATCTAGTGATTATACCTAGAACTATTCATATATTTGTTGTTATTTACATATCTGTTGTAGGAGTCAAGACTTTGTTAATGTAATGCAAGGATAATTATTAGCACAAATTTAGTAATGGATTCTTAATAAATAGTCTTATCATAATCACTAGAAAATCTCGGTTTGTTCAGATTGGAGTCAAAAAATGAATAGCAAACTGAATGAAATGCTAGCCAGTCAAGTAGTTTTTTATTTGCATCATGGCTTAGAAGTCATGATACCACACTCCCATAATTGTGTCGAATATATTTTATTAAATATTTAGCTTACCTTCTCTAGGTTAAAAAGAAAAATACTTGGTATATTTGATATGATAATCTAATACTATATTTTCTTATTTCTTTCTTTATTGTAAGAACTCTTGTGTGTGATGCCAGTTTATTATTTATTATAAAAAGTCTTTCTTTTCATACATTTTTTTTTAGTTTTGAAAGCCACCCTTATTTACTATGTGCGTAATATTCCCCTTTTGTAAATACGGTTTTTTTTTATGGCTGTTGCATATTAATTATTTAATTTATAAGTTAGCTATTTTAATTTATTTAGCTTAAAAATTTGTAATCAATATATTAAATTTTTATCTAAAAATCACAAGATTTAACCTCTCTATTTCATCACCAAACCTTTTTCTCAAATGGATTTTTTTTCTTGTTATTTTTTCTGTAAATGGTTTAAAAATTTGCACCCAGCTTTATTTTTTATCTGCAGTTATTACTAAAAAGGAAAATTGTGAGTAATATGGATATAAATCTTGTGTTTACTGTCATTTTTTATTTTGGTGCCTGTAGCACGAGGTTTTTAAAAATTGCCTTTTCCTTCTATTTAAATTTTCTTTTTTCAGTTTATAAAAGCATAAATTTTTCTGTTTGACACATAATTTTCATTATTGACTTCACTAAGAACTTAATGTAAGTTCTCACTGAAATCATTCTTAATGATATCAGTTCTTGTATATTTGACAATTTTTCATTTCATATTTTCTTATGTATTTTGTATTTTTCTTAATTATATCTAATTCAGTAACTGTTCGTTCTGCCACATGTGGATTTTATATTCTGTGATATGTATTGTTTTATTAGTCATTTTACATGGATTAGAGTGGTATTCACCTTATCCTCTGTAAGGATTGATAAAAATCTTTTGTTTAAAATTAGATATTTTTCTTATGATGAATTGGATGTGAAAGGTTTAAAAAGATTATTGGTTATAGTTTATTTTATTTTGTTAAATGACAATTATATGCTCATCATAGCAGCATGTTATATTTTTTGCTTTAAGTTATGTTAAATTTTAAATATAGTTTCTTTGAAGAAGGTGCACAAATTAACTTTAGGGATATCATCCATTAATGCTATATTGAAATGTTTTTTCTTGTGTTTCTTTATGAGGTCGTAAGTTTTCTGGTGAAAATCTTTACTTTTTTTAAATGTGATTCTTGTTCTGAAAATGACATATTGATAAATTGAAATTTTTTATTTAGATGCTTTTACTTTTATAGCAAGATTTTAAAAACTTGAGAAATTCAAAAGTATATATAGAATTTTCTTAAACACAACTATAAAATTCAGTACATTTTTAAGAATCCCCTTCAAAAGTAGATCTTATCTCTTGCTTTTGGATTGGAATAAAACAAACTGTCACCACTGGAACAAAGGCAGGGCCGTAACTACCACCGGGTCAGCCGGGACACTGCCCCAGGGCCTCCAAGCCTGAGGGGCCCCAAACTGATGGTTAAAAAAATTATTGATTTTAATTTCTTGTCTAACTTCCTATAAAATGTCCAACCTCTGGCTAAAAGTTAGAAACAAAGAAAATCAAATTGCTAGAGTAAATATTTTTGCATGTCTGTCGATATAGTCTTTACGCTTCGCATGCAAAAGCAGCTCAGAGCAGACAGCAGAATGTCGAGTCGAATGTGTCATGTCATGCCAGCAATGTTTGCCGATCTCACTGAAGCTAGTAATGAAGAAAATATGGGCTTCTGATCGTTGAATAATATAAAAAGCATCTAAAAAACCCAAGAAAATCTTTCTTCTTATCTTTTAATAAATACATAAAATTGAAAAAAAAAAAAAATCAAAATCTATCTTTCAAAAGGTTTTTAAACAGAAACGTATGATTAAGTTACATAAACTCAAAAGTGAACCTAAACAAAATACTCTTTAAAGTATTCAACCAATCCGAAGTCCAAATTTCCTCCCCTATGCGACCTTCAGTGGGATCGTCAAAAATTGTGTTGCCGCCAAGTGCCTTCCGAGTAGGGTTGTCCAATTCTATGTTTTTTACTCATTTTTGTGCTTATCATACTGTGTGTTTAAACAGTGGTGTGTGAAAAAAAAAAAAAAATGCGAACAGGGCAAAGTTTTAATTTGCCCCAGAGTGAGGGGTCCCACTAGTTTGCCCCGCGGCTCCCAAGTTTATAGTTACGGCCCTGAACAAAGGCATACCTGATAAAACACTAGCATGGATATTATCTTGGTGGTCTTTAACAAGTGTTTTCTGTTTTCACCAATAAATTAGTACAGTAGACTCCCTCAAATTCACACAGCTTGGGACCAGAGGTTGTGTAGATCTTAGATTTTTGCACATTTCTGGTCATTGTTTTGTTTACATTTTTTAAACAGTAATTTGAATGTAATTAATAATGCAATCTAAGTTATAATGAATGCTTTCAATATATTAAAACATTAAAATAAGTAATAAACTAAAATAATAAAAATGTAGATAATTTTAAAATGATTAAAATATTAAAAACAAAGGTCTAATTAATAATGTATGATCAAGTGTTTATTATAAAGATGAAATGTATTTTTCATAAATTATTCAATGAAACTTGCCTCATAAATAATGTACAATACCGATTCACATCAAAATAATAAAATAAGGAAGTTTTGTTCCCAGGTTTAGCCAGATTTAATAACCAAAAAAGTTTGATTAATACATAAATATATTTGGTAAGAAGATTATTGTTTATATCGGCAATATCTTGAATTTTTTCAGAAATAAATTTAGTCTTCCTTCAAGGAAAAACATGAAGCCAGTAATAACAAAAATTATAAATTAAAATATGTTTGGAATTGATATAAAACTAAAAAAAGTCAATTTTTTCCCCTATATCTCAACTGAATGTTTCATTGATTACATCTGTAAATTATGTGCAGATTTTAGGTTTGCAGATTTGAGGGAGTCTACTGTACTTTTGAAAATGAGCTCAAAAGTTAAATATGTCCTACCTTATCTTAAAGAAAAACAGTTTCTGCATTTAAACTTAAATTAGGTTAAATGTGTATTTCACTTCAGTGTAATGTGTTCAAACTGTGATAAATTAAGACTGCACTATTTCACAATTAAAACTCAAATTGGAGTGATCCAGTGCTGGTGAATTAGAAATTTATGGAGAATTTTAAGTAATTTAAATAATGTGTGTGTTTATTATCTTTTCTATACACAAATATCAGCAATATAATCTTAGTCTTATGTTTTTAAGTCACAAGTGATTTTACATTTCAAGTGTTCAGATTTTGCAATATTCCAAATCTGCTTTATTATAAATATTATTTAAAATGCTATAGTGAATTACTATTTGCATATTAAATTTTTGTGAAGGCCTGATCTGGAGCCAGATAAATACTCATATATTGTATATTTATTTTCATTTTTTTTTTCTTTTTTGTAAAATAAAGTGTGGATATGATCTTACTATGTTGGATAAATACATTATGTTGTTTTAAGAAATAAAAAAAAATATGTAAAATCTTTAAATGAAATTATTGTATGTTAGATAAATGTGTTATGTTATTTTATATTTTTTATTTACATGTGTCTATCTGAAATTATTGAATGTTAATGTTTGTCAGATTTTTAAATGTATGTATGTAAATGATATGCTTTTCTAAGAGTCTAATGTACTTATGAAACTTACTGAGTTATATATAAATTCTGAATGAACTATATTAATTGGTGTATTACATGATAAATGTGTATGCTTTTTATTTATTATATTTCATGTGAAAATGTGGCACATAAACTACATATATGTGCACATACACATATACGTGAATTTTATGGAAAATAAACTGCTGAACTAGCATTACATAGCTATATAATATGATAATCATCTTGTATTGAAATATTTGCTGAATTTTACATAGCTGTATAATGTGTGAAATATATTGTATTGAAAAATTGCAGAGTTTATTATATATACTGTATTTGTTTCTTGAATAAAACGTATTCATATGTTCTTGAATAAAATTTGTCAAACATAATAATTGCATACAAGAAATAGCATTTTACTCAAGCCATTGAAGGTTTGCATCACTTATGTTTCATGGTCATTAAAAAAAAAAAATAATAATAATAATAACAATGTTGATATTTATTCAATCTTCAGACTTGGAGAAAATTATTCAGTCTGTAAAATTGGATTTAAATATAACTCTGGAGTTAACTCCAACTCCCATGTTCTGTGTATTAATATCATTAATCATTGTTGAAAACTTAGTATTTTTTACCTCTTTATGAATCGCTTGGAAAAGTAACTACAGTCAAGGATCAATAATCTGCACACCCATTATCTGCAATTTTCTATAATACACATTGCTTAGCAGCAGTAAATATTGGGATTTTTGCCAATCTATCACAAAAAAATATTATGATCTTTGATAAATTGTCACAAATTTCATAAATTGACTGTGGAAAAAAACAATTTTCGGCAAGCAATCGTGGAAGAAATCTATAATTTCATAAATCAATCACAAAAAAAAAAAAGAAAAAAAAAAAAACTAATTTTGCCAGTATGTCGTTGAAAACTTGCAATTTTAAACAAGTAGTAGTAGAACAAACACAAGTTTCGATAAATAATCAAGAAAAAACATTCGAAAATTTGTCAAAAGATCACAGTACCACATAACGATTTTTTTTTTCGTATCTAAGATTTTTGAAAAAAAAAATCATTAATTTTTGTAAAATGATTCCTGAAAAAAAAAATGCGAATTTTGGTAAAGAATGAAGGGAAAATTTTCCAAATTTTGTCAAAAGATCGGTGAAATGCACAGCAAATTTTGTAAGATCGTGGAATCGCATAGCAAATTTCACCAATCTGTTATTGAAATTTATTGCGCACTTCGACAAATGGTTGAGGAAAATATCGCAGAGTTTAGCAATTGATTGTGGGGAAGAAAACTTAATTTTTATGTCTAATTTCAGTGTATATATTATTTTTATTAATATATAATTTTTTTTATAAATGAGCTTTTATTAGATAATATATTAAATTATTTATTTTCATATTTATATTACACTGATTATGTTAGTAAAATGTTCCTCAGAAAAAAGAAAACCATACAATATTCTGTAATCCTTTCTATAATCTGCACAACCTTTGGTCCCAACTAGTACAGATTAAGATCTTCAACTATATTGCGTACATGCCAACCTCCAGCCTTTTTTAAATAAAAAAAATTATACTTTGAACCAGAAATTTATATAATTAGTAAGAATATATAGTTTTCAACTGCATACCATTTTTAATGCAAGGTGCATTTGATTAAACAAATTTTCTGGTTGAAAGTATACTTTTTTTTAATTAAAAAAGAGCTGGAGGTTGGCAAGTATGCTATTGAACTCTCTAATCAGAAGTACAGACTTTTTAAATTTTCAATGGAGTCATAAGTTTGCAGAAGTCAAATAGGTAAAAGGATGAAAGCTAAAGGTTGAACTGAAACATATGTTTAAGTTTCAGGAAGCAGTTCAAAGGCAATTTTTAAAAAAGCATTTAAACATTTTATTAGGAGCCAATGTTAGTTTAAAACTTTAATAGCATTTTTCTGCATGATAGATTTTTTGTTTCACCATTTCTCACCTTCAAATCATTGTAAGTCAAGAATAGTTAAAGAAAAAAGGTGCAAACATGGAACATGTATTTTTATTTTCTTCTATCTTTACAAGAAAAAAGTATTGGATTAGTAAAAAATTTCAACTTTCAGTTTTTGATGGATTTATACATTTTAGAAGGTTCTGAACACAACTTGAGGGTTTTTATAAAATGTGTGTTTGAGTCTGTATGCGATAAAAATCTTCTGTGCACTCTATCTCAAAAACTAATGAATGGAATTTCACAAAACCTTAGATTCTGTTAGACCTTGTTACAAACTAATGTTGATCAGTTTTTGTGTATATCACTCAAAGGTGGCACTTTATTTACAATTTCCTCAATAGCCATATCTCAAGAACTAATGGAAGGATTTTTTTTATAAAACCTTAGATTCAGTTAGTTCTTGATATAATTTGGTGCTGAGAACTTTTTGGTGCAAATTGCTCTAGAAGTGGCGCTGCTGTGCTGCATTATTCATGATTATCTCAGTAGCTCTATCTCAAGAATTAATGCACAAAACTGCATGAAACTTATTATTCTGTTTGTTCCTACTATAAATAGTGCTGTTTAGTTTTTGGTGTAAATTGCCCTACAAGTGGCACTGCTGTGCTGCATATTTCATGATGTAGCAATAGCTGTAGCTCAAGAACTAATGCATGAATTTTCATCAAACCTTAGATTCAGCTAATACTTGATAAAAATTATTCTGAGTCGTTTTTGGTATATATCACCCAACAGGTGGCATTGTTATGCAGAATTTTTTGAATGAATTTTCACTAAACTTCAAATTCAGTTAGAAGTTGACATAAGTTGTTGCTGTCTAGATTTTGGTGTAAATCACCTAATCAGTGGCACTGCTATGTAGTATTTTTCATTTATATTTTTGACACTTTTAATTTAAAAAAAATCTTGAGACAAAATTTAAATTATTTTTTCTCTTTAATTAAATTAAAGAGTATAAAATTGGACAAATAATGCATCAAGTTATAACAATTTAACCTCTCTTAATAATAATAATCAATAAAATTTTTTTAAAACTATGAGGAATTTTAGTGTGTGATTTTGTTTGAAAATTATATGGTTAACCACCAGAAAAAAATAATAAATAAAAATTTTATGTCAAATATATTTTTTGTTTCCTAGAATGCTTAAAGTAACAATGTTTCTTGAATTACATACATTTGAATTTGTATTTAATCCTTTAAAACTTGTTGAATTATTTAAATAGGCATATCACTATTAATTTTGCTGATATGAACTGAAATTCAGGATTGGATAAGGAAAATTTTCTTGATGGTTCCTACGGGGACCATATAAAAATTTAGTTTTTGTATTTTCCCAAATATACATATTGGAGTTGCAACTTATCAAAATTTTCACTTGTTTTTATTAAACTTATGGCAATATTTAAGGAAATAGCCTATTGTTTTGATCTTTATGAATTGTACTGTTTATATTTGGCTATGGTCAGTAGGTTCCAGTTGAATTAGGAGATATTTTCCTGAAGGGGATGCTGTAATAGTGATTTTTGTGCCATTTTCATTATTGTATCATTTTAAAATATACACAAAGTAATGTGTAGAATTGAACCAAACTTTATATATACATTTTTGACTATGGCAAATTGTAAACTGGGATATTCCCCTGGTCGCTATGATAGTAATTTTCTCTTTTTTTTCATGCTTTGTTGTACATCAACTGCTCGTGCAGCGATGGGTGCTTCTGATCCAGCTATTCTTGGCAAATTCAAACATCAGAATAAAGAACAGAAACTCATCAGAATAAAGAAAAATATTGATTTTATTAAATTTCATAATGAAGATAAAAACGTTTTCAATCCGATTAGTATAATGAAGCAGAAATTAAAGATGAAAATCGAAGATGGTGTAGTATTAAAGTTATAAGTTTGAAGTATTAACATGTGTAACAACTTTTTAAGAATTATCATGCATGTGAAAGAAGAAAGTTTTTGCACATTCAACTAGTTACTACAAAGATCCTTTGTAATAAAATTTCTGCTTGCTTGTTTAAACACTGCTATATTTAATGAGTAAAGTCTAAATTCCTCAATTTCATAATTCTTCTTCAGATTTTAAAAGAAATTCTTAAGGGATCTGAATTTTTTTTTAAGAACTAGAATATGAAGTAATTAGAAAATATTAAATCTAAAAAGAGAATGGAAGTTATGATACTGAAGCATTAAAGAGTGTAATAACTTTTTGCAGTACAGTAGACTCCGTCAAATCCACACCCTAAAATCCACACATAATTTACAAATGTAAACAATGAGACATTCAGTTCAGGTATAGCATAGCTGCCAACTTTTACGCATTTTATTACCACTAAAATTGTACAGAGATTTTCCGATTCTTTAATCATAAGATTTCGACGATTAAATAAGAAAATATTTATTATAAAATTTTTGTGGTAGGAAAAATGTGTAAAAGTTGGCAGCTATGGGTATAGAAACAAAATTTGACTGTTTTAGATTTATATCTATTCCATATATATATTTTGATTTGTAATTTTTGTTAATATTACTAAATTAATGTTTTTTCATGAAGGAAGAATAAATTTATTTAGGCAATAATTCTAGACATTGCTAATATAATTGGTAATCACAAACTTCTTGCTAAATATGAGGGAGAGTCCAAAAATAAGTTTCCCCTGGTGACTGTGGACAGAGGTGTGTATGAAATATAAAACATAAAATGAAACATTAAAGGTAAGACGTAACTTTACTTTTCGACATAAGTGGCAACCGAGTTGAGACATTTGCCCTTTATAAGCTTCCAAAAGACCACCAGGAAAAAATCAGGGCTTTGCATACAAAAGAAGTGTTGAACCACTTGTGTGATTTCAGCATTGCTTCCAAAGCTGTAGACAAGCATTGCTTTAGTCAGTAGTGGCCATGCATGCTCGTCCAGGTCTTGGTCTGTCCAACACTTGATGATGCCCCTCACTGAATTGCGGCACTGTTTCCACACCTTTTGTTTTGACATCACATCTGGCCCATAGACATCCACAGAGAGGCATAAATAAGTGTTGGACAGATTGAGAACTGAACAGGCATGCACGACTACTATAGACTAACCCAGTGCTTGGCTACAGTTTTGGAAGCGATGCCCAAATCACACAAGCGATTCAACGCTTCTTTATTATGCAAAGCCCTGATTTTTTTCCCTGGAGGTCTTTTTGAAGCTTATAAAGGGGCATGGCTAATGTCTCAACTCATTGGGCACTTTTGTAGAAAAGTAAAGTTGCATCTTATCTTTAATATTTCATATGTTTTGTCTTTCATATGCACCTCTGGCCACACTCGCCAGGAGAAATTTATTTTCAGACTTTCCCTCGTATATCTACATATTAATCAAGCAATTTTGGTTATTAAGTCTGGCTAAATCTGAAATAAAACTTCCTTATTTTATGATTTGGATGTGAATTAGTAATGTACCTTTATTCCTATTCTTCATTGAATAATTTTAGAAAATACATTTAATCTCTATAATGAATATTTAGTTATATTGATTATTAACTTGACCTTTGCTTTTAATATTTTAAGCATTTTAAAAATTATCTAAATTTTTATTATTTTAGTTTATTACTTATTTTAATATTTTATTATAGTGTAAGGATTCATTATAGTTTCAATTGCATTTTTAATTATATTTAAATTACTGTTTAAAAATGTAAATAAAGCAATGACCAGAATTATGCAAAATTCTTAAATTCCCACAACCTCTGGTCTCAAGCGGTAAAGACGAAAGAGTCACTCGATTTGGCGAGGAGCTCTTTTACTCGCCAAAAGCACACGATTATTATGCAACTCAAAACTGTTGGATATTTAGAATGCGTGTAAATCGTATTTAATGAATTTAAACATAAACAATGAGAGATTTTAATATATTATATACATATATATACATATTATATAGCATATATATATTACTTGTTGAAGTAGCTGTTTAATTAATCACTGGAAAAAAATGTTTTAATGGATAAAAAATCATATTGAGAAAAATTATCTTCATAAATTTAAATTCAAAAATAAAAGCTACATGTTTCCATAGCAACAAAATCTAATCGACAATTCTCAATTGGACTTTGATCAGGAAAGAAATTTAATAATTTAAATTATGAATTTCGTTTTAAATCTCAAATTTTGTTGATTAAATTTGAATATATTGATGTTATAAATATCGATATAACAAAATTATACTTAAAACAAATTAAAACTTATAAGATTAAAGTTTCATAGATTGAATTTATCAAAACAAGTTCAACATGAAACTTTTGTTTCTTGAAGTGTATTTGACATGAAATATTTTTTGAAATTGCATTCCGTTGCCAACCGGCGATAAATCGCCAAATAACTAAATTTTCATTATTTTTTACGGATACAGAATGGAAGTTCCGCCGAATTTTTTTTTATAAACGTATATACCCACATGAGAAGAACATTCTGTATTTTTTTCAGATTTTTCGGGGTATGCCCGTATGGAGACCTTCCTTGTTAGTGCTATCCTCAACACTTTGAATATGCCCTACAAATGCAACAATGCTTTGTTTTCTTGCAAATTTTACCAATGCAAACTGTCCCACTAACTTCCTATGCAACCTATCAGTGGGCTTGCTTGTAAGTGTCTGGAACTATCTTGAACAAGTTTGCAATCTGCAGGAAAATCATCATCACATGAACAGTTAAATTCATCAATACTGTCGTTACACAAACTATTTATATTCTTTTTCCTTTCAGGGGTAATTTTCATCATTTTGATAGTGCAACTGCCTCATCCTCACTGCTTGAAGAAAATCCTAACTTGTTGCATATTTTTTTCCCTTCTGTAAGCTGCATTTGGTCTTTTTCAGCATTTTCGGAATGTCCCAATGTGCCCCGCCACAACTGCGTATCCCAACCTGTCTCATCTCTCACATTAAATTCTCTCTCTCATATTCACACAATCGTGTTCGTGTGTGGAAGCCCCGTGGTGAACGCCTCAATCCTGCCTTCGCTTTACATTGACACACCGCTCTCACAGCTGGTGTGATGATATCGAGTGTCATTGCTTACGGTACACGATTACCCCTAATATTGATCCGTGGCACAATGGCAGCCCAGTGGTACGTCCATGAGATCCTCCAGCCACATATGTTGCCACTCGTGGCATGGCTCCCAGGAGCCATTTTTCAGCAGGACAATGCTCGGGCACACACAGCAAGGTTGTGGCAAGCCTGCCTCCGCTACATTACAACCCTTCCCTGGCTTGCTCGATCCCCAAATAAGTCACCAATTGAGCATATCTGGAGTCATTTGGGACGGCAAGTTGGACACCTTGCGAGTTTGATTGAACCACTGCCCCCTCTACAATGCCTATTCACTGAGCAGACGACAAGTGTGAAACGTCATAAAGTGGAGGCGAAATCACTAACCCTACTGGTACCACAATCGCCACGAAGCTTGTTGAAAAACAGTTGTCAGGGAAACCGCCTCCACTACGTCATAAGCGAGAAGGCATTGTAGAGGAGGCAATGATTGAACTCGAGGCACGTTTCAGCAACTGTGGAACGAGATGTTTTAGGACGTCACACGGAACGTGTATGCCTCAATGCCCACTCGTATCGCATCGTGCATGCGCGCTAGAGGGGGTCTAACAGAATACTGAAATTTCCGTTCATTTGTACTTTTTCTGCAATAAATTATCCTTTTTCTTTCGTTTTGTAATCACTTACTTATATTACAGTAGTACATACGCGTCTAAAATTTCGTTTCATTTGGACGCCTTTTTCTTGCAGCGCAAATTTTTATGGCAATGAGTGTACTTCAAAAATTGAAGAATACTAATAATAAGAGACTAACGGAATCAAGAAGTTTCATGAAAATTCGTGCATTAGTTTCTGAGATAGAGCGATTGCAATAATCACGAATAATATACCACAGCAGCGCCACCTGTTGAGCTATTTTCACTAAAACTTAATGAGCACTATGTCATATCAAGTATTAACTAAATATTAAGTTTTATGGAAATCTATGCACTAGTTCTTGAAATATGACTATTGTGGAAATTGTAAATAATGCAGCATAGCAACACCACCTATTGATACACTAAAAACTAATCAGATCTATTTTATATCAAAGTTTCACAGAATCTGAAGTCTTGTGAAATTCCGTGCGTTAGTTCTTGAGGTAGAGCGCCCACAAAATTTTTGTCACACACAAATAGACAGACTCACACACAGACATTTTGTAAAAACATGCTTTTCGGGTTCTCTGACCCCCTAAAGCATGTAAATCCGTCGAAAACCGGATTTCGAAAATGTTCACGAATCCAATACTTTCTTATTATAAAGATAGAAGAAAGTAAAAATAGTAAGCTGTTGCAATTCAATGCTTTCTTCTATCTCATACATGTTAATACTTTTAGAAAAATGAAGCATAACAGTGTCAGCATGCCGGCGACACCAGTTAGGTGATTTACACCAAAGACTTATGTAAACTTCTAACTGAATCTGAAATTTGATGAAAATCCGTGCGTTAGTTCCTGAGATAACATCATTGCGGAAATCGTAAACAGTCTGGATAGGGATATACCAGGGACTAACTGAATCTGAAGTTTGATGAAAATTCGTGCATTCGTTCCTGAGATAGCACTATCATGAAAAGTGACGCTGCTATGCGCCTAAGCGCCCACAAACATTTTGTCACATACAGACCGACATTTTGTAAAAACATGTTTTTTGGGTTCTTTGACCCCTAAAACTCTAAATCCTATTTTTTGTCCGGAAATGCACGAAACAGGCACGTTTGTTATTCCGAAAAAATTTCCTTTTTTTGTTAAAACAATAGATTTTCCAGACCATATTGTCAAAGTTGTCGTTTCGAACCAAATTTTCCTACGAAAGCAGAAATCCAGTCATCAAATATAGAAAAAACGCCTTGTCATGTGACCCAAAACGCTTATAACTCGATAAATAATTTAATTTAAAAAAAAGACAAATCATTTTGATTCGAAATCGTTTTCATAGTCCGGTCTATTAATTTTATGTCTTTTCGTTTAAAAATGTGTACGTCATTATGTCAGAAAGTTTCGTGCTTTTTTAGCAATGGACTTAAGAACAGCCCAGCCTTAATGCTGTTCTTAAATCGAAAAAGGCAACTTTATGACATTAGTTTTAATTTATTTTTGTTCGGAAATACATGAAACTAGCAGATGTTGTTGCTCAGAAACTATCGAATCGCACTCATTTTCCCGTTTTTTAGCAAACGCAATTGATCTCTCAGAAAATAATGTCAAATTGGGTGTTTTGAAGCAAATTTTTGCGCGAAAGCAAAATAATTATGCAAACAGCGGTGAAAAACGTGTTTTACATGTAGTCAAAATCGTTTATAATTCAATATGTAAGTTATTGATCAAAAAATGGAAAACACAGTTCGATTCCAAATCGCTTTCATAATCAGATTTTCAAATTTTATATCTTAATTTTATAGCCACGCAAAGAATTCGGTACATGACGCCTGTGAATTATGATTTATGAGAATGTGATTTCAGTTGTTTTAAAAGTGTTTTAGTTTACAATAAATTTTAGACTAATGCTGACGTGTAATAAAGGTACAATGTAAACTACAGGGTTGAACAAAAGTATTCAAGTATGTTTCCATCTAATAGAAAAAGATCCTCCTGAAAAAGAAATGTCAAGCTACTGGGTATTTTTTTGCTAAACTAAATTTTCCCATTATATCAACTGACATATGAAATACAGGGCTATTCAAAAGTACTGGAATACATATTTGGGTATATTTGGCTAGACACTATTATTTACCTTAATAACAAAGTTTCGTTAAAGATTTCATTAAGTGTTGGAAAGTGCTTCATAATCTATGCTTAACGCATGATTTTTCATACTTGTTTAAATATTGGCAGAGCTTTTTGAATGTTCCAACGAAACAATGCATCCATCCACATTGCAAACAGCACTTGGGAATGTTTTCTTGATAATGGTGTTACATGTAATTCCATGGTCACCTGTTTCTCCCGATTAAAATGTTATGGAAAATGTATGGAGCCTGTTGGTTAGAGCTGTTTAACCCTTTAACGTTCATTGGTTTCGCCACGAAACCACAAAATTTTAATTCCAATACGCAACACCGACACCGGTATTTTTATCTAAAAATATCTCTTTTATTTTGTATGTGAAAAATCACGTTTTCTTATTTAGAAATATATTTGTTCTTAATTACCGGTGTCATTCATTTATTTCGACATCTTAGCAATGAAAATGCTATGATCGTTAAAGGGTTAAGCAAACGGAAAACAGTATGCCACAATTTCAGAATTAAAAGCTGCTATCATTTTCCACGGGAATGAAATTTATCAAAATATATTTAAATACTTGGTCCACTCTATGCCTGATCGCATTTTTATATTAATTCAAAGATCTGGTGCATATGCTGCCTATTTCTCATTTTTGGTCAATGTCCATATCATTATGAAACACCTAAAAATGGAAAAAATGCAGTTTGTTTTATGTATAAATCGCTGTTTCAATAGTATTTTGTTATAAAATTAAGATATTTGTACTATTTCCAACGTTGATTGGATTTCATTTTGTTTCGTAACATTTCCTTTTTTTTATGTTTGAAAAACTGGGTGTTTATATCATTTTGAAACTCAAGGTATATGTAAAACGAAAAATGCTATTCGATTACTAAGTACCTAAATAATAACTACTTCAAATTTAAGGTATACGTATGCGCATAAAAATGTGTCGGTGAATATGCCAGAACGATTCCCATTGTCTTTATTTTTTCTCTCTTTTCTTTTCTTTTAACAGCTTTAAGGGTGTTCTTAAATCAAAAAGGGCAACTTTGTGACACATGCATTAATTTATTTTTGTTCGGAAATGCATGAAAATAGCAGGTGTTGTTATTCAGAAACTCTCTAATTGCACTCATTCTTTTGTTTTTAAAAAAAACACAATAGATTTTTCATAACAAGCCTTCAAAGTTGACACTTTTGAGCATATTTCCCGACGAAAGCAGAAAAACCGGTCGAAAAGGAGGAGAAAAACGGGTGATTGCGTGATCGAAATACCTTATAACTCGATAAGTCATTTAATTATCATAAAATGGAAAAATAAGTTCAATTCGAAATCGCTTTCATAGTCAGGCATTAAAATTTTATAACTTTCTGTTAAAAAATGAATTTGTAAATGTGTGAAAACGTTTTTCGCTTGTTGAGCGGATCAGTTAAGAACACCCTTAAGGCATTATACTTAATCTCGTAAGTTATCATAATTCCATTTTCTTTATCCATTTTCTTTATCCATTTTCGAAAAGAATACTTTATTTTTTTCCTTTGGTAAGGTTTTAGGAAGTTGTTTTTCTAGGTTTTCTATCTGAATTTAGTGCTTGGTAGGTTTTTATCCTTCTTAATTTGAACATTGCCTCATAGAAAACTACACTTAGATGTAAATTATAAAACCGTATTCCTAATTAAGCTGAGAAGAAAAAAGAAATATATTCAAACGAAAATAGAAATTGAAAAATTTTATGGGGGGGGGGGGGTCGTTGAAATGGCGAAAATTGACCGGAATTTGGTCGTGGATAAGGAAGCTTGCAGTTAAAAACTGTTACTTTTGTTATTTATTTATTAGTTTTATAAAAATATTTGTTGTTGTTGTTAAATTGTAAAAAACAATAACAAAAGTTATAATATTGTACGACAAAATTATTCTTGGAAAACATGTCACATATGATTTTGAAGCCCAGGTTCCATATTTTATTCATTTTATTGAATCATTAGTTTTTCTCTAAATTGTTTTTTACATTCTCTCTCGTTTATTTATATCTAAAATAAGGTTAACAAAAACAAATTATACACACACGCATATATACAGTCGAACCTCTATATAACGAAACTCCATACATCGAATTTCTCCATATAACGAATTTTTAGTAAGAACGGTCCCCTTTTCGCATGATTACATTAAAAACAGACTCTATATAGCGAAATATCTATCTCCATATAACGAATTTTTTCATAAATTGATCTTAATTTATTCAGTTTTAAAAAAGCTTCGAAATCATATGGAATCAATTTTCCATCACTTATTTTTGATTTATCGTTCAGTGGAGAGGTTTTTTTTTTTTATAAATATTACTTCTCTCCTTATTCTTTAAATCTAACAAGTTCATCCCACCTCCCACACACCTTTCAACATCCTTCTCAAAACACAGTCAATTGAATTGTTACACATATAAGAGAGGAATCAATGAGAGCACATAAGAGAGACCTTCAAATGGAGGAAAATATCAACTACAATTTTTCATTCCTTGCTAAAATTTGAGAATTTTTTTTGAGAGCGTAACAATTGTAATTTTAAAATCAAAACAACAAAAAATTACAGATTTCTTCCTCTGAAATTTATGTGAGTCTTCCTCATTTGATTTTCATTAAGCTTTCAAATAAATGTCTTTTCTCTTTTTTGAAACTGCTTAAATAAGTAAGAAATAAAATGTTAGGTTAATATATACTTTTAAACATTTCAAATTCTTAATTAAAAAGATCAAAAATAATATTTGTTCAAAATTTACACATTAAATACTATTTTTAACATCATACTCTATACATCGAATTTCTCTATATAACGAATTTTTTACTGGAACGATGGATTTCGTTATATAGAAGCTCGACTGTATGTACATATATATGGATTTATTATGTACGATAGACCAAATATTGCATTTTCTTAGCTTATTATGACCTTATGAAAGGACGAAACGGTAGATGTTACTTGTGGAACTCAAGATAATTTAGGTCTGAAGTAGAGATCTGCATGGGCCGGGCTCGGGCCTTAAATTTATTTTCCTGCAGTATCGGACCGGACCGAGCCTAACTTATTTTTTCCGTACGAATGCGAGACTGATTTCGTTCTTCTTAGACTTCACGGTCCTAAATAATCAGTTCCTGTTGAATCTTCCTGTATGAAAATCCTTTTCTCGACGTGGAAAAGTTTGTTCATAAATCAGTAAAGTTTGGCTTGGTCCAAAATTTTTTGCAAAATAGGCATATACTTTTAAGTCGTCATTATTCTACAATTAAACTTTAGGATTTATTCCTTTTAAAGAATCATAGATCACTAGGCGTCTTAAAATAGAATTAAAAAAAACAATTAATAAATAAAAAATTAATTAATTAATTAATAAAAAAATAAAATGAAAAACAAGTAAATATACAGGGTGATTATAATTAAAGTCCGAGTTTCAAAACGCTCTAAAAAGCGAACTACTCGTTAGAATGGCGTCAAAATTTAACAGCGTGTTATTGAAGAAGGGGGAAAGAACATAACCAAAAAAAAAGTTCCAAATTTGAGTGACAGATGGCGCTGTAAGCGTTAGTATATGTAAATTAAAATACCTGGCATGCGCACGACAATTTCAGGTGTTATAAAAGCGTTGGGTAAACGGCGTTTCCTCATTTCGCTTCTCAGACGTTGGCCATGAGTGTCTCAATGAAGGATCGTGATCTGCTTGTAAAGCTTTATTACAAGAACGGTGATTCTGCACCAGTGGCTCTGCAGAAGTTCAGGACTCTCAAGGGTATAAAAAAGGCGTTGGACCGATGACTGTTAGAGGTCTGGTGAAAATGATGCAAAAATTCGAAAATACAGCCATACAGGTTCGTTTGATGTGCAGTCTGGTAGAGGAAGGAAAAGATGTGATTCGGCGGTAGTTGAAGAAGTGGCCACAGCAGTTCAGGAAGAGTCTAGCGGTGGTGAGCAACCATGCAGTGCACGGAGAATTGCCCGAACATTGAACAGGCCTGTGAGCACGGTACATAACATTCTACGAAGCATCCTGCAATGCTATCCGTATAAAATTTACCATGTGCAGGAGTTGTTCCCTTCTGACCTGCCAGCAAGAGAGCGTTTTGCTTTGGAATTTCTCGCTCGCATGGAAGTGGACAATGATTGGCCGTGGAAAATTCTGTGGACAGACGAAGCCCATTTCCACCTGACGGGATATGTCAATACACAGAATTGCCGAATATGGGCAACAGAAAATCCACTCGCAACGAACCCAGCACCACTTCATCCTGCAAAGGTCACTGTGCGGTGTGGATTTACGGCATCATTTATCATAGGACCGTATTTTTTCGAGGAGACGGGTGCTTTAGGTCCTGTAACCGTTACCGTCAATGGTCAGCGCTATGAGTCTCTTTTGCGTAATGACGTCATTCCAGCTCTGCAACAGCGTGAATGTCTGGATAGTATCATTTTTATGCAAGATGGCGCTCCTCCGCACATTGCAAATCGAGTGAAGCAGTTGTTGAGGAGGCATTTCGGAAATGCTAGAATTATCAGTCGTCATTTCCCTACAGCCTGGCCGGCCCGATCACCTGATCTTAATCCGTGTGATTTCTGGCTGTGGGGTTATCTGAAAGATATTGTGTTCAGTACTCCGATTGCCAACGTAGCTGAATTAAAGACACGCAATGCGCAACACATTCTGAACTTGACCCCGGATACACTTCGATCGGTTGTGGAACATGCTGTTTCCCGATTTAATCTTGTTGCACACGACGGTGGACAGCATATTGAACATGTTTTGCGCCAGTCTCGCCAAACTTAAAAACCGATTGGATGGATGCTTTTTATGCGGTTTTTGGCCTCAGGACAATTAAAAACCGGTTAGATGGATGCTTTTTATGCGGTTTTTGGCCTCAGGACAATTAAAAACCGATTTTTCCCATCCGATGTGGTACGACCTTGGCGTGGTGGACGGGCTTACGTAACTAACAGTATCATACGCGTACAGTCATGCACACTGAACAATACAGTTGGTTTATATCGTGCAACTTACGCCTTAGCAGTTGTTTTGCGATTTGTCCTTTGTAGTCGAAATTCTGACGCTTACAGCGTCATCTGTCGCTAAAATTTGGAACCTTTTTTTTTGGTTCATGTTCTTTCCCCCTTCTTCAATAATACGCTGTTAAATTTTGACGCCATTCTAACGAGTGGTTCGCTTTTTAGAGCGTTTTGAAACTCGGACTTTAATTATAATCACCCTGTATATATATATATACCATAATTTCGGGTGTATAAGTCGCGGCTCAAACAATTCTTTTTGGACCCCGAAATCTTATTTAGTAATTGAAGACAAATATTTACGGCGATCTAACTAGTTATATTTGTTTCTTAAAAAATTCTGGGTTGAAAAAGAATTGTTTGATCTGCGGCTTATACACCCGAAATTACGGTATATATATATATATATACAGGGTGGTCATAAAAAAACTTTGCCGATATACGGAGCTCTAGCGGCCAGTCCGCTCAACCGATCGAAATGAAATTTCAGATATAGCTATTCAGAGGTATGAGCTCGAGATTATGTGAACGACAGCAAAATGGCGCTCACGATTACGGTTATCGTTACAGAAACTCGAAAATTTCCAATGGCAACACCCATTTTTTTCATCGCAAAATGCTCAGCGCATGCGAAAACCCTAAAGAGCGTTGGAACCGTATGTGTATCGCAAGAAACGGACATGTTATGCACGCACAAAAAACCGTTCTGCGAATCCTTCCCCCCTTAAAAAAACTCGATTGGGGCGCAAGGAGGAAATTTGCATATGACACAGAGTCAGTACACTAATCTCTGATTACAATACAGATCGGAGAAACCAAAACTTTTATTTTGATTACACATTTTCCACATGGGTATCATCACAGGCAATTAATGGTGATGGCATACAAGCATTTAATTAGATACAAAAAACAACGGTTAAAAATAGTTCTTGGTTACTCTAAAGTTTAAGGCGCCCTCTAACGGTATTTTTTGAAATTAATCTTTACAATTTATTTTCAAGGAAATATTGACATAAAGAATAATTTTAGTGAAAACGGCAAACGAATCGACCAATTTTTCCGTTTTTTATAATCATTTGAAATTTGAACCTCCCCACCCCCATTGAACGCAGTTCAGTTTGCGCTACTTAACCACTCCCAACGATTCAGATTTTCATCTCAAAATTTAAGTTTATGTCTAAGCTTCTAAAAAAATTTCATGAGATGCAAAAAATAACGGTAAAAAATAGTTGTACGTTACTCCAAAGTCTAAAGCGCCCTCTATCGGCATTTTTTGAATTTGATGTTTATAATTTATTTTCAAGATAATACTGACATAAAGAATAATTTTAGTGAAAATTGCAAATCAATTGACCAATTTTTCCGTTTTTTATAATCATTTGGAATTTGAACCTCCTTCCACAGTTCAGTTTGCGCTGCTTAACCACTCCCAACGATTTAGATTTTGAGCTCAAAATTTAAGTTTATGTCTAAGCTTCTAAAAAAATTTAATGAGATGCAAAAAATAACGGTAAAAAGTAGTTGTTCGTTACTGCAAAGTCTAAAGCGCCCCCTGTCGGCATTTTTTGAAATTTATCTTTACAATTTATTTTCAAGACAATACTGACATAAAGAATAGTTTTAGTGAAAACTGCAAATGAATCGACCAGTTTTTCTGTTTTCTATAATCATTTGAATTTTTGGACCCTAAACTTTAATGGCGCCTATCTCCTTCGGAAGACGTTTGGGAACCTTAGTTTCCTGTTTAATATTGTTTGTCTTGATTTGTACTATCAGCCTTTAAAGTTTGTACCATGAATTTAGAAACACCCTGTATATATCACGAAGATATCATAGATCACGATATGATATATTTGGGCCCCTAAAATCACTACTCTTGTTGATTTATGACAATTAACGCATGCGTCATAGCTTAGTTATAACGGAATTGTTTTATTTCATTTTGTAGTAAGTGATATCCTTCTCCGAAGAGACTGGTAGTAATATTAAACCCACAATTATTTCATTTGTAAAGTAAAATTAAACTATCAATAAAAACTAGACAAATTTTCATCTCCAAATGTAGAATACATTTAGTTAGTCTATTCATAATAATCATCGGAATGATCATAATAATCATCATCCGTATAACTGTCTGTAGGTGTTCCGCCGTCAACTGTGGAACTTTTGTCGTCATTCTGAGGATCTTCTGAAAGGCTTTTAATCAGTTTTTTACAATAACTACTTATATCTTTTATATCTGAGTTTTTTAATTTTATACTTTCTCCATCTTCATCAACGCAGACACAGTTATCGCCGAAACATGTATAGGGTTTATAGTTTCCATAATCTTCACAGGAAAGTGTCTGGAAATGTGCAGAATTATCATCTCGAGCACAATCTGTAAAAGCACGAAAATATTATCTATCGGGAATTACGCATATTAATTATTAAACATATATATACACTGTAAAAAAAAATTCAAGAGGTTACTAAAAATTTTTTAGTAAATTTGTATTCCACAGAATTTTTTAGTAACCATTACAAACTTTTTTTTGCAAGCGAAACAAGCATTTCTTTTGTAAACTGAACAAAAGAATTTTTTGTATAACTAACTTAAAAATTTTTAGTATGAGCCACCAAGCAAATTTTAGTAATAGCTTCAAAATTATTTTTAATAACCATTACGTGGGCTCGAAGGGCAGGAGCTTCCTTCGAGCTGCATCCAGACTTCTGGAGCGGAAGATTTTCGGCAAAACCGCAATAGATGGCTGCACCAAACATTGCTACTGCTCCGTCAGGATATTAATAATCCCTTTATTAACGAGTACTTACACTGCATACATTCGGGGCGTATTTGGCAGTGGCCAGTATCGAACCCGGGACCTTTTAGCCTAGAGTCCGTTACTATAACCACTATGCTATCAAGGCCACACCAAGTGAGTTTTAGTAATAGCTATTAAAAATATAAAATTATTAACTCTTCGTTGCTAACTTTTTTCTAGTAATTCTTACAGATTTTCTTGTAACCGACTAAGATTACTAAAATTTTTTTAGTAATTACAAGGATCACTAAAGTTTTTTTAGTAGATCGACACTTTTTTTTTACAGTGTATGTAACAATAATACATATAGAAACATAAAATTCAAACCACTTCGAAATAATACTTCATCTTTTAATTACAAAATTTTGTACAGCTGTAACTTTCCATTTAGCCTTTAAAATATTACTTATAAATGATATTTACTAATACTTACTAATACTTATAATATACTTACAAATCTTTTGTAGTAAAATTAGAACTCTTATTAATATCAAATACAAAGCTTAATTGTACCTTTTTGAAACTATCTCAATTACATCTTATTTTCATTTTTTGCTTTTGAACTAACAACTTTTATTGCCACTTCTTTTCTGAACTCTCAAAACTGATGTTCATATTTTTCTTGGGAAACTAATGTAACCTCGAGTGCAGGATTACCTGGGTAATGTTTTCTCATTTTTTTTATTTAAATGCTCTAAAATTAATTTATTTATTCATTGATTACCTTTTTAAATTATGCTGTGTTTTCAACCAATATTTCTTTAAAACATTATAAGATGTAGTGGGATATGTTAGGAATTTTTATTATCTTAAAACCCCTTACTTTTCTTTAACTCTTCCTGTAGATTATCCTCATTATATAGAACTTGGTGTTACGAATTTAACTAATTCTATAATTAAATTTACGGATGTTAATGTTATTATTCTAACTAATTAAATTTTGTGATAAAAGAAATGATTTTTCATTGAATGAAATTAATTTTATTTATTTTGATTCCTATCTGCATATTTCAGTTTGCAGTTATAGTCTATTAAATTACTGTAATTTCATTAAATGTTTATGTTCGTTACAACATATAATCGGTCATTTTCAAAGACCGCATGCGTCACTGAATCAGAACTTAAAAAAAAAAAAAAAAAAAAAAAAAAAAACTTATTTGCATTTTATTATTCACATGTAAACAAATTTTTATGAACTTTTTTTTAGACTGATTATAGAGTTCAGACTTTGATGTTTGTAAATATCAAATAATTTTTATATTTTATGAATAACAAAAAAGAAAAAAAAAATAGAAAAACTGTTTCCGATTTATGTTATTTTATCGAGAAACGAAATTAGATAGTATTTCATTTGAAAAAAAAAACAAACAAACAGTCGAATTAAACATATTTTTAATCAAAATTAATGAAGGTAACATTTATAAAAGAAAAAATTTATGTTTAAATGTAATTTTAGTCATATTCTTCATTATTCTGAATTGAATTATTTTTAACATTGGCTGTTGGCCAGCTAAATATGTTCTGATAAAATGGCATATGCTATCCTGAACTAATAATTGACACGATGCATAGAATTTGGCTAACGGAGTGGATTATGCAATTATTTATTTATATTCCTGTCTACATATTTCAGTTTACAGTTATATTCTTCTAAATCGCCGTAATCTCATTACAACATATGTAGCCAAATTTAATAAATTTAAAACAAACGGAACTGGTGTATAACTATCCCCTTTCTTAAATTTCATCACTGATTAATTTAAATTGCTCATTTTAAATTAACGGATTTAATTATAAAATTAAAAACGATACTAAGGAGGGTGTGATTGGATTTCACCAAAAATATTAAAATATATATATAAATAAAATAAAACATTTTAAATCACACTACATATATAAATATGTCGAAAATATTATTTAAAAATTTACCCCCCCCCCTCTCCTCTCAAAAAAAGGAGAAAAATATATGTAATAGAGGTCGTATAATATGTATTGAGGTCAGGATTGCAAAAAAATGTTTAAAACATTTTATTATAAAAAAAGGTTGTTAATCACTTACACCTTTATGTATCATATATTATTCTACACAATTTTACTTTATTACTATAGTAGTATCTCTGTTAAATTTACATACATTATTTATTTAATGTTAATTTAACATGTACATACCGGGTGTACCAAAAATGCCTGATGGATTTTAAATTCAATAACTTGCAAACGGTGACAGCTATTTAAAAAATTTTTGCAGGAGGATTATGTATAATGTCAGGAGTTTTTTTACCGTATTTTTTTATTTTAGTTCGAATATCAAACAATAGGTGGGGCTGACGGCTATTGAAGGCCAGGTGATCAGTGCTGAGTGAAGCGTCGACCTGGCCTTCAATCGCCAACTATTATTTGAAATTAGAACTAAAATAAAAAATTACGGTAAAAAAACTAACATTATACATAATCTTTCTGCAAAATTTTTTTAAATAGCTGTCACCGTTTGCATGTTATTGAATTTTAAAATCCATCAGTCATTTTTGGGACACCCGATACATATGTAATATGTACGTACTATTATCCCTTTTTTAAATGCTTATTTTGGTATATTTAATAGCTACATTTATTTTTCTATAAACATCTAATAATAATGAATTTTTAATGCATGTTTTTTGCTTTATCCTTCTTTTATCCTCATTTTATTTCTGTCTAGATTTTTAATAATGTACAGTCAGACTTCGATATCCCGACACGCGGTTTTCCCGTCACTCCACTTATCCCGTCAGTTTTTCAAAACCCCGATTTTTTGTATACGATTTTAATGTAAATAAACTTTGGATTTTACGTCGTTGAATAATTTTCAACTACGGATATCTCGACAATTAGGAAAATTGTTCATTTTTCATAATCCCTCTTATGAGCCCAGAAATTAAGTGCTAAGAAATGTCTTAGCCAAACTTTTTACAAAAGTGTCTAAAATACCCATGGACAAAAAGGATAAATTTTATTTCAGTCGTTTATCTAAATAAAAAATCATACACACTATGAATGAGAGAATCAATGAAGGAGAGATTTCTTCATACGCGTTCTCTATCCTCCAATCCACGACTACTCACCCACTGTGTTTCACACTGAGAGTGCAATGCATATTCACTCAGAGGGATTGTTAAGGCCCCACAATAGTCACAGAAATAGTACTCAAAAAGACCCGGATGATAATGTAAAGTCTATGGGAGCGTTCTTTTCAAATATCTCACTCAAATTTTAATATTTTTACATGATTTTTTTGCATAGGATAGCTGAGGACGCTTCACAACCGGCCCAGTTTTTACTTTTTCGATTTTGCTTATATATTTTTTATATTATAATAGTTTCAAGTTCAGAACCGGTTTTGAAAGTTAAAGTAATTTTTAAAAAAAAATCTGAAACAAAAATTGAAAAAGTAAAAACTAGGCCGGTTGTGGAGCGTCCTCAGCTATCCTATGCAAAAAAATCATGTAAAAATATTAAAATTTGAGCGAGATATTTGAAATGAACGCTCCCATAGACTTTACATTAGCGTTCGGCTTTTACCGCGTGACTAGTGTGTGCTCTTAAACATTTCATTTTCACACTTTATTCGTAATGTTTTAAACTGTTTACAACAGAGTGACAAGAAAGTCTAAGACAGTTCATATATCGTCACCTGAGAATAATAAGGTTCTATCTGTGTTTTTGAAAAAAATTGACTGATCGATATAGAAAGGTTCTATTTCTATCTATGAAGGCATTTTTGCGTCAAAATGATGTTTTATATAATTCACATATGGCCTTACAATAATATTATGAGATTATTTTAATCCAGAAATACCTTCATAAATACAAATAGAACATTTCTATATCGATCAGTCATTTTTTTTAAAAAACACAAATAGAACCTTCCCGTAAAGCATGGTGACGTCACTGCAACGTCGTTGTAAAGTCACATTGTGACTTTGTGACCATCGATTGTCGATGTGACGTCACGTGACGTCAATGTGAAGTCACAGTGACTAAAATGTGAAGTCGTTATGGCCGTTTTAGAGCTTTTTTGTGACGTTTCACAAAGTGGTCACAATGTGACAAATTTGTGAAAAATGTGTCATTTGTGACTAATTTGACATTAACATTGTGACGAAACTGTGACAAAAGCGACGATATTTAAATTGCCAGAAACTTTGTTTTTAAAGTAAATAACATGTTTTGAAGGATATTTATAAATTTCTAAAGATTTTTAAGAAAGTCACATCTCAGTCACAATGTGATGTCACTGAGTGGTGGCATTTTGGTCACAGATGTGATGTGACCAAAGTGACTCACAGTGACGTCACTGTGACCATGCATGCTATCAGGGTTATTATTCGCAGGTGACGACATGTTTAAACATGCTGGTTTCATCCGAGTTTATGAGATCTCGAGTGTGTAAAAGGAAATGAAGAAGACACCCCTCTTCTAATATTGTTTAAAGAATTGTTAGATCGTGAAATAGGTATAACGGGGGGTGAACATCGATTTTTATAAGGGAGTCACCACATCAACAGATGCAATGATTTCTGAAATTGTAAAAGAAAAAAGACAGAAATTTCTTCAGGCTCTGGGATCGAAAGTGATGTGAAGCTAGAATAAATAAGTCTCCAACTACAACCGAAGCATTGCATTGCATTGAAACGATCAAAAATTATGTAACGTCTATTTCCAAAAAAACGGATATTGTTCAAAATTTATTGTACACTCACTTCCAAAAGTTAAGCACGAAGATGTAAAATGCAAAAAAATCAACAAATTCTGCTTTGATTGACACAAAATTCGGCAGGAAAGTAGCATATATATTTATGCACAAAACAAAATCAATAATTATATACAGAAATAAAAACAATATTAAATTTTTATAAGTTTTCAGATAATGACATACTGGAGACTTAAACAGAATTATGTATAAAGTGAAAATAAACAGTATAAAATGAAAAAAAAAAAGACATTAATAGGGTATGTAATCCCCCTTCATCTGTATACAGAGCTAAAACCTTGTGACCATGCTTTCAGTTAGGTCGTCAACCCCCGCAGAATTCAGCAATCGCCATTCTTCTTGTAGAGCAGTTTCCAGCTCAAAAAGAGTGGCTGGAGGAGAGAAACGTAAACATACAGCACGGACGAGAGTATGCCCAAGATTTTCAATGATATTAAGGTCGGTCGAATAAGCTGGCCACGCCATACGCGCAATCCCTTCACGTGCGTTATCGTCCATTAAAACAAAGGTAAAACCAACTGCTGCAGTGTACAATCTCACAATGGGTTCTAGGACTTCATCTTAGAGGTCAGCACGGGCGAAATTTCCAGGCCCGCGCCCAGCCCGAAAGTTAAAATTTCGGCCCGGGCCCGGCCCGGCCCGAACGAAAGAAATATTGGCCCTACCAGGCCCGGCCCGAAAGTTAAAATTTCGGCCCGAGCTCGGCCCGGTCTGGAAAAAGTTTAAAATTCGGCCGGAACCCGACCCGGCTCGAGTGAATTTCTACAGAACATTGATCTTTAATCTTATGGAAGAGTTCTGACCAAAAAAAAATTATTTTAGTCTTTTTTTTTCCATGTTTATAATTTCCATTTATGCAGAAGTGCCGTAGGCTGCGATATTTATGCTTTTAAATGAATCTTTGTTTGTTGTATGTAAATGTTTCAGTTATCACTAGTATTATTAATCCATATTCCCTGTAATGGAGACAAAAAATCGAAAAAGCGGTATATGGTAAAATTTCCAAAGACGAAATCGCTTTGGAACGAAAAAAAATGCACTCCCTTCTTAACAGATGTAAATATTTACTATATTTTTTTTCTCCCGTATTGTTGTATTCATTTTGCATGAATGAACATTTTAAAAGAAACTTTCAGTTTTCAGTTTAAAAAAAAATTCCGTCATAATCATGTTTTTTTTTTTTTTGTGTGTGTGTGTGTTTAATTCTATTTTAAAACGTCTAGTAATCTACGATTCTTTAAAAGGAATAAATTCTAATGTTTAATTGTAGAATAATGACGGCTTAAAAGCATATGCTTTTTTTGCAGAAATTTTTGGGCAAAGCCAAATATTACTGATTTATAAAAAGTCGAGAAAAGGATTTTCATATAGGAAGATTCAATAACAACTGATTATTTTGGTCCATGAAAACTAAGAAGAATGAATCAGTCTCGGCTTCGTACGGAAAAAAAAGTTAGGCCCGGCCGGATACGCAAGCAAAAAAATTAAGGCCCGAGCCCAGCCCGGCCCGGCCCGAAAAGATTAGTGACTAGGCCCGGCCCGGCCCGAGTCTTCAGAAGTAAGGCCCGAGCCCGGCCCGGCCCGAATGCCTTTATTGGAAATAGGCCCGAGCCCGGCCCGCGGGCCGGGCCGGTCCGGGCTCGGGCTTCGGGCCGAGGCCCGGCCCGTGCAGACCTCTACTTCATCTCGATACCGGACAGCCGTCACAGAACCCAGTTTAAAGATGCGCAGGTCGGTGCTGTATCCCAATGAATTCTCTGCCCATACCATAATGTTTCCGCCTCGAAATGCGTAATGTTCGGTGATGTTTTAAGGTTCATTGCGTATTCCTTGTTCACTTCATATCCTTATATGCCTGTTATCTGGCTGCAGAGCAAATCTTGACTCACCAGTAAACATGACATTGCCCCAGTCAGACACAGTCCAATTGACATGTTCCCGGCACCAATTTAATCGTGCCCCTCTTGATTGGAAAGATAGAGGAACACAAACTCGAGGTACCCGGGCGTACAATCCACTCATATGCTATCTTCGGCGTAGAGTAGCTGCAGATATCACCTTACCAATGGACGCTGTAACCATAGATGTCACACGTGTGGAGGTCGCGCTGCGATTCCGGTTAGCTACAATAACAATATATCAATCTTTCGTGGGGGCTGTAACCATTGGGCGACCGACTAGGGGCCCTCAGACAACTGTCTGTGTGGTTTGGAATTGTTTCCATAAACGTGAAATTACACAATGACGAACGCCGAAGAAAAGAGCAACATCTGTGATCGACTGTCCTGCTTCGATGCGCCCCATAGCACGCCTGGCTTCCCTGGCTTCTTATAAGACTGCCCTTTTTGCATATTTCTTGACATGAAAACATGATTGGCTGTTACCAAACATATTTCCATATATCCGTCTATCTCTGCAGCGATTTGCATCCTCTTCAATTCTGATTGGCTTCAAAAAATTAGCATTTTTTTCTCCGTGGTTAATTTTGGGAAGTGAGTCTATAATATAAAAAAAGAATTGTGGGAAGAATATCTAGGGATGCGCAAATTTTAATTCATCAGTATTTCATGTAACAATAGAAAAGGAAATAATCAGAAATTTGACTTTTATCCTTTTAATTTCATTTTTGTGTTTATTTTGTTTAATAATAATGGATTATTGCTTAAAAATACAAGAACAGTTCTGAATTTAAAATTGTTTTAAATTAATAAAAATACCATTTTTATAAACCTATTTTTATGCATCTCCGGTTGCCGCGACACTCCGCTTATAACAACACTTTTTTCTGGTCCTGAGAGTGTCGGAATAACGAGGTTCGACAGAACTATCATGTGTAGTTTTCTCTCCCATTTGGCTCACACATATACAGGGTGATTAAAAAAAGTCCTTCCGGCAATGCCGGGAGGAAGAGGTAGCTTTCATATACTTATTTATTTATTTATTTATTTTAAAGTAAGTTACATTATTCAAAAATACTAAGCTCAAATTAGTGGAAATAATCTTATAAAATTAGTGATTTTATAAGATTGAATACTAGTTTTTGTCAAGACTGAATATTAATAGGAATTTTTAGAAATTAGTCATCTTTTATTCAACCTGGTTTTATTTTAAGCGATTTAGAGAGTCGACAAATTCCACGATATCATAAAGTGTATGCCATTTTAAAGCAACATGATGGATCGTTCAGATCAGACCGTTTCAAAATGTCAGCCATAAGCAAAATTCAAAGTGCTATAACTCAATCATTTTTCAAGATATAGACAAAATAAAAAGTGTTCTGGAATCGTTGTTTTAAGTTTCAACACGTAAAAGAAAAATATTTTTCAACTTTTAATTTTTTCGCATTTAATTTTAAATTTTAATTTTTTTTAAAAATTTAAAATGGCCACCATTTTGAAACAAAATGATGGATGATGCTGGCCAACGAACTCGGTCGAGACATTTGTATGTACTATGTACATAACAAGTTTCATTGAAATCGGTTTATAAATACGCGTGTTATCACGTGACAAAAATCAGATCGTTTCAAAATGTCAGCCATAAGAAACATTCAAAGTGCTATAACTCAATCATTTTGTAAGATATAGACAAAATAAAAAGTGTTCTGGAATTTTTGTTTTAAGTTCTAACACGTTAAAGAAAAATATTTTTCAAATTTTGATTTTTTCGCATTTAATTTTAAATTTTAAATTTTTTTAAAAATTTAAAATGGCCACCATTTTGAAACAAAATGGCGGATGATGCTGGCCAACGAACTCGGTCGAGACATTTGTATCTAATATGTACATACCAAGTTTCATTGAAATCGGTTCATAAATACGCGTGTTATCACGTGACAAAAATCAGATCGTTTCAAAATGTCAGCCATAAGAAAAATTCAAAGTGCTATAACTCAATCATTTTGTAAGATATAGACAAAATAAAAAGTGTTCTGGAATTTTTGTTTTAAGTTCTAACACGTAAAAGAAAAATATTTTTCAAATTTTGATTTTTTTCGCATTTAATTTTAAATTTTAAATTTTTTTAAAAATTTAAAATGGCCACCATTTTGAAACAAAATGGCGGATGATGCTGGCCAACGAACTCGGTCGAGACATTTGTATGTACTATGTACATACCAAGTTTCATTCAAATCGGTTCATAAATACGTTAGTTATCGCATGACAAAAATCAGATATATATATATATATATATATATATATATATATATATATATATATATATATATATATATATATATATATATATATATATATATATATATATGTCAACATTTGAAAGGAGGGTGGTTTTGGGGTCTGGGGGTCATGATCGGTAAAAATATACCAAAATTTTCCGGAAGTGCTTTCCTCCGGACGGCTGCAATAGGTAGCTTTTTACTTTTTGTAATGAAAGCTACCTAAAAACGTGGACAAAATTATATGACAAATCAAGCATACAATAACGATAAAAAATCACATAGGAACATAGGATCGCAAACTACTTATTGAGTCATAAATACAGGGTGTTTCATTCTAGCTACACCCGGTTTGAAAGTAATAATTTTGAGGAAAATAAAAATATTGTAATGAAAATGCAACAATATGTATCTTATTTTGTGTGAAATGTGATAAAGTTACGAAAAGATCTGGAAAAATATACAGGGTGTTTCGCTACCAGACCGACAAACTTTGAGGGGTGATAGTAGACATGAAGACAAACATTATTAAATAGGAAACCATGGGGCGCAAACGTCTTCTGTAGGAGTTAGGAACCATTAAAGTTTAAGGATCAAAAATTCAAACGATGATAAAAAACGGAAAAAAGGGTCGATTCGTTTGCGATTTTCACTAAAATCATTCTTTATGACACGATTTTGAAAAAACAAATTATAAAGGT
Organism: Maratus speculifer; assembly: GCA_964019185.1. Taxonomy (NCBI): domain Eukaryota; kingdom Metazoa; phylum Arthropoda; class Arachnida; order Araneae; family Salticidae; genus Maratus; species Maratus speculifer. Next base: position 413,281,255 of record OZ025293.1, on the reverse strand, counting down.
TACATTCAAAAATTGTCGATAGAGGGCGCTTTAGACTTTAGAGTAATGAACAACTACTTTTTACCGTTATTTTGCGCATGGAATTAAAATTATTTTAAAGTTTAGACTTTAACTTAAATTTTAATCCCAAAATCGGAAACATTGGGATCGGGTAACTGGCGAAAATTTAACTGTGAACAGAGGGGTGGATTTTAAACATTCATAAACATTATACAAACTGATCGATTTTGTTGCGGTTTGCGTGTAGTTCATTCCCTTGGTAATTATTTTATTCCAAATAACTTAGAGCTCTTGTGTATCCATTTTTGATAGAGGGCGCTTCCGACACATCTCCGACATTTCAATGGCATTATCCTGTGTGTTTTACTACCAGACCAACATACTTCCAGGAAGTGTTAGGGATGTAAAGCGACTCGGAATCATATAGAAATGTAACACTGAAAATGCCTTAGCGAGCTGTGGTTAAAAGAAGCAGAGAAAAAAGCAACAGAAATAGATAGTGAAACAGCAACACGTTAATGTGGCAGAAAGCAATTTAATTAAAGGTTTTACTACAAAAGGTATGCGAAATTACGACCAGAAGTAGCCGGGCATGCTTGACAGCAGCGTTGCATGCAATTCCTTACGCTTTGAAAGATTCCTGGCATCTCGGATAACTTTCTGGCAGCTACAGAAATTCTAGCTGACAGGTCTTCCACTGACGGTACAGGAGTCTCATACATTCAACTTTTCATTTGATCCCAGCAGAAGAAGTCCATACAGATTCAGATTCAGATTGAGCCAGGTGCGACGATCTGGCAGGCCAACGAACCGGGCCACCACTACAAATCCACCGCTGTCCACATGTTATGTTGAGGTGTCTTCCAACATCATTGGTAAAATGTGGAGGAGCCCCATCGTGCTATAGAGTGGCGCAACGAAAGAGGAACACGTGCTTTTACCAGAAGTTTCAACAGAACGTGTTGTAGAAATATCAAGTGGCTTTTTTCTCTGCTTCTTTTAACCCTAACTAGTAAAAAAGATATTTTTGGCCTTACATTATATTATGATTCCGAGTCGTCTTTGCATCCCTAACACTTCCGGGAAGTATGTTGGTCTGGTAGTAAAACACCCAGGAGTAATGCCATTAAAATTTCGGAGATGTGTCGGAAGCGCCCTCTAACAAAAAATGGGGACACCAATGCTGTATGCCATTTTGAACAAAATAATTACCATGGGAATGACCTACACGCAAACCGCAATAAAATCGATTAGTTTGTCAGATGTTTATGAGCGTTTAAAATATCCTCCTCTGTTCACAGTTCAATTTTAGCTAGTTACCCGATAACAATGTTTCTGATTTTGGGCTTAAAATTTAAGTTAAAGTCTAAACTTTAGAATAATTTCAACTCCGTGCACAAAATAAGGGTGAAAAGTTGTTGTTTGTTACACTAAAGTCTAAAGCGCTCTCTATCGGCAATTTTTGAACGTAACCTTTAAAAATTTTTTACAAACAAAACGTGATATAAAGAATGATTTTAGCGAAAACCGCAAACGAATCCACCCTTTTTTCCGTTTTTTATAATCGTTTGAAGTTTTGGACCTTAAACTTTAATGGCCCCTGGCTCCTACGGAAGACATTTGCGCCCCATGGTTTCCTATTTCATAATGTTTGTCTTCATGTGTACTATCACCCCTCAAAGTTTGTCGGTCTGGTAGCGAAACACCCTGTATTGCTCAAGCAATCGATGATACTGTATAAACTGATTATCACAGTCCAAAATGTGCGGTGCCAAGTGCATATTTCTGGTGCGCATAATGCAAACGTCTATCACTTTTGTGATAGTGAGAATGTCTGTTAAATGTTTCATTATAATATACTTCAGTTGTCTGAAATTTATTACCGTCAGACCAAATTGAGTTACGATGAATCACCCTGTATTTCTGACCCAATAAGTGGTTTGCGGCTCTATATTTTTTATCCTTGTCGTATGCCTGATTTGTCATATCAATTTGTCCACATTTTTTTGAATCACTTTGTATATTAGTTTGCATTTATGTAATTGTAATGTAATTAATTATTTGCACCAGTTTTGGATGTCAGTACAGGTTCCTCATCCATAATCTTTTTTACTTTTTCTCAAACTTGGTTGATGCTACTTTATTCATGGCACATGATTTTGGTATGTACCCAGTTGAATCTTTGACAATTATTTTTGCTTGGCGAGTTGTTTTTGATAGTTTATAATATTTTTGTTTGTCAAATTTTCATTTATCCCTTGATTATGTTACTTAATTTCAATCATCTCAAGTTTTTTGATGCGTTATAAGGAACTTAATATTCTCCATTTTAAGCCTTAAGAGGTTATTTCATTCTAAAGAAAATATCCGTTTGCTATTACTAATCCTGTGAAAGAAATTTCTAAAAATATCTCGGATGTATTTTAACATTTTTAAATGATTTTTTTGCACTGGATAGCTGAGACTGATCTGTATGTAAGCCGTTTTTATTTTTTTGATTTTCTTTAGAGATATTTTTATGAGGGCGCTTTCATTTTCGGAACCGATTTGGAAAACGAAAGCACCCTCATAAAAAATATATGCAACGAAAATCGAAAAAGTAAAAAATGGCCTGCATTCAGACCAATCTCAGCTATCCAATAAGAAAAAATCATTTTAAAATATTGAAATGCAACCGAGATATCTTTATAAAATTCTTCCATAGGATTAGCATTAGTGAATGGGTCTTTTCATTTGACTGAAGTAGCCCATTAAACCGACAATAATAGATGGAAATAACATACCTTTACTATGAATTATAGATACGAGACTCCTCTGACGATAACTCTCATATTCATAACTTTTTTTTTTATTTATTTTTGTATTTTAGCCCTCTTGTTTAGCCCCTTTTTATCTTTTATTTAAAAATTTATTTTTCAACCAACTTGGTTACATGTTAGCTCGGTGATTTGTGGATAACAGACAATCTTGATCATGTGACAGTCATGTGGAATCAAAGTATCGTGGTATACAAGTAAATATCTACATGGAAACACCTATAATTAAATAGTTTGCTATAAAATTTATTAGTAGAGCATATATTCTCTTAAGTTGTGTATTTTAATTATACAAATATGCATTAAGCTTTTTAAGAAAAAAATATTTGTAAAAAATGCTATAATTCATCAGAATTAGTTAGTCAGTTATTATTATTATGAGGTGATATTGGTAAATATGAAAAATGTAAAATTGTATAATATAAACTGAAGATTATAATTTAAAAAAAAATAACTAGTTTGCTGCTAGTGCCCATTTCTGAAAAAAAAAAAAAAAAAAAAAAAAAAAAAGAATCGCATCATGATACGTTCAAAAAATGGTATAACTCAATCAAAAGACATCATTGCGCACTCAATGTTACAGCACACTCAAAAATGGCACAATGCAGCATCTTGTTAAAAATTCACCCAAAAATAAAATCTACTTACAGCATGACATACTAAAATTTTTGGCCTTTGCTAACTCTGCAGCATATGATCGGATTCCTTCACCTTTTTCATCAGTGCAAACACACCTAGAAAGAAAGTATTTTTGAGAATGCGTATTTCATATTCAAATTTTCAATTAATCAAAGCAATGAATTTTTTTTCTACTTGGAAACTCAATCATTAGGCAATACTAATCCTTGTAAATTAAACAAATACTTTTCTATAATTTATCTCGTACAAAATATTTTTAGAAGCATTATTATAAATCACATTCTCGAAATAATTTTCATTTCTTTAAAAGAGTTTTCTCTCTCATTTATCGTATTTCTACAATAAAAACAACATATAGATCCGTGGTTTTTATTTTCCTAAAACGTGTCGGAATGAAGCAACAACGGAAACGTGAAGCAACAACGGAAAATATGAAAAAAACGCATAGGATGTTTTTTAATCGTAAAAACGTTGTGGATCAAAAAATTACTGGCCGATGGCGCTGGTATGCATAAAATGAAGAGGGTGTAAGCAATTTAGACTGAAAAACCCGTTTCTTCGCAGCATCTGACAAACTTCAGTATCCCAACCGCCGTCCCCTGAATACTAGGCTTGTTTGTTAACATAAACTGGGGGTTGTTCTAGGTGGATTTTTGAAAAGCTTTTCTATGGTCTCTTGAGTATAGACACCAGTATATTTCAAAAGAATTTTGACTTATTTAATTTCAGAATAATCAAGCGGAAGACAACTTAAAAATTATTGTTATTCAAATCCAAGGGACAGTATAAACGTTGAATAAAATCAGTGTACGACAACTACACCATTTTCATTTGTTAGCGCGCAGGCCTAGTGTTCAGAGTAAAGTAACTGGGACTTAAAGAACTGAGAGTAATTGAAACTTGCTTCGAAGAAACGGGTCTTTCAACATAATTTGCATACAACTGCTTCATATTATGGATACCAGCGTCATCTATTGATATTTTTTGAAATACATTTTTTTTTATTATAAAAAAAATCTAGCTCATAAAACAAGACTAAAAACCGCAAAAAATGTTGAGAAAACTATTAACAACTTTTAACTATCCTATTTGTTTATCTATCTATCTATTTATGTGTATATATATATGTATATTAATGATTAGTTTATCATTAGTGATAAGTATATTTTATCATTATAGATTACATTCAAATGAATTTTTTTTGGATTAAACTTTATTTTAACGGCTAGAGGCAGCTGATGAAAAAATCTTTGTGGCTGAATTTGTTGACTGAATACCGTTCTTTAGGATCTTCAGCTCAAATAAGTACTCAGGGAAAAAAACTGCGCTTGTTTTTATAGATTTCATACGTAACTGTCATTATAAATCGTATTTGATGCATATTTTAGATTCAGTAAACCCTAATGCATAAATAATGTTATGATATAGTATTTACATATTAGCAGTCCCTTACGTAAATTTTGGCTTCTCTCTATATCTCTCTATTCTCTCTATATTTTTCACATTTTAATGGTCGGTTTTCTTGACTTTTATTTTATTTTTTAGCAGGTATTCTTAAAACAATCTTTAACCTTTTCATACCTCAATTTCCATACACCTTTAAATTAGATGGGTCACGTACCAAAAAAGGTTGGGAACCGCTGATCTGAGGAATCGACCTATTATACTACCTCTGACAATAAAGTTCGGTGAATGAATTCAGAACGACCGATCTGGCAACACTGGAGAAACAAAACGCTGCACCTGAATAGAGGCAAGTGTAGACCATCTTCCTCCACCGTTGTTTAGTTGAGCGTCGATTATGTTCGGTGAAAGACGTGCTGTACTAAGTACTTGTTCAGTGTGTTAGTTCTTAACTGAGAACAGGAAAATGAACGTATAAAAGATCAGCTTAAAGTTTGGTTTTTAAGCTTTGCAAGACACCGAAAGCAATTCATGAGGGATGGCGCAAATTGAACACCTACCATACTCGTCAGATCTCAATCCACCAGACTTCTTCCTATTTTCACGACTCAAACTTTCTTTGAAAGAGATTTGACCATATTGCTGACATCAAACGAAACGTGACGAAGCTTTTGAACTTCATCCCAAAAGAAGACTTCTTGCGAATTTCCCAGGACATGTATAGAAGATCTCAGCGGTGCATAGTTAAAGGAGGTGACTATTTTGAAGGATGGTATGGTAACTTTCGTTACTATTTCATCTACATTAATGCTACAGGACTATTCACCGAACTTTATTGTCAGAGGTAGTATAACCGGATTTTTTAGAACGCTAACATCAAAAGTTTTAAGCCTATTTCTCGATATGACATTGGCTGATTGGTATTCGCCAGTTAGAAATCCGCTATAAATCAAGGTGTTACAAAAATAGCTTATCCTGTTTTATATATTTGGACATCTGAATGTGAGCATCTAACATTGTCAAGAAATAGGAAAGAAATCGAGTTTGCAAATGTGTTGAAAGTATTCGCGTTCTTCGGAAACATATTGTAACGCCTTCAGTCGGCGTTGTAAGGTAGTAAAGCGGGCAAGAGGCTTGAGTTAAATTCACTTAATTATTTATTATATTGATTCAGTGATTAAACATCATTACATCCCTTTTTAAAGATTTAGATTCTTAACACCGTTCGAAAGTTTTTAGAGTCAAGTCTTTCCAAGAGAGCTTCACCGCCACTCTCCTGACAATAATCTCTCATGTTCTCTGCACAAGTGCACTTCGCCACCGAGTCCCGCTCCTAGAGAACAGACTTCACCGCCTGCCTGCATGGGATCCACAATTGAACTCCCCGCTCACTCTGCATCCTCTCCTATTTATCATTTTCTCTCTCATCAATCATCTTTCCGACATCCAGCTGTTCTGTCCTTCGACTCCAAGGGCCAACGCGCTGGGGGAGAGAACCATAGGGTTAAAGCCGGAGCGCACGGACGATCAAAGAACACCACTTGTGTGGTCGCGGTAAATACAGAGACAGCGTCCATTAGACGGAAGTGTTCCTCTTAAAACGACCTTTTAGAAATGTTTGTCTGCTAATGTCAATATTGACGACTGAGGGTGATGTATTGATCTGTTTTGAGACTTCCAACACTCTGCGGCTTTTAGCAAAATTTGTGGGTGGTATACTACTTAGGACTGAATTCATCACAATATTTTTTTAGACCACCCTTCCACCTTCAGCTTTCATATAAGATCTATTGGAGAAATTTTTAGGTTTTTAATTGTTTTTTGCTGTTTAATCTCTAATTAACACAAAGATTTATAATGTTAATAATTTTTCTTTTAATTTGTTATTCGCGTTATTTTGTTACTCGCCCGGCCTTGTTCAGTGGGTAAAAAATATGTTTTTCGCATAAATTTCAAAAAACTGATAAAAATAAATGACAATATGGAAGCGTTCAGATGATGAAAGTTCGGCTAGTTTATGTTCTAATAAACACTCTATTACCATTTACAATACTTCTGAGTGAATCATACTTTATGGCTAATATACTATAACAAATTTAAGATTTCGTAATGAAGCAAAATTTTAACAAATATGCAATAAAACTGCATAATTAAAAAAGTCTTTGCAACTATTGAAATAATACTAATATTATTAATCATTACTATTTTTATAGCACTTTGAAATTGTACTTCGGATGCACACAGACGCTGAGAGGTGAGAGCGTCAATTCCAATCACAGTTTTTTAAAAGAAAAACGGTCTAGTATAACCTATGCGTTACACTGTGTTTTATTATATTTGTTATAATACTGAAAATTTATAGGTGCATTGGTAATTTAGCAATAATTCTCCGGAAATTTTCATACACCATTATTTGTCATATTAACGATAAATGGTCATAAAATGTTAACACTCACCTTTTAAAACACATAGTAAACACAAAAAAAAGAACATCAAAAGCACAAAGAAGTTTGTGATGTTTTATAAAACTTCTGGTATTAACAGCACATTTTGTTTAGAGATCAACACTTTAGTTTATTCTAGAAAATAAAGCCTATAGATGAGCTTAAACTTGCTTCAGGTGATTTTTTAAAAAGAACCACGGATTAAGGAAAAGAGGAATACACTGGTGGAATCATTAGATACTGAAGGTTTAAAACAGATAAAATATTTTTTAAAAGTAATTACAGAAAAAGTATTTTTTTATACGAGAGATATTTTTCCAAGAGATAAATTAGAGAGGTCCTATATAATTTGCCAAATTTTAAATTGGAGAAAAATTGAAATTAAAATTTAACTAGTACCTATCTGGAAGACATTGTTTCGGTGAAAATGTGCCATCAGGATCGCAGGCTACTTTATCAATGCCATGGATTTTAACTCCCTTTTCCCGAAAGTCGTAAGCTAGTTTCTTGGTCCTTTGGAGTTCTTTTTCACAGTCTTTTAGATACCCCTCTGGATGAATCTTCTCTTTATCTACGAAAATATACAAACATAAAATTAGACAGAACAAAATCATTTCGATATTTTAACTGTGGCCAATTCCTTATTGTAAAACAGTATGATTATTAGCAGTTGATTAGGTTAACGCATATTATTTGTCGGCTCACAGTGAAAAAAATTCAAGTATTTCTGAATCTGCAAAAATAAGATACAACCACAAACGAAAGATATGCAATAACCTCTTCAGAGTACCCATGATTTTTTTTAAGTTCTTTATTTTTAAAAACCTCCGAAACCAATATGTTATAGAGATACTCATATTTGATTGAGTATTAAAAAAAAAAAAACTTTTTGTTAAACAATTATAGTTTAGTTTTTTAAAGACACAAGAAAAGGCATAAAATAAAATAATAAAAAATCAAATCAAAAGTTTATTATATTCAAATTTACTATATACAGTGGCAGTTAAAAGTTTCCGGAAAGCATAAATTTGTTAATTTATAAGTATACCTATATAAAAAGAAATCTCAATGTGATACTTATACATTTTATTTGCACAATAGTCAAGAAATTATTTATGACATAACAAATAAGCACCAATAAATTTACTTGACAAAATTAATTGCAAAGGGAAACGTATGTTCTCATAAGTTTTCGGCCATTTTAGCAAGTAAAAAAAAAAAGAAAAAAATGGTGCTACAATAGAAAATAATATTGATAAACAGCATTTATAATTTGTGTTTTGTGGTCATACACTTAGCAATAAGTACTACGGCTCAGTGACGTGGTATCGGTTCAATAAACTGTTGGAGATATTCTATGGTAAGTTTTTAGGTAGATTTCGTATGAAATACTACCTATTGCATTCTCTCCCATGTTGGAATTGCTGAAAACTTTTTGCAGATCTACACCGATAATGACTTCTAGACCCCAAAACTGCCACCAGTAAAAAAGTTTATCTATCTATCGGTGTATATAACTTTCTTTTAGACACGATAACGTCCATAATTATGCTCAAATCTTCTTCAAACTTTTACATAAAATCAATGAGCATAAAATCTCGGCCGAGTTCGTTAATGGGCAAAATCGGACCAAGGGGGTGGAAATAGGGAGGGTTTTTGTGAAAACCGAAAAAATGCGATAACTTCTTACTTAAAATAGATATCGAATCAGTTTAAAGTTTATATTACTTCTAAAAAATGGACTAAAAGTTTATGCTTGACAGATTTTTAATAAAGTTAAAAATGGGCTCAAGGGGCGAAAAAAGACAAGGTTTTTGGGAGAAAAAATTCATAACTTCGTCAATTCTCAAGATATCAAATCCAGCTAAATTTTTTATAAATGTACTCAACATTATCTACAACTTTTGTATATACAAGTTTTTGATAGGACCAACTTTTACATATGAAAAAAATTAAAAACGGAAAGAAAAAGGGGGGGAGGAAAAAGAAAAAAAATCCTTAACTTACTCAATTCTTAAGCAATCATATCTAATTAAATTTATTTTACATCTTCTCAATAATATCTACAAATTTTATAGCAACAAGTTTTTCATAGGACAAATTCTTATCGCAAAAATAAATTAAACAAAAACAGGAGTTAGAGAAAAAACCTTAAATCCAATATATCCAGTGCTTATATTCTGACTCATTTTTAAATTCATTTTTGATTTTAAACGCATCCAAATGGCAGATCCTCTTATTTAGAAACTATATAATGTGACGCATTGGCCAGTGTTTTGATAAAGGCAGAATATATTTAAAAAAAAAAAGGCTGCCAAAAAGGGGATTTTGAACAGAATATCCCGAAGTAATAGCGATCGAAAAATTGAGGAAGTACGACAAACTGCATTTTTTCTGAGTCATTTCTAAATCCATTTTTGATCTCAAACGCATCCAATTTATAGGTCCTCTTATTTAGGAACTATATAGTGGGACGGATTGGCCAGTTTTTTGATAAAGGGTAATATATATTTAAAAAAAGCTGTCAAAGTGGGCACTTTGCACAAAATTTCCCAAAGCGATCTTGATTAAAGAATTGAGGATGTATTCAAATAACAAATTGGTTATTTTATGACTCATTTTTAAATTCAATTTTGCTCTCAAAAGCATTCAATTGACAGTTTTTTGTTATTTAGGAACTATATAATTTGCGTATTGGTCGATTTTTTAATAATAAAGTCAGAATATTTCAAAATCTGTTTTCAAAATGGGCATTTGAGCCGAATTTCCTTTAAGATGATTTTGATAAAATCAGTTCTTACATAAAAATGAAATTAAAATTTTTTCAAAAGCGGCCAAATAAAATAGTTATACTGGGTTTATCGCTAATAATATTTTATTTTTTGTTGTTGAAATGAAAACTCTTCGAAATCTACCTACGCCAAGCCGAAAGAGATTTTTTCCACTCTTCTCGCAATTTTTGGGAAATTTATGCTGAATTGAAATATTTATAATTCTGCACATGTTTATAAAATTCGTTCCGAAGATTTTCTATTGGATTCAGATCACGTGATTGGGCTAGCGATTTCGAAAGCATTTTTTTCTTTTGTGCGGATGCCATTGCTTGAAGAGCTTGCATGTATATTTTGGATCGTTATAATGCTGAAACAAAAAGTTGCGAACACGATTTTTCCTCTAATAAGGCAGTAAATGATCTTGCAAAATATATTTATACATTGCACCATTCGTTCTTATACATTGTACAATTCCGTTCGGATTTCAACTAACGGACCGATATCTTTTCCAGAAAATGCTCCCAACAGTATAACGTGTCCTCCGCCATGTTTTATTGTAGAAATAACATATCTGGAACCATATTTTTTGTGTTTAGGTCATCGTACACTCTTAAAACGAAAGAGCTGATTTGGCTTCTCATGAAAGAGCTGTAATTTTTTCGATCATAAAAGAGTTGTTTTTCAAACGATTAAATCTTCTTGATCTAAATTGGTTGTTTAAATAGCTCAACTTCATTTAAATTGGTTAAAAACAACTCGTAAACTTGAGATATTTCAACTCTTTTTTGAGAAGCTGCCTTTCAACATTGAGATGAGTGGATTTCAGCTCAACTTGAGGTATTTTGTGGCTGACTTTTTAAGAGAGTACGTATTTCTGCTATCACTCCAAAACGGCTCAACTTCGATTCAACGGAAAAAAAGTATCTTTTCCAAGTTTTCACTTCACCAGTCTTTGTGTTTTTTGGGAAACGCTAGTCCGCCCCACTTGACTATTTTAATTTATGAAATATTTTTTAACACCGATTCTTCTATAAAATTCTACGTCACGTAAGCATATTGACACTTTAGACCGACTTATTTCAGCAATATTTTCACTCCGTAAATCGCGGGAGATTGCAATGGCATTTTTATGCGAGTCAACCACTGCTTTTCTCCTGATAATTCTGTTTATACGAACAGTTGTTTTCAAGATTTTCCCAGATCTTGGCAAGTATCGAAGGCCATGGCCATCTTTATATTTTTTGAAAATATCATTCACAGTAGATTTTTTGATCAATAATTTTGTCACAATCTCATGAGAGAATTAAGCCTTTAACGACAAGAAAAAAATACTTGTTACAAACAATAATTATTGAATTTTTCCTTCATTTCAATTATGTTATTCACGTTGGTACAAACACTGCCAAAAAACTATCTTAACGATAGTAAAACTAATGAATGACGAATTGTCGGAAACTTTTGCACACGCGAATTTCGAATTCCGCCCTTTTGTATTAAATGTCCTTAGTATCCAATCAAAATGATCACATGGTCAGAGGTCACTTGCATATTCTTAACTTTTGGAGCAATTGCGCTTCTTCGCTAAAACATTCTGGCTAATAAATAAATAATATATATAAAAAAAAAAACTGACTGACTGGAAACTTTTGACCACCACTGTATATAGAAATTCCCCAAATCCACTGCTATGATGTTATTATTATCCATTCAAGAGTCAAAACATTATGACCCTTCTCACATTTTGCAATGAACTCGCATGGAGGACTTGGAAGGCACTTAAACTGGAAGAAATGGCATTTAAATGCTTCTAGGGAGTCTCAGTAATCATTTTTGCGCTTACGTCTGCTTCTGAGGGTAAAGACTGCAGATCTAAGCTATTTTGATAGAGTGCAGAATTCAGTTGGCTGCCAACTCAGAAGGAGTAACTTCGAAACTGCACATCTCATGGGTTGTTTGGGACATATCGATGTTAGTACTTGTAAAAAGGGGATGAATGACGGTGAAACCACCAGTAGAAGCCATCGCGTTGGACTTCAAGTGGTTATCAAATAAAAAAAAATCCCTGTCGGCTGGGCCTATAGGCGGAGGTAGATTTCGAAGAGTGCTCAATTCAACAAAAAAATATATGATTAGAGATAAACCCAATTTAATAACTTCATTTGGCCGTTTATGAAAAATTTTTAATTTCATTTTTCTTCAAAAACTGGTTTTATCAGAATCATCTTAAGAAAAATTCAGCTCAAATGCCCGTTTTGACAATATATTTTGAAATAGATTCTGAATTTATTAAAAAAATCGACCAAAACAGTACATTATACAGCTCCTAAATAAAAAAAAAACCTGTCAATTGAATGCATTTGAGAAAAAAATTGAATTTAAAAATGAGTCATAAAATAACCTATTTGTTGTTTGAATACATACTTAATTCTTTATTCATGATTGCTCGGAAAATTTTGTGCGAAATACTCACATTGACAGCATTTAAAAAAATATATTCTATCTTTATCAAAAAACTGGCCAATGCGTCACAGTATATAGTTCTTAAATAAGAGGATCTGTAAATTGGATGCGTTTGAGAGCGAAAATGGATTTTAAAACGAGTCATAAAAAACGCAATTTGCTATGTGAAAACTTCCTTAAATTTTCAAATCACAAAGACTTCGGGAAATTCTGTTCAAAATACCCTTTTTGGTAGCCTTTTTAAAAATATATTCTGTCTTTATCAAAAAACCGATCAATGCATCACATTATATAGTTCCTAAATAAGAGGATCTGTAAATTGGATGCATTTGAGAGCAAAAATGGATTTAAAAACGAGTCAGAAAAAAACGCAATTTCTTATTTGAACACTTCCTTAAATTTTCAGTCACAATGATTTCGGAAAATTCTGTTCAAAATACCCTTTTTGGTAGCCTTTTTTGAAATATATTCCGTCTTTATCAAAAAACTGACCAATGCATCACATTATATAGTTCCTAAATAAGAGGATCTGTAAATTGGATGCGTTTGAGAACAAAAATGGATTTAAAAACGAGTCAGAAAAAAACGCAATTTCTTATTTGAATACTTCCTTCAATTTTCAGTCCGGATGACTTTCGGAAATTCTGTTCAAAATACCCTTTTTGGTAGCCCTTTTTGAAATATATTCTGTCTTTATCAGAAAATTGACCAATGCGTCACTTTATACAGTTTCTAAATAAGAGGATCTACCATTTGGATGCGTTTAGAATCAAAAATGAATTTAAAAATGAGTCAGAATATAAGCAGTTTGGATTTGAGGTTTTTTCTCCAACTCCTATTTTGTTTAATTTCTTTTTGCTATACGAATTGATCCTATGAAAAACTTGTCAATATAAAAGTTGTAGATATTTTTAAGAAGATGTAAAATAAATTTAATCAGACTTGATATCTTAAAAATTGACGGAGTTATGGATTTTTCTCTTTTTTTCAGCGCCCATTTTCTTTTCGTTTTTAATTTTTTTCGCCGGTAAAAGTTGGTCCTATCAAAAACTTGTAAATACAAAAGTTTTATATAATTTTAAGAACATTTACAAAAAATTTAGTTGGACTTGATATCTTGAAAATTGACGAAGTTATGAATTTTTTTCTCTCAAAATCCCTGTTTTTTTCGCCCCTTGAGCCCACTTCTAAATTTATCAAAAATCTGTCATGCATATACTTTTGGCCCATTTTTAAGAAGTAATATAAACTTTAAACCGATTCGATATCTACTTTAATTAAGAAGTTATGGCGTTTTTTCGGTTTTCACAAAAACGCCCCCTATTCCGACCCCCTTGGTCCGATTTTGCCCATTAACGAACTTAGCCAAGATTTTATCCCCTTTGATTTTATGTATAAGTTTGGTGGAGATTGGTGAAAAATTATAGAAGTTATCGTGTCCATAAAAAAGTGAGATATATATATAGATAGATAGATAGATAGATATATATAAACTGGTGCGATTGCAATAGGTAGTATTTCTTACCAAATCTACCTAAAAATGTCGGAGACTATTACCTTGGTTAAGCAAAATTGGCACAAGAGACTGACTCAGTTTACATCCCAAGACGATACAGGTCGAAGTGGAATTCTTGCGGAGCATGTAGTTCAGCTAACACTGTTGAATGTGAGACTGCATGGCTAACGTCCCATTCATGTCTTCCTATTGACCAAGCATCCGCGCCAAATATTCCTACAAACTGAAATATGAAGAAGAGCCAGAAATGCTATTGTTTTCCTCAGATGAGAAAAACCTTCTCCAGGTCCAGAAAGTGAACCACAAAAGGATCGGAGGCTATATAAAATCTCCGAAGGTGTTCTGACCGTCATTTACAGAAATTTCTAAACTCACCTGATGGTTCTGGTGGGTTGTGAATTGAGAAGACGATCTGATGTCTCTACATTTCTTACTTCTTTGTGCCAGATTCTACGGCGCTGTTTATAACGAGGTATTAAAGCTCTGGATTACTTTTGTCGCACGTGGAAGGCCGGGAGGCAATACATTTTTCAACAAGACTACACCATGCCATACAGCCTATATAGCCCAATAATGGATGACCGAAAACTTTCATGACCATGTCATCCTCAATTTGTTGCTCCCTAGGTATTCACTCCGTGGTCTAGTACGTAAGTGGCGGGGTTAAGAAAGATTTTATTAGGCTTCCACACAACACTGTTGTGGCTCCTAGGGCACCTTTTGTAAGCAATGGCAGATGTTCCCAAAACACATCTGATTACTTCTTGTAGTTAGTTTCGACAGCGTATAGAGGCTGTTATTGCAGTTGGCAGCGGTTTCAGTGCTACCCATTGTGTATATGATAACCTGTACATAACATTAAAATATATAAAATGCTCTAACTCCAGTGTTTGTTCAGGTTTTAAGATGTAAACAGACGAAGTGACAAAATATTATCAGTACCGGCATCCTTTATTGTGGCGATGCAGTGTTTTTGATCTTTAATAACTTTTAGGGGCAGGGAACTGATGCTTTGCAAAACAGGAATCTTTCGCTCAAGTAGGGTTGTTCTCTTTACCTCCTGACCCATTGTAGATTTCCCCTCATTCTCTTATGAATCTTATGAATAAACCGCAGAAGGGTCTTAAAGAAAGGATTTCCTAGGAATCGGTTAAAGCCAGTCGGAACAAGCGTGTGCTTGCAGTCTTAAAGATGACGTTATTTTGCCCTAAAATGTCTGTCACACCCTGTATGTAGATTAAATGTATGTTAATAAATTACAATCCATATAATCTAGAGCCTAGTTCAGAGCAATGTTTGAATGCAGATGGTGGCCATTTCTTAAACACTGTTACATTCGCACAAAGCAAAGTAAACCAATTGAAAAATCTTCACTACTGCTTAAGTTAGCAATAAAGATCTCGTTTCGGATAAGCAGTGTGGATTCCTGTGTTTTTGTCTAATTAAATGGATTGGGATCCTGGTTTCCTATGTCAACATTGATTTTTGTAGTATTTTCTAAGATATCTTAAAGTTTGTCCATAATTTTTATATATTTGTTTAACCCCTTGCGGCGCGGTGGTATATCTATGAAACCACTTAATTTTAACTTGCAAACGTGACATCGGCACCGGAATTTTGGTTAAAAAAATTATGGTTTATTAAATGCGTGAAATATAGGTTTTTTTTTTTTTTTTTTTTTTTTTTTTTTTTTTTTTTTTTTTTTTTAAATTTACAAATAAGGTTAGTTTCAAATTCCGGTGTCAGTCATTAATTTCAACACTTAAGCAATGAATTTGCCCGGTGCCGCAAAGGGTTCATGCATAATTTTCTTAAAAGGAGAAAATAAATCCTTAAAGAGATGTTAAATATTATTTATACTCACAGCAATCTAAATTTTGTAGAAAGTCTATTCTAACTAGATCACTTTTGATATCACCAGTATTCACGTCAGCACAATAACAAAGATTACCAATGCATTGCAAGGTGTCAAAGCTTCCCGCGGAAGTGCAATGTTCATGCGGCTTCACATAAAACGATAAAGAATCTTTCTCAATTTCATGCTGTATGTGTCGAGAGCAATCTAAAAAGTTAAAAATGTTATTAATTACTATTTATTGTTTGCATTAGCTGTTAACAAGTTATTGTATTTTCCTTGAATAAAAACAAAAATGTAAACAACAATAAAAAAAAAAATACATTGCTTACATTTACATTCCTCGAAAAATTTTGTTTGATGAGGGGCTATATCCAAATATTGTACGTGCCATATTGTGTATGCTATATTCACACTAATCAATGGATATATGGATACAGCCTCTCATATCTTTGATTCATTTTCAGAACAACAGATTGTGAGCTTATTCTAACGTTGATAATTTTCAGAATTTTCCAGCGATGTTTTAAAGACATTCTCAAAAGTTGCTCCTTACATTTAGGTAACACATTATGCACATAATATTTTGATTGCATTCACGCATGCACAGTGAAACCTGCTCAATTTTTATAACATTTATTATTTTTTGATTCTGATTATGGGTATTGTGCACAATGTTGTTTATCATATTTTCTGAAAAGAGCATTCTTAGGTGCGTTCATAGCACCTATAGTCGTCCTTCAATCCGTCTGTCTGTTCTCTGTCCATCTACATGTTTTGTCCACAGCAAAAACTATCCAACCGAATCGTTTGAAATTTAAAATATATAATTATCGCATAATTTTTTTCAGTTCATTTCAAATTTTATGAAAATCGGATGCATAGTTTAATTACAGGGATAATAAAAGTATTCTGTTACATTATGGCTAATGGGGAAAAATAGTTTAAATTGCATTTTAAATGATGTTACACTCCTTTGAAAATAATACAACTGTTATGCATCTATAAAGTATAAACTAAACCATACATTTTGTTCAATCTATGGGACAAATGTTATTTGTTATTAATTTTCCAGGCCACACAAAAATATTCCATTACATAATGGTGTAGAGGGTTTGGTTTGGTTTATTTTTGTTGTCCGATTATCTATGCTAGGGATAAGGACCAGGGGGGAGTGCCCTTCGTGGGGGTCTTTCTAAGGGAACCTAACCCGTATTTACGCAAGGTTCGAAGAAAACCACGAAAACTCCGAACGGTTAGGCCGACAGCCGCGATTGGGTTCGAACTCAGCATGGTGTAGAGGGAAATATTGTTTAGGATACGTTTTAATTATACTGAACTGTTTCACATTTTATGAAATTGACATACGTGCTCAAGTTTACTACAAGTTACTTAGTGTATGCTAAAAAGAAATTAGTATTTACAGGGACACTGAAAGATTTTGGCTTCTGCTGTGTACTGTTACACTAAGAATATTTTTAAAACTTCATTATAGTACGAACGCAACTCATTTGCACCGCTTAATGTGCAATTTCCGACATCTTTAATGTATTGAAACATCTGCAAAAAACTTGACAAATTTGGGACTGTTTTTAAGAAGAAAATAATTTCTCTAAAAGTATGCATGCTATGCTCATCAAAATGAATACAGTTTATGACAATCCTTTCAACAGATCAAAATGACATCTAATGCCATTCAATTAATGGGATGTAATTTGAATGCAGTAAGCAAGTTAACCCTTTGGGTCTGGTGTACTATTAATAGTACATGTCATTTAATGGAGAATTTGTTTGTTTCAAGAAATAGTTTTGATAATATTTACATGCAGTAATATTAGTATATGTCTACGAATTTACTAATTGACTTCATTTACGTTTAGACATTTAGTAAAAATAATAATTATTATCATGTGCTTAATTCTCTTTCTGCTATTTGCGATTCTTTTATTTTAAACATATATTTCACCCCGTAAATTTAAAATAAAAGTTACTTTCTTGAACGAAACATGTGTAACAAAGCGCAAAAAGTATTAGAAAACTGTATTATAATTTTAATCTTACTGTTATACAATATTTTCTAAACACCTCCAAAAATTCTTCATTAGACAATTGTCATACGAATATTAATTGAATAGTACGCAAAACAACAATATTCGTTATTTTTCAGACAATTAAATATTCTTTAAGCAGTAATTAATCTATTTGGATAATGGCGTTAGTGTTATTAACGTAAACGTAATTTTGTTTAAAGTGTGAAAAAAAAAAAAAAAAAAAAAAAAAAAAAAATTCGGACCCGAAAAGGTTAACATGTAACTGCATTATTCATTGCGAAATGATATATCTTCATTCACCAAAATTCTTTCTTATTATAACATCATTTTATTATAACAACATTTGTGAATCTGTATGCATAACTGTATTTACTTTTGTAGTTTTGTTTTTGATATTAATACATATGCTTATAAAAACAATACTTACAGCAGGTATTATCAAGTAAATCATTTGCACTCCCAAATATTCTTTTGCCATTTTTATCAACGCAAATAGACCTAAAAGAAAATTGAGAATTCATAAGCTTAAAACATCACAAAAATTGCAATACACAAATGAAACAAACGTAAAATGAATGTTGTACTCTTTTTTCATTTAAGGCGGTATTCAACAAAATATTTTTCACGCTTAACAACTTGAGATTTTCTCACATATTTTCAGATTCAGTTTTAAAAATGAAATAATTCCTGCCGGCTCGGCCTACAAGGCACAGGTAGATTTCGAAGTATTAATTTCACACACAAAAGCTAAGCCACGATTGGACATCATTCCAGTTCCTTATTTTGCCGCTTTTGACAAATTTTTAAATTCATTTTTATATAAGAGCTGTTTTTATTAGAATCATGTTAAGGCGGTATTAAAAAAAAGTTTTCTATATGCTTTCGCAAGAGGTAAAGTAAATGATGGCATACTCAAAGTTGAAATATTTACAATCAATTTTTAAGTAGATCATTGTACATAAAATGTAATTGATGGAAAAATGTTGTGTGTTATATTATCGCCATTGTTTTGTATATAAGTGTGCATGTGTCGTTCTATATGTTATGTGCCATTTTACTCAGAATAAATAAAAATAAGGTATCTTGGGGTAATAACGCCACGTTAAGGTTTGCCAATTTTTACGGCTTATTTTAGATTGTAATTTTTCAAACAAATATAGAATTTTATACAGTAACGCATTGACTGTCTATATAAAAAAAATAGTTTAACAGATACGTATTCATAAAGTTTAATAGCATAATTTCTTGACCAATGCTAGTTGGCGTTATTACTCAACTATATGGGTAATAAAGCCATGTAACCGAAAGTGTAAAATAAGATGGAATAATCCCATATAGATAGCTCAATTCTACAAATACAAATTCTACGGCCCTAGAAATCGAAAAATTGCATTCTAAGCCATAGAAAATGTTCAATTTTTTGTGAAAGTGTAAGAAAAATAAGGAGGGGGGGGGGGGTAAAAGAATATCAGACCCTGAGATTCTTTTTGCTTAAAAAGGACTGCTTAAATAGAATTATTAGAAACATTGCACGATTTTAACTAAGTTTTTCTAAATCAGTATTTATGTATCCCTGTATGCATTCTGTACAAGAGAAAATATTCAATTTTTTTGTGAAAGTGAAAGAAAAAGGAGGGAGGGGGAGCTTCAACAGTATATAACACCCTGAGTTTATCTTTACTTAAAAAGTCCTTCTTAAATATAATTATAAGGAACATTGCGCCGTTTTAACCATTTTTAATGTCATATTTTTATCATGTGAAATTTTACAATAACTAAAGTTATGTGTAATAAATATTTTTTGTTAACACTATTATAGAAGTCTTGTAAAAACTTTTTAACCCGTAAATTCCACTCTAATGCAGATTCGCGCAAACCTAACGTTAACGTGTCGGTGTTATATAAAACATTATTTAATAAATTTGTATTTTTAATTAATTAAATATGTTTTCGATAAAAGTCAATATCCCTGTAGGGGGCCCTATTAAATTGTATACATGATTCGAGTTATTATATTTTATTATATCGATATTAGCAACAAAATTAACATTTAACTGTTGACAGCGATCTCACTAAACGATTTTTTTTATTTCAGATTTTAACTTGTAATTTCCAGTTTAATTATAGCTACAATTGAAATTCTCTTTCGTTTTTAGTCTTCGTACTATTGTTAGAAATATTTGAATAGATTAAATTTCATTAGAATTAATCCTTACGAAAAGTTTAGTGCAGAAACAGTACTCTATAAGTTTTAGTCATTGATAGTCTTTTAACCCTGAACTATGCTACCACAGACCACTGATTTTTTTCAATTTTTATAACTTAACTTGTAATTTTCAGATTAACTACAAACACAACCGAAATTTTGTTTCATTTCGAATTGTAGCACTATCACCAGAGACTTTTAAATGGATGAAAGTTAATCATAAATATCTTGGTCAAAAAGTTCAATACAAAAACACCATCATATGAGTTATTCCGGTCTTTTATTCATCTTTCAATCTTGCGGTCTCATAGACCGCTTCACACTAGTTACATTACAATATTTATGATATCAATTAAAAGTTAAATTAACATAATGTTAAGAAAGTGGTCAGTTAAAATTTAGAGCTCAAATGAACATTCAAGTAGGAATATAATATAAATCTGATTTTGAAAGTATTGGAATCAGAATATTGAAAACATTTTGATTTCGTTTTGTTTATAAGTGTTTAAATTGTTTTTATATTAGTTCTTTTTTAAAAAGAGTTTTGGGTATTGGACTCCATTAATCTAATCATCAACAATGCTATCTCATGCATAAAATAAAAAATAAACCTCCTTTATATGTAGTTCTGCCACTGTAAGAAATCAATAAGTAAGTGTAGTAACGCCAGGGAATGGCGTTATTACCCTGGTATACTGATTTCACAGTACATTTTAAAATACAAAATATCTCGCGAACATATCCAAAATCTTCTATAGCATTTTGAAAGTACATGACATGCACTACAAATTTATGTAATAAATAAAGTATTTCCTGACAATAGTCTTCACATTACAGAATTTACTTCGCAAATTTTAGATAAAGCGTTAATTTTAGGTGCTTATAAAAGCGATAAGTCCTACAAATGAAACACACTAACTTTAAGCTACAGTTGGCAAAAAATTATTTGTACACTTCATTTTTTAAAATTATAATGAAATTATACAAAAGATTTAAGCAAAAAGTCCTGTAATACATTAATTTGACGCATTATAATAATATAAAAGCAAAAATAAAAGAAAACGAATTGATTTTTTACATTATAATAAACAAATATACAAAAATATAATGCAAAAAAAGTATTTGTACACTATATTAATGTACTATAATTAAGGAAAATTTAGTTAAATGATACAAATTAATATTTTGTGTGAATTCCACTATCATTTATGACTACTTTTAGATGGTGTGACATAGATTCCAACTTTTTTGTAGCAGTCTGGTTTATGTTATTCTATGACTCAATAAGAGCTTCTTTAAAACTGATTTTCCCTGATAAATATTTTTTTTTCGGATTTTTGCATCCATTAGCATCCACAAATTTTCTGTTGGATTCAAGTCTAGAGATTGTAGAGGAGTTACCAGTCGCCTACACTCTAAAAAATAAATGTGTAAATTAGCTAATTTTACCCGAATATATGTGTAAATTTCTAAAATTACACACCTGTCGTAAAATTTACACATTTTTTTCTGAAATTTACCTGTTTATATGTGTATTTAGGATGTGAAAGTAAGTGTGTAATTTTTTATCAGTTGAAAAACTCAAACAAGTGTGTAAATGTCTAGAAATGCTTGGATTTACACTTATTTATGTGTTAGTCTAATTTAAACTTAATTATAAGTACACACATAAGTGAGTAATTTTTTACAAATGCATACTTGTCATAAAATTTACACATTTTGAACAAAAAATTACCTTTTTTTATGTGTACCTAGCATGTGAAATCAAATGTGCAATTTGTTATCGCTTGATTAACTCATACAGATGTGTAAATGTAGAAAAGTACTTGCATTTACACGAATGAAAGTGTTAATCATAATTAAGGATCAACTGAATCAACGATTTTTAAGATCAAAACAGAAACTGAAACCGAATTTTGGTACTCATCCTATTTTCGGCCGAAAACGAAAACGATAAAAAAAAAATTTAAGTGATTAATACATACAAAATGATACAAAATTAGGTCCGTTCGTAATTATGTATGTATATAAGACCGATTGTCGTTGTTCAGTCCATTCATTCGTCTGTCTGTCCGTCTGTCCGCATATAATAGAGCAAAAACTATCCAACCGAATCGTTTGAAATTTAAAATATAAAATTGTTCCATAATTTTGTCGAGTTTTTCAAATTTTATGAAAATCGGATGTATAGTTTGATTACAGGGATAATCAAAAGTATTACGTTACATTACCGTCAATGAGAAAAAAATGTTTCAAGTTCATTTTAATGGTGTTACAGCATTCCAAACAGGAAAAAAATTATATACATTTACCGAAGCGTATTAAAATATACATTCGGTGCAATATATGGTGAAAAAACGTTTATTATTCATTTACAGAGCTACACAAAAGAATTCCGTCACATAATGATATATGGGAAAACATTGTTTTCTGCGTATTTCAATCATGTTAAATTAGTTCGTATATAATTAAGTTGATATACGTTGCTCAGTTTTATTGCAAGTTACTTCTTTAATAATAGAAAGCGCTAACAGTATTTACAAGCACTCACAAAAGATTTCGGATACTATACTGCACCAGTATACTATACTTCACTACTCTACGTTGCAGATTTTTGCTAGAAGTGCACTTTTAGTTGTGATATGAGTTTTTAAGTGTAACCATATTTTTGCATATTACTTTGTGTATATAAATGCTGTAAATCATATACAGGGTAACACAAAAGAATCTGTAAGAGTTACAGAGTAAAAATGAAAATAGCAGTGGTTTTCGAATCAGTTACGCATTTTCACGGTATCCCATGATAAGTAATGATTCTAGGTTTGCGATCTTGATTGCGTCCTATTTAAGAAGAGGTCCTATTATTTTCGTGTTACTGAATTGGAGATATATAATCGTATCAAGTTTTATATTCATGCATTTTAGCATAAGAATTTAACAGCTAATGTATTAAGCTCAGAATATTTATAAAATTAATTGTAGTACGAACGCAGCTCATTTGCCACGTTTGACGCGCAATTTCCAATTTGTTAATGATGCTACACGCTTTCGAATATAATACAATCTATATGTATCTAAGAAGTGTATGATAAAATATACGTTCTGCACAATCGGTGGTGCAAAGAATATTCATTATTAATTTCCAGGGCCACACACAAGTATTCCATTACATAATATTATAGGGGAGATACCGTTCGGGGCGCGTTATAATACGATTAAACTATTTCACATTTTATGTACGTTGTTGAGGTTTATTATAAGTTACTTCCTGTATAATACAAAGCAGGGATGTAGTGGAGGGTATACGCGGGTACACGCCGTATACCCTTTGGATTTTTTTAAGGAACGCGGTATACCCTCTGTTTCTCAAAAGAGCTACAGTGTATACACTCTAGGGTATACCCTCTGTTTTATGCATATACCCTTTGCTTTTTTTACGACTACACCGCTGACAGAAAGCAGATAGTATTTACAGGGACACACCGAAGATTTCGGCCACTATACTGTATCCGAAATACTGTATCCATTACAGCAAAAACTGAATATTTTTAGAACTTTGTCATAGCACGAACGCATCTCATTTGCTACGTTTAAAATGCAATTTCCAGCTTGTTATAAATTAATTATTGACATATAGAATCACATGTCTAACACACAAATATATATATATGCATGTGTATGTATAAGGTTCAAATAAAATGAAAACGTATTCCATGTATTAGTTCTTGAGATAGAGTGCCAACAAAATTTATATCACATAGAGACAGACAGAGTCACAGACATACAAACAAACATTTTATAAAAACATTTTTAACCTTATAAAATGTGTAAAATCCATTAAAAACAAGAATTCGAAAATTTTCACGAATCTAGTATTTTTTTCTTGCAAAAATAGAAGAGTGTAAAAATGTTTCAGGTTCAGGTATATATGTCAGTTTATCTTTTACGGTGATTTTTTGTCAACGATCAGCTGTCGTTAACAAAACACACTTCTGCGACACTTATACTTCTGTGGTTTCAAAAAGGAAAAAAAAAATATTAAGCCTGCTGTTTTGAACGAACAGGTGTTAAACTTGAAAGTTTAGTAATGTAAGCATTTTTTGCTTTATAATTTTTGCATGCGCATATGCCATGTGCAATAGGGAAAACTCGCAGACGATTTTTTAATTAAAGACAGTAAAGTTTATTTGTTGATCTTTCGAATACACAGAGAACGAGAACATTTTGTTTGTAAAAATAGCCGTTTATGTACGTATAGTCCGTCTAAGTTTAAAAATTTAAGCAAAAAATATTACAAGAGTATCGCAAAATTCTGTGTTTCATACAAAATACGTCCAAGAAAGTTTACAAATGCTGTTGGTATGTGTAAAATAGATGCCACTGCTTTTGTAATTAATATTGGACTATTTGTTTTCTACAAATGATTCTATGGATTACCATCAAAAAATGAAGAAATATGTCGATGGAAAATAGGTATGAAAAATATTTTTTCTGTTTGCTTTTCTTTAAATTGCAATGATTTTGTTGAAATAAATAAAAATCTATGAATAATCCATATGTTTGAAGGAATGAGACTGAAATGTCATAATTATATTGTCTATTTATTTTTTTTTAAATTCTAGAAGCTTTTATTATTTTATTTTGTGAATGATTTTAATGAAAGGAATTTCAAAATATCTATACGATACACAGTATCAGAAAATATATGATTAACCCACGAAAAAAGAAATAAAAGATAAACAGTGCACAAAAATTACAATAATGCATACAACCACAGTTAAAATTCATTAGCTTTTATTCGATATATTTTTTAAATGTTTCGAGATTTTTACGAATTTAGATCTAATAAAACAAGTTTACAAACCAATTTCTAAATTTTATCGCATTCATTTGGATTTTACTTAGGGTGTTAACTATTTTAAAAAGTGGATTTAAGCTAGCGATTAAATCATTATTTTAATCAACAATTTGAAATAAAAATCAATTATTTAAATCAAAATTGATTTAAATCTAATTGTTCTAAATGACACAAACGTATTAAAATCTAAGATTAATGTAATTTGGAAAGTGTATTAAAATTAATGTAATTTGGAATACTGTATACAGTACACCAAAATCTGATAAAAAAGCTTTAAATAATTGTTTCTAATCTTAATTTCTGAGTCCTGTGAAACATTAAATACAATAACTTTGTTAAGGCATAAAAGATATTTCATTTAAATATTATATTTAAATCTAAATCTAATATAATTTGTGATGTCATAATTTCCTTTAAGTAATTAAATTGTTTATTCTTTTATATGAAATAAGTATGCTAAATTTCGGCTATATATATATATATATATATATATATATATTAGTATGCACATACATTGTGTAAGGTATGATTTATGCTATTAACAGTAATTTTTGTTACTACAAATGCAAAATGAGCTACCAATAATATTTGTTAGTTATGTTGGTTATGCCATATTGAAATTACTTATTTGCTGTTTTTATTAATTCTGTTGATTACTGTTTTCATTTTGGCTATTTGTTAAGGCTGCAACACTTTGCCCCTTTTGAAATTAACAAAATGCACCCTACCTTTTAAAAAATAGTGAAATATAGCCAGATCTTTTTTGAAATAAATCCCTCCATACCGCAGTACTTCTAAATATGTGCACCCAAGACTTAACAAAAATGATAGAACTTTATTTCTTGGAAAAAAGCAGGATATTATTAAAACATGTTATTTAATTGTATTTTTCAATTCGTGATTTATAGAAATATTGAAAATTAATGATTTTTATATTTATCATACTAAAAAATTATGTACTTATTTTTATTGCTACTAAGCACATTAGTAATATATTTTCTTATGTAATAGTGCCTTTTTTTTAGAACAAGCATTCTGCCCTTTTTCTTTTTAGAATAAATATTAAATACTGAATTATCGTTTATTAATTTAAGCATTACAATATGCATTATATACCTAATTAAAGATTGTAATCAATTTAAAATTAAATGCAGCAACTGATAATTTTAATAAATGTAAAATCATTATTTTTTAATATAGTTTTACATAATTATTGCAAAATATTAATGTATATAACTTTATAGTATTATATTAATTAATGAAATTACTAATTTACAGTTTTTATAATTTTTGTAGTTACTAAATAATAATTAAATTTTATTGATTAAAGTGCAAAAACATAGATTATGTTAGTAAATAAAAGTCTAATTTTTTAGAAATCTAGAATCTATTAATCTTAGAAACCTAGGCTAAACCTACATCTATTCAATATTTCAATGCTGGAAAAAAAAAATCCGATTCAAATAAAAAGAAATATGATTTAAATACAAAAATTCGATCTTTATTATTATTGCTTTTTAAATCATGATTTTTTTACACCCTATTTTTACGGAATTTTAAACTAATTTTTGTTGGCCGATCCGACGGGGGAACTGTCTGGTAGGCGGAGTGTTAAAATAAGTTTTGTTATTTATAACTATCCTCCATTCTTGTAAATAAAATATTAATGATAATATACCAAAGTGTGATTTTATTTTATGTATGGTCTGCAATTTTATACTTCATTCACATAAAAAAAAAAGTTATTAACTGTGTATTCCTACTTTGTTTTTAGCTGTGTCTGGTAAAAATAAGTACGGTTATATGGATTTCTAACAGACAATTATATGGGAAAAAAATTATCACATTTCATTTAAAGCCACTATAGTAAATTCTTATAAATCCGCTTGTATTATTTTATGACGATATCAGAGTGATATTGGCCCTGGCAACATAGATTCTTGGAAAATTGTGCAAAAACTTTCATATAAGACCTGAAAAATGAGCTTTGTTTTCAAAAATGATAATCATAGATAGCAAGAGTTATTATTTTTAAATGTACAATTTTATAAATAAAAATGTAATTTTCGCAATGAATGATTAAAATTATTTTTTAATAACTAAATTTTTTAAAGTTTGAATTTTGCTTCAGTCAGATCATAATGTAAAGTGAATTACACCTTTGTATCTCCGTGTTACATAACTGCGATGTACACTAAAGTCAAAATAACCAGCGAGCATTAAGGGTGCATTCGAAAACATTTTTTTCACCTTCAACAGTTCGAAATTTTCTGATACAATTTCAGACTCACTTTTAGAAGCAAAAACACGAAACTTGCTGATGTGACTTTTAAAGAGATCTATAAGATGTCGTGTGATTTTATTTTTTGTTAAATTCATTAGAATTAGATTTATAAACTATTATTTCCCCAGTATGACTCTTTTTTTCGTTCCCAGATCTCCCGCTTCGGAAAATTCGGTTTAAAACGTTGACTTTAACAGCATTTTTTTGCAATATTTTCTGCATTTATCAAAAAATTGAAAAGCACGGGACCTAATATACTTTCTAAATAAGAGAATTTGCCAGTTTGATGCGCTTGAGAGAAAAAACGAATTTAAAAATAAATCAGAAAAAAGGCAATTTGTATTGAAATACACCCTTAATCGGGGGTCTTATTTATTACTGCTATCATCCATCATAGCATTTTTGCCACATATGTTCTTAAAATTCTCAACATACGACGATACTGAGTTTGATCACATGAGCAGTTTTAGATCATTATTGCTAAAATGAATTTTGAATTTTGATAGCCCAGAACAGATTTTTTTTCAAAGGTAAGTTCATTTATTTTACAATTTAACACTTGAAAATTATAATATGGATGAGAAATGTGTTATTTTCTGCTTATTACAAATTTGGAAAAAATAATTTATTATTTTTGTGTTTTAAATCATTTCTTCATGTTTAAAATCACATATTGTAACATAAGAGTAAATATTTGCAGTTTTAACATTATATAGCATTTAAAATAATTATTCGGTTTAAATACTATCTATTTCAGCGTGTTTATAATATATTTTGCTATAAAACTTCGAGTTTTTATTATTTTACATGCTATACATTTCTTATTTCATTTTATACCGATGACAAAAGACAGCTTTTCATAGATTTCAATTCATGGTTTTTCGTTTGTGATTTTTAAATTGAAGACTTTTTGTAAGCGTATTGCATTCAAAAACTACAAGAAAAATAAATAAAAACTCTAAAAAAAATGTCACTTGATGTCAGAAGAAATAGTTTTTTTAACCTAGTCCGAAAAATTCAAATGTTTACACCAAATCCAATTACAGACACAGAAGCAATTATAACTTTTTTTCAGATAAATTTTTATAAAATTAAAACGCGTCCCAAACAATGTTTCCTTCTTTACCATAATGTAATGTAATATTTTAGTATGGCCCTGTAAATTAATAAAAACTATTCTCTGTCCTACAGATTATACAGAATTTATATTGTAGTATATACTTCATAGATGCAAGTCAATTTTATTATGTTCGAAAACGTGTAACATTATTAAAAGGCACTTGAAACTATTTTTATACATGGGCCGTTATGCAAGGGAACGCTTTTGACTGTCTCTATAATTGAATTATGCATCTCATTTTCATAAAAATTGAAATGACTTGATAAAATTATGCAAGAGTTATGTATTTTAAATTTCAAACAATTCGGATTAAGTAGTTTTTGCGTTGTTATATGCGAACGGACAGATAGACAGACGGACGGATTGAATGACAACTATAGTTATTACGTATTTACATAATTACGATCGCGTACTTAGAAACAAGTCAAGCATACGAATTTGTTCTTCATGTAATTTTGTTTTGCTATTTTAGAAACTTTTTCGCAGTTTACACATCAAAGAATAAGGTAAATCTTTGTACACAAAAACCTATGTATTTTAAATATTACACAAAAATGTATTTTCCATGTTACATAGACATATGTGTAAAAACAGAATATTACACAAAAATCTGTGCATTCTGTACATAACACAAAAACATGTGTATTTTGCATATTACACAACATTGTAGGTATTTTCCTATTGCACAAAAATATATGTAAAAAAAGAGTATTACACATATGTATGTGTAAAAATAGTGCTCAGAAATATGTGTATTTCAGTGCAATTCACACTTTAAAGTGTGTATTTCAAGAGTTATCAGATAACTTTTACACATTTGGACTTATCATCAAATTACACATTAAAATGTGTATTCTGAAATTTACACATTTGGCGCAATTTACACACAAATTTACACACATAGACATGTCGTTTTTGTATCATCGATTTACACATTTTTGTGTGTAAATTTACACATTTTTTTTTTTTAGAGTGTACAAGCATTGTAGGGTAACTATGTGCTGGTGATCACAACAGTATGCTTTGGTCGTTATCCTGCATAAAGTGAAAAGCTTCCTCTACGCGTAATTTCTAAGCACTGTTTAATAAATTATGCCGCGACACACCAATGTATGTTAAAGCTGTCATTCCAGTATCAATAAATTCCAAATGTCCTGCTCTATTAGAAGCTATACACCTCCAAACCATAATATTCTCCCCACCATGCTTGATAGTTTGAAGTATACTTTCTGGAACTAGAACAGTTTTATTTTTACGCCAAATTTTTCGAATGCTTGGTGGTAAGAAAATTCCGAATTTTCGCTCATCAGAAAAAATTACTGTTTTCCAAAAATCCAACGATTTACTTCTGTATGCGAAAGAGAATTCTATGCGTTTTCGCCTATTTGTTTCGCTGATGAATGGATTTTTCCTTGAGGTTCTTCCTTTTAAATCTGCATTGAGAAGAATATTTCTTATTATTTGAGGTATTACTCTGATGTTAGAAGATGTTGCCAGGTCTCCAGTAAATTTTTGAACTGTACCCATAGGATTTTTTAAAGCTTTTTTAACAACACTCCTTTTTTCCCTCATTGTTAATTTGCTGAGAAGTCCTGTTTTTCGTTGAGCTTCGGTGTATTCAATTTCTTTATACTTTCTCACTATACATCCAACAGTTGGAAGTGGTAATTTAATAGCTTTTCGAAATTTTTGTTGCGAGTTTTTATTTTTATGATGCTCTATAATAGAATTTCATATATCTAGAGGTACCTCTACAGTTTTAGATGCCATTTTCAATTACTTCAAAAGCAAGTTAGATTAAATGTCAGACAATTATAATATGAAGTTAAAACTTATTAACAGCTTCTGTATAAGTAGTCCTTTGAACGATAAACACTAGAGATGTGTCATTTGTTGAGGAACGATTCCAAAGGAACGGTTCCGGTGGTGGAACTGAACGAACGGTTCCTGTCTGTAAAAAGGATTCGTTCCTTTTCGGAACGATTCCGAAATGGAACGGTTCCTCGGACTCGTTCCAAAAAGGAACGGTTCCTCGGACTAGTTCCGAAAAGGAACGGTTCCTCGGACTAGTTCCGAAATGAAACCATTCCGAAAAGGAACGATTGATCGGGCTCGTTCCGAAAAGGAACGATTCCTCGGACTAGTTCCGAAATGAAACCATTCCGAAAAGGAACGATTCCTCGCACTCGTTCCGAAAAGGAACGATTTTTCGGACTAGTTCTGAAATGAAACCCTTCCGAAAAGGAACGATTGATCGGACTCGTTCCGAAAAGGAATGATTCCTCGGACTAGTTTCGAAATGAAACCATTCCGAAAAGGAATGATTCCTCGGACTAGTTCCGAAATGGAATCATTCCAAAAAGGGACGATTCCTCGCACTCGTTCCGAAAAGGAACGATTCCTCGGACTAGTTCCGAAATGAAAACATTCCGAAAAGGAACGATTGATCGGACTCGTTCCGAAAAGGAACGATTCCTCGGACTAGTTCCGGAATGAAACCATTCCGAAAAGGAACGATTCCTCGGACTAGTTCCGAAATGAAACCATTCCGAAAAGGACCGATTTTATTTTAAAATAAGGTATATTTTGATTTATTAAAGCAAAGTGTATTGCCCAAATATCCTTCAAATGTGCATGAAAAAAAAATCGGGGGGGGGGGGGGGGAAGGGAAACGAAGAAAAACGAAAGAAAGAGAAAAGAAATTAAAGTTGTAGGAGGGGATAAACGTTTAATAAACTACAACTGTGCATTATATCTAGAGGTCTGCACGGGCCGGAATTTTCAGGCCCGTAGGTAATTTATTTCGGCCCGGTCCGTTGTAAAGCTCAAAAGTTCGGCCTGGGCCCGACCCGTTTAAATTTTTATATTTTAGGCCCGGCCCGTAC
The DNA here is from genome assembly GCA_964019185.1 of Maratus speculifer. Classification (NCBI taxonomy): domain Eukaryota; kingdom Metazoa; phylum Arthropoda; class Arachnida; order Araneae; family Salticidae; genus Maratus; species Maratus speculifer. The sequence continues at coordinate 413,249,943 of OZ025293.1, read as the reverse complement.
AGAAATCAGTGAAAATAGGCCCGGCCCGTTTTGGCCCATTACAATTTCTAAAAAAAAAAAAAAAAAAAAAAAAAAAAAAAAAAAAAAAAAAAAAAAAAATCAGATTTTTATCATTTAATTAAGATTTTTTTAAAGAATACTGCATACATATCTATGGAATGATTTTACAATACATTTTACAGGAAATACACATTAACAACATTAATGATTACTTAGACTCTTAGGCTATCAACATTCGAATAAAGATTCATTAAAAATTTAATATGGCTTAGAATAAAAGAAAAAAGAAAGAAAGCTAAAAACGTCGTTACTTTTGAAGATGTTTGATAAAAGAAAATTTATAAAAATATTTCTATATCATTTTATTAAAGGTTTTAAATCCCAATTCATTCTTAAATTCAAAGAAGCTTCTTTCTGATACATTTCTAAATTCACTTTTTTCTCAGAAATGCATAAGATTAGCAGGTATCTTTATTCAAAAGCTATATAATCGAGGGGCGTTATCTATTTTTTGATACAAGCAATTTAAGAATACTACAAGTAAATAAAATACTGTCATAATCATATGTCACTGCGATTTGAATAGAATTTCCGGAAGCGATAGCATGGGAAGGGAGAAAAACCTGCAATCATTTGAGAAACTATTACATCTCAAAAAGGTCATACAAGTCAAACTCAAAAGGTCATACAAAAAGGTCATATTTACCAAAAATAAAAAACGCTGTTCGATTCCAAATCCCTTCAATAATTAAGCTTATCACTTTTATACTTTTACAATTTAAAATTAATCAGAAATTAATTTAAAAACCATCAAGAAGTATATATCCGAAGATAAAGCTAACATAAGTTCTTTATCGCTGTTAATAATTTTACAAATCATGTTTTCTGCCCTACAGATCTTGAGAACAATTAAGTGTAATTCCGGTCCGGCCAGTCTATATGTAGAAAAATAATGCGAGCTTGATCTCGGACCGGCATGAGTCAGCTAAAAAAATATTAAAACGAGTTGCACACAATGTAATTCTCCGATGCTGATCTCTACATTGTACATTTTTATATTGATGCTGTCAAACTAGTATGGCTCGTGACGTACATTTTTATATTGATGCTGTCAAACTAGTATGGCTCGTGACGTACATTTATACTTATTTTCGTTAAAACCATATAAAATAGCTCATATTTTATCGTTCCAGCTCAAATCTTCAGAACGGGCCGATAGGCCCGAAAATTTTTTTAATCGGCCCGGCTCGTCTGGGCCGTTCAATTTTTTTTCCGGCCTGGCCCGTTTATGTTGTTTGTCGGCCCGGCCCGTTGAAAAAACTATTCTAAATCTGCCAGCCCGGTCCGTTAGAGAATTTAAAACGATTCCGCCGGCTCTTTATTCGGCGAAAAAAAACGAAAATTTCGATTTTATAATTTCTTGTTTTAATTGTGCTTTATTATCGCTAGTGCATTCTGATTAAGTTTTTATAAAGATTCGAGTATTATAAATACAGTTTAAAGTGATTTTATTACACCACTCTCCATTTAAATGCCACAATCCACTTCAATTAAAAAATAACTTTCCTCAGTTTTTTTTTTTTCTTTACTACAAGCATGTTTAAAGTTATAAAACGTTTATGTATGTTTTTCAAGTGCATCACAATTCCAAAATAAAATTTAAAGTATATTTAATTTTTCTAATGCTTCGTAATGCTCCATTACGGAATTACGGATACTATAATTGTTTATCTCGTCGACCCATTTCGACATATAATCGACAAACTATTATTAAATTATGCAAATTAGCATAATTTTTACTTTAAATAACGAAATAACAAATAAATTAGTAAAAGATTAATAGTACCACACATAAAATATGAAATTAAAAATCACTTGATGGCGTAACAAACACATGTAACGTGTTTAATGTTAAGTGAATGTGACATTTATGAAGTCATTATTGGCATTTAATCTTACAGTTTGGAAATAGTTTTCTGATCGACGGGATAATACCGAATTGCGTAAAAGAAGCATCCTAATAACTCCAAAAATTATAGTTATGTTAACTAACAGTTTACTGAGTTGGTTTAAGTGTCTCATTTTCAATTAAAATATGCCTTTGAATTGAAATTTGAATGAAATGAATGATCATGAAAAATCGAAGAATGTGGAAAATATTAATACAATTATTCCGGCAAATAATTATCCGAGTGACTTTAATCTTTATACAAAATTTATGTTTTTCATTGTATTTTTCACCCACTCTTTAAGATAAAAAAATTCGAAAATTTCTATAAATTTTCATCAGAACGAATATTTTAAGAGTCCTAAAAAATAGTTCCGGATAATGGAGTTTACTGATATTCAATAGGCTTCTTCTCATTACTACATATTAAATACACACAAAGTTTTAAGTATCTATCTCAATTTGTTCGAGAGATAGAGTATTTACAGACAGACGGACAGACACGCGCACAGACAGACGAATTAAATAAACAATTATACTAACAATTTACTGCATTGGATTAAGTGCTTCATTTCCAATTAAAATAAATCTTTGAATTGAAATTTCAATGAAATACAGGGTCGTGAAAAGTCGTAGAATTTGGAAAATATGATTACGAATATCTCAATAATATCTGTCATCTGAACGAATATTTCGAGAGTCCGATAGAAACACTTCCGGATAATCGAGGTTACTTCATATTAAGTACATAGCAAATTTAAGTCTCTATCTCAATTTGTTCGGAAGATTTACAGACAGACGGCATGTTTTTTTTTTCTAAAATTATGTTTTTCGTAATCTTCACTATCCGTCAATTTTTTTTTCGATTTTCAAAACCATTGCAAGACTTACCATATACCACATATGATGAGAAAGTAAAAATTACCGGAATCCTAATAATCTGCAATACTAACAATTGTAGCGTTCCCCCCTCCCCATATTGACTCCAATCTGCATATTTAGATTTCATATATTATTTGCAAAAGCATTTTTTTTTTTTTTTTAGCAAAATAAAAATTTTAAATATATTTATCAGCATATATTTATTTGTCAACTATTCCACTTTTTACTTATTACTTCTTCCGATAGAAGTATTTTCTAATTTTAATGTAATTAATCGCAGAATTCTGGTATTAAATATGGTAAGATTTATGATTCAGAAATAGCATTAACACACACACACAAACAAAAAAAAAAAAAAAAAAAAAAAAAAAAAAAATTAGTCACATAGCTATGCATTTTTATAAAAAATGCTTGAAATTCACTGAAATTAATATTTATATGCTGTAGAATGGAACAACATTTTTCAATTTTCTTTAAAAGGTGCATATCTTAAACGATAATCGATTCCTTCCGCTTATCAATCTTTTGTAACGAGTCCAAAAACTAAAAAACAAAATAAAAAAATTGACACCGCTATCGGAAAAATTCGATGCTTTTATTAAAAAAAAGAGGAAACACTGCTCGATTTCTTTCTATCAGAATAATAATGCATGACAGCTAGATCCACTTGCAAATGAAAATGACAGAAAAGAAAGTGAAATGTGCAGAGTTAAAAAATGGGCAGTATCCATGATACAAAAAAAGCTCTATTTAACTGGGCTTCGGAGCCCTACATTTATGAGATCTGGTGAATTCCAACCAATACTTAAATATTTTTTAAAAACAGAGACGTACCTGAGCTCCGGCGCAAATTAAGCCCTGACATATTCTGAAACATTTCGGGAAAAAATTATTGTAGTTGCATTTTGTATTATTTTTGTGTTTTAAACTACTTTAATTTAGGGTTTTTTTTCCCACTATTGCATTAAAATTCTATTATTACAAATGTCTGCTAATTTAGCATATATTTTTATTTTTACGTATTATAATTCCTAACATTCTTATTTTTTCTCCACATGTCTCAATAATACTTATTATGTATTAACAAAATCATTAGAGCAGAAAATGATTGTATAACATTAAAATTATTAAATGTTTAAGTTTCCAAAATTTTTTTGGATCATTTCTAGTTATTTGAAAAATATTTCGGTTATAGCAAATTTCTCAGATAAAACCTTAGCGTAACAAGCACATAAAACAATCACTTTGTGTGAATTTCAATACACAAGCTAAAATTTTTAGCAACGTTTAAACGCACAAATAAGTATAATACCATGATACAAAAATCACATACGTCCATTTAGAGGATTCTTGGAACTCCATTTTTAGTATGGAAAAAAAATTAAAGGATTAAAATAGAACGATGTTTTTTAGCCCCGTTAAGGGGCTACTTCTGTCAAATGAAAAGACCCGCTTACTAATGCTAATCCTATGGAAAAAAATTATAAAGATAACTCGGTTGCATTTCAATATTTTTAAATGATTTTTTTTTCATTGGATAGCTGAGATGGATCAAAATGCAGGCCGTTTTTTATTTTTTCAATTTTGATTGCAGATATTTTTATAAGGGTGCTTTCCCTTTCTAAACCGGTTCTGAAAATGAAAGTCCCGCATAAAAAATATCTGTAAATATAATCGAAAAAGCAAACAACGACTTGAATACAGATCGATCTCAGCTATCCAATGCAAAAAAATAAAAAATAAAATAAAAATATTAAAATACAGCTGAGATATCTTTATAAATTTCTTGCACAGGATTAGCATTAGCAAACGGGTCCATTTGACCTTCCTTTGAGTGAACCCATTTGACTGAAGTAGCCCCCTAACATCTGTTATAGTCCTGAGTTTTTCGGGATTATACCAGGGGTTTTCAGAGTTTTACTCGGGGCTATAACCGAGGTGCTCTTTGAATCCATTTTAATCTTTTATTTTATCTTATTTTTTACGCACTGAGGAAGGGGATCCACACAATCCTCGAAACGGCCATTGTGGGATTTTTTTTTTTTTTTTCTTTTTCATGTCATGATACTGTACATATTTACGTGTTTAAACGTTGTTAAATGTTTTAGCTTATGTAACCTAACTTCATAAACAAAAATTATTAAAGAAATTTGGTTGTTTCTAAAATATTTTAATTACCGTCAATAAATGAAAATTTTAGAAGTAACTTACTATTCATGACAGCTATATATTATATATGTTAAATTTCTTTACTATAAAAAAAAATAATGTTGAATTGTTTGTTGTACTACCATTTTAGCCTTGCTCTTATTGCAACGTATCATTTTATGATTTCACTAAATCAGCAAATTTTGTGTGCTCCTATTTTTGAAATAAAATTCTTTTGAACAACATTGTATTTTGTAGTTTTTATTTTTTTACTTATTTTATGTATTTCAAAACTTATTTGTCTTAAAATATATAATTGAAGAAAATTAGTTACGTTATTGAACTAAATAGTTATAATTTCCTTTCTTACTACATAAAACCACAGTTTTAATTATGTGCAATTTCTGAATTTAAATATCCTGGATTTTCATTTGTATCCTTTTTCAGAAACTTGCATTCCCATTTTCAGCTCACTAAGCTTTGAATTTCAGAAACTATTTCTTTAATGAATTTTTATATTATAGTAGGTAGTAACAGCTAAAATTTTATAATTTTAGGTGTAGGCATTTCGGTTTCGGCTCCGCATTGATGATTCAGTTAAGAAGCACACTGTTATATACATACTAAGGCTGTCATATGCACTCCATTTAACCAATTATGTCTCTCCAAATCGATAAATATTGAATTTGATTATGTAAAAGATTCTATTCATATTTAGCCTTAACCCTTGAGGACGAGCAACACGTATACGTGCGTGCCACAAAAAAGCCTAAGAATCCTTGTTTATTTCCACCAGTAAAATTTTACTGCAAAAGTAGCTTTATTTAATCGGAGCATTTTCTCGATTTCATAAGGCACAAATTTCTGTTTTTAAAAAAAGATGACAATACATTGAAAATTTCATAAAATACTCCCGTCACGAAGGGGTTAAGGGTGTATTCCAATCCAAACTGCTTATTGTCTGATTTATTCTTAAATTCATTTTTGCTCTCAAACGTTTCAAACTGGCAATTCTCTTTCTTAGAAAGTACACAATGCGCCGTCCCTTTTTTTTTTTTTTTTTTTTTTTTTTTTTTTTTTTTTTTTTTTTTTACAATTGCAAAAAAACTGTTGTCAAAGTTGGCGTTTTGAACTGAATTTCCTGAAGAGGGAGATCTGCGAACGAAAAAAATGGTCATACTGAGAAAATAATTGTTTATAAATCAAATTCTAACGAATTGAGCGAAAAAAAAAGAAATCACGCGGCTTCTTATACATCTCTTTAAAAATCACCTCAGCAAGTTTTTACGTATCTACCTTTAACCCTTTCCGGCACGGGCAAAATCTGTTAGTAAAATAAGAAAATGTTGACTGACACCGGAATTGACAAACGATTTTTTTTAGATATTTTGAATTCCTTAATTTAAACCTTTGTTGCAAAAGCAAAATTTTACTAAAATGTTATTGGTGCCGTTTGCAAGTTTGGAATTAAAATTAGGTATCCCAGACCGGGCACAGTGTGCCGGGAAGGGTTAAAAATGTGTCTGAAACTCTATCGGATATTTTCGAGCTGTTGAATGTGGAAAAATATTTTTTTTTCAAATACACCCTTAATTCCTAAATAGATGGACTTCTAGGAATTTTCTCGAAATGGGCAGACTCCGAAATTCCCAATTCCTGAGGAATCGTACTGAAATGGACCAACTTGGAAAACGGCCGGTTACGAAGGCCGATATATAAGTTAAAGATTACGTTAGGGTGAATTTTGAAGAGGAAACAAATCATAGACCCCGATATCAAATATTAGATCAATAAAGAAATTTCCTACGCAAAAATAATAAAATAAATAGAGGGTCATTTGACGACAGATTTTGGAGGGGAAAGCAATGATTACATTGAAAATCTAATAGACCGCCGCAACAGCCTGATGACCAAAACCAAAGCTACAGTAAAATTTCATGGATAAACAATAGTGATAAATGAAAGGTCAACCAAATGCAAAATTTCAAGAGGAATTATGCTTAATACAATAAATCATAAAGTCAGGGAATACTTATATTATGGGGATTAGAAATAACTATGCTAATTAATAGCGCACACAGATGAATAAAATGAACTCTTAAAAACAAAATGAACTGTCCAAAATATTTAAAAACTAGCGGCCTTCGCCCGCTACGCTGGTCGGTTTATCTGAAGAAATCTTGAAGAAGTAGTTAGATAAGGTTCAGACATACATTAAAAAAAAAAAAAGCAAGTCGATCATTCAAAAAACGTTGGGAAATATCAAATATTTACTGTAATTTTTTAAGAAAAACAAAGTTTCGAAAAAAAAAAATTAAATCGAAAAAAAAATTACACTGACATATTAATGCAAGGAAATTTTCCCAGAGAGAAAATTCGCCTTGAATACAATATTTCAAATTCTTTTAATTGCTTATAGGCGTTAATGCCAACATAGTGAAAAAAAATTCCATGCTGGGAATCGAACCCGGGCCATCAGTATGGCGCACTGACGTTCTACCGACTAAACCACATGGAACGACAGCCAGCTTGAAACTTTCTCATACTTAAGTAGACTGGCGAAAACATAACGATAGCGCGTTTTAAAATCGTACAGTGACATCTATTGGATTTTATATGTACTAAAAAACGTTATGTACTAAAAAACGTGAGCTGCGCACCTAATAGTTTCTTTTGTTTCTTTTTGTTACTTTTTTGTCTGTTGTCCGATTTTGATGAAACAAAGCCTATACACTGCCCGGGAGTGTGCATTCTTCATTAGTGAAAACCGCATAAAAATCCATTCAGTAGTTACGAAGATAACCTTGAACAAACAGACAGACAGACAGACAGACAGACAGACAAAAAATTCAAAAAAATTTTTTTTGTGTTTCATTGGTTTTCTTTTATTGCTCTGACTCCATTTTTGTCAATTATCTTCAATGTACAGACACACCGGGTCCTACTGTTTTATTATATGTATAGATTAAAGCAAACGATAAGAAATGATATGAAAAAAAAATGAATACGTAAGAAAATAAGTTAGTTATAAATAATAAATATTAGGGATTGCATGTCGCTCCGAGATCTGTTATCCCTGTTTCCGGATTCGTTCCCTTTTTTCGTAAAATAGTTTCGGATGCGTTTTTTTTCCTTGGAACCTTTTTTTAAAAAATCCATCCTATTTTACCGGATTCCTTTCTTTTTATCTCGAAGTCGTTCCTTTTTTTCGCGGATTCGTTCCATTTTTATCGGATTCGTTCCTTTTTTCTTGAAATCATCCTTTTTTCTCGAATTCGTTCCTTTTTCTCAAAATCGTTCCTTTGTCGGAATCGTTCCTTTTTTTTTTGAAATCGTCCTTTTTTTTCGAATTCGTTCCTTTTTCTCAAAACCGTTCCTTTGTCGGAATCGTTCCTTTTTTTACGGATTCGTTCCTTTTTTTCTTGAAATCGTTCCTTTTTCTCAAAATCGTTCCTTTGTCGGAATCGTTCCTTTTTTCGGAACGATTTTAATAGGAACGAGTCCAAAGAACTCGTTCCTTTTGGTGAACGGTTCCTTAAAAGGAACGATATTGCCCATCTCTAATAAACACTATAAAACACAGCGTATATCAGGATGGGGAAATGTACAAATACTTTTTTTGCAATAAATTGTTAAACTTTTCCTATTAGAAAATTATTTTACATCTTTATCGAAATTTTCTGTTGTTTAATTTAAAACACACGGTAAACATACTGTATTAAAACTATTTTTGACAAAATATCTGCTTTTATTTAGTTAAAAATGAAACATTTTAGAGTGTACAAATAATTTTTTTGCCAACTGTATTGTTTGTATTTTATATGACTCAGGGCCCTTCTGTGAAGAGCCCATAGTTATCATTTACCGGATTATTTCATAATTATGCGCAATATTGGCACTTGGCGTTATTACCCAATCTAGCGTTATTACACCAGAACACGTTATTTAAAAAGTTATCGCCCCAAGAAATTGATATTTTAAAAGAATATGGGCAATTTCAGGGAATTTAAATCGAGCTAGCCGACAGCATTTTTATTTTCGCCCAACATTCAATAACTAAATCGGCAAACGAAAATACCCCCTCCCCCTTAAAAAAATCATGATTGACAGTTGGTTAATATTAAAATACCAAAAATGCTTTCTAGTTTATTCGGCATGATAAAATATATAGTAAATGCAAAAAATCTTCAGTGTTTTAAATTAAGGTGTTCTTAAACCAGAAAGGGAGACTTTGTGATATAAGTTTTAATTTATTTTTGTTCGGAAATGTATGAAACTAGCAGGTGTTGTTGTTCAGAAACTATCTAATCGCAGTCAGTATTTTTTTTCAGACACAACAGGTCTTTTAGAACAAGCCATCAAAGTTGGCTTTCTGAACTGCATTTCCTGACGAAAGTTGAAAAACCGGTCGAAATGCAGGAGAAAAAAGCATGATCAGGTGATCGAAATAGCTTATAATTCGATAGGTAATTTAATTATCCTAAACTGGAAAACTAAGTTCGATTCGAAATCGCTTCCAAAATCAGGCTTTCTAATTTTATATATTTATGTTGAAAAATGAATTTGTAAATGTGTCAAAATGTTTCACGCTTGTTGAGCGAAGCAGTTGAGAACAACCTTGGTGTTCTTAACTGATCCGCTCAACAAGCGCAAAACGTTTTGACACATTTACAAATTCATATTTTTACAGAAAGTTATAAAATTTTAATGCCTGACTAGGAAAGCGATTTCGAATTGAACTTATTTTTCCATTTTATGATAATTAAATTACTTATCGAGTTATAAGCTATTTCGATGACGCAATCACCCGTTTTTCAATCTCCTTTTCGACCGGTTTTTCTGCTTTCGTCGGGAAATAGGCTCAAAAGTGTCAACTTTGAAGGCTTGTTATGAAAAATCTATTGTGTTTTTTAAAAAACAAAAGAATGAGTGCAATGAGACAGTTTCTGAATAACAACACCTGCTAGTTTCATGCATTTCCGAACAAAAATAAATTAATGCATGTGTCACAAAGTTGCCCTTTTTGATTTAAGAACACCCTTAAAAGCGATTTTTTTCTGCGCTATGACCATGGCCATTTTTAACCATGGATTTTTCAGGGTGGATTGCCTGATTTTTTTTAAGCGAAACCTTTCATTCATGAAATTTGATCTACAGCTGTTAAGCTGAAAATGACATCGAATGCCAGAAGCTTTCAGTCTTGATATCTAATCTTGAAGCTTTCTTTTAAAAAAAGAAGGACCTAATTCATAGAAATATTTGTTAAATTTAATTCTTTTTAATACTATTCTTAGAGAAATCGTATTTTATGTAATTGGAATATTATAAATAGAAGAAGGCTACCAATGAATTTAAGATAATGAAACACTTACTTAAATAGTGTAATTAATGATACAGCATGCCAACAATGTAGGAAACACTACGTAGCAATCATTTGTATTTCAGAAACATACATCATTTTAACGTAATTAGAGTAAAGTTTCTCAGTTTCTAAATGTCATATGGATGATAATCATACGAATTAATTTCAGAATATCAACAGTTTCCCTTTGGGAATAATCATTATTCGACAGTGATGTCATAGCTAGCAAACGATTTTTTTAATTATCTTTTACCTTAATTGATTTTTTGATATTGAAACGACTACATTAAAATAATTTTTTTTAACTTCAGAAACATTCAAATAATAATTCATTTTAACACATGCTTGGTTATATTTTTAAATAAATGTGTGTAAAAGGTGCATTTTTTTCTTTGAATGATGTTAATTTATAAAACAGGAAAAAATGATTGAGTCTTTATTGGCTTACAAAACAAAGTGATCGAGCTATCATTTTTTTAAATATTGAGCAGTTTTTTTTTAGATGAGTAGCAAAAAGAAAGAACTGATTGAATTACAAAAGAAATATTTCTATAATGTTAAATTATGGATGATGGTAAAAAAAGGGATAAATACTGGTCTGATGATTTTGACAGCAATTGTTTCTGTGTCCTAAAGCGTATGAACAGCAAGTTTCATGAAAATCGGTCAAATTCTAAAGATTTTTATAAAGAACATACATAGAAAGAATGGCTTATATATATATGGAAATTTAGGCCTTTCTAATCGTAGCAAGTCTAATGCTCGGTACAAAGAAATTTATAGGGATTTCTTTGAATCGTCAAACAGCTACCTGTCCCACTGTCCAACTATTAATCTTTAATTTAAGAAGTGTTTATCTCCCAGATGCTTAACTTACCCACACGCAGATGCACAACAAATTGATAACCGTTCTAGCTAAAATATTAATGTATTATTCTGTAATGCTTACAATGTATAATTTATTCAATAAAAGTTAGAAGTCAGTTAGAATATATTGGACAAACATGTAATCCCTTGCATACCAGAAGAAATCAACACAGGCAAGATATTATAAAAAAAAATTATTAATGTCGAACATATACATTTCAGGCACCATAATTTAAAAAAATACAATTAAAAATTTTTAGGTATGTTCCGCTCCTGTATTGTAACTTTGTAACATCGCCTTGGCGGCAAACAGCCCACGCCAATTATACGCCAATCGGCAATTTAGTGTAACCCTGCTCACGTGTTGTGTGACGCAGTTGGTTTAGAGAAACGGTCTCTTAGCAACAAGCTCTGAATGCAGCAACTAGCTGCGTTTCTAACAAAAATAAACATTCCATTAAATTTACAGTCTACTTGCTATTTCTTTTTAATTTAGTTTTTCTTTTTAATTTAGTACACCTCCGTACATTTTGGTCCTAGCGACCCGGAGGTATGACCGAGCCAGCATCTTTTCTATTGAGTTAAATACTTGAATTTATCGAATTTCGTCAACAAGATGAATAATGTCGGAAACTGAAATAAAAGCGTTGAACAGAAGGCGAGGGAATATCAAGGCCCAAGTCACTAGAATATTTAACGCAACGGATGGAAAAACCTTCAATTTATCTGAATGGAAAGCCCATCTGGCCTCTTTGTCGAAAACAGAAGAAAAGTTTGAAGCTCTCAAGCTTGAATATTACAGAATAATAGAGGAAAAGTTGGAAGAAACTGAAAAAATACTCAGTCAACTGGACGAGGATATTCTACAACTAGAGGTAAGCTTAAAATCCACTGTTAATGCTTATTATGAAAATACTGATTCAAATAAGAAATCGATTGAACAGGACCAAGCAAAAACGTCTAGCATTAAGCTCCCTAGGGTCATATTGCCGGTTTTTAGTGGCAAAATAGAAGAATGGTCCGTATTTAAAACTACCTTTAATGAACTAATTAATGATAATTCAAATTTAAAGGATAATGAAAAGTTATTTTATTTGCGTTCTGCTTTCACTGGTGAAGCGAGGAGTTTGCTTACACCAGATGAAAATTATGCTTCACTTTTCAATGCGTTAGAACAAAGATACGAGAATAAAAGAGTTATGGTAGATTGTCATATAAAGAATATTTTAAATCTTTATGTAATTAAACAGGAAACCGTTAAAGGTTCTCCGCATTTTATTAGATGACGTAAAGAAAAATTTAAGGGCTCTAAAGATCTTAAAGTATGATAGAGATAATTTCTCGAACGCAATTTTGCTGAATATTATTCTAAATAAACTAGATAATGAAACTCGTAAACAATACGAACTAACATTAAAGGATAATAAAGTGCCTAATTTTGATGAATTTTTAGAATTTCTTGAGCGAAGATGTCAAATTTTAAATAGTATAAGTTCTAACGTATCCTCTAAATATACTGCAAAATCTTTATTCATAAAAACGAACAAACCTTAAAGTAAATGTTGCGTAATATGTAAAACCGAAAACCACCCCTTATACCACTGTGTTAAATATAAAAACATGAAGTTAAGTGAGCGAATTAACCTTGTTAAGAAAAATAAACTTTGCTTCAATTGTTTAAATTCAGCCCACCTCATTAATTATTGTAATTCAAAAAGCACTTGTCATGTTTGCAAGAGCGCAAGCCATCATTCATCATTACATAATTATACAACACCAGTGAACAATCCTATAAACAATCTCCCAATACATGAAACAATAAATAGCAATTTTGTTTCGGAAGATTTATCACAAAACGAAACTACTGCTCATTCATTTTTTTCGTATGAAAATGATAATAATAAATCCGTCTTAATTAGCACTGCAATAATTTATTTGACAGATGTAAATGGTATCAAAATTCCCTTCAGAGCAATATTGGATTCCGCATCGCAGAATTGTTTTTGTACATTTAAGGCAGCACAAATACTAGGCTTGAAAAAAGAGAAAATAAATATTCTTGTAAGTGGAATAAATAAATTGCCTATTTACATTAAATCTAGAATCAAATCAAAGTTGTCAGATAAAATGAATAGTACCAGTTATGATATTGAGCTATTAATCGTTCCAAACATCTGTGACTTCACGCCCTCGAAAAAGATAAACATATCTGATTTAAAAATTCCAGAAAATATTTGTTTAGCTTATAAACAATTTAACATTCCAAGCAGTGTGGAGATAATTATCGGTGCTGAACTGTATTTTTCTCTTTTAAATGAAGAAAAAATAAAGTTAGGCAATAACTTATATTTGCAATCAAGTATTTTTGGATATTTAGTATCTGGGTGTATATATGACAAAACAGTAAATAATACTAATTGTTGTTTCTTAACAAAAAATTTTGAAATACTTAATGACACTTTGAAGTCTTTCTGGGAAATTGAAGAAGTAGAAAATTTAAAACTCTGTAACAGTGAAGAATTAGAATATTGTAATGATCACTTCGATAAAACGCACTTCAGAAAACTGGATGGTAGGTTTGTGGTCACGATGCTGTTTAAACCACAGGTTTTGGAACCCGATTTGGGAAATTCCAAAAATCTTGCTTTGAAAAGATTAAACTCTCTGTGGCAACGTTTAGATCGAGATCCTGTTATGAAAAACTTATACACAGAATTTATTTAAGAATATAGAGATTTAAATCACATGCATGAAATAAAAGAAAACACGAACTTTTACGATGGTTATTACTTATCACATCATGGCGTTTTACGACCCTCTAGTAAAACCACAAAACTACGCGTCGTTTTTGACGCTAGTTCCAAGTCAACCAACGGAAAATCTTTGAACGATTTAATATGTAAGGGTGGAGTTCTGCAAGATGATCTTTTTTCGATATTAATTAGATTTAGAAAGCATATTTATGCTTTTACTGGGGATATTAAACAAATGTTTAGGATGATAGAAATAAATCCATCCCAGTACAAATATTTAAAAATTTTGTGGAAAGACAGTATGTCATCCCCTGTTAAGGTATTTCAGTTAACAACAGTTTCGTATGGAACATCCTGTGCTCCCTACTTAGCCACCAAAGTATTACAGCAATTAGCTCTAGATGAGGAAAAGGAATTCCCGTTAGCATCGAAAATTGTTTTGAAGGACTTTTATATGGATGATTGCCTATCGGGCTCATCCAATTTAGAAGAATTCAGATTAATGAAATCACAATTAAAAGAACTCCTCCTAAAGGGAGGGATGGTTTTACACAAATGGTGTACCAATGAAGTTCAATCTACTGATAATCACATGTTTCCCCTGAACTGTGTCAACATTCTGAAGAAATAACTGTTAAAATGTTAGGGATGTTGTGTAACAGTTTCAATGATACCTTTAGGTATGAAGTTAATATTAACAGAAGTTTTAGTGATTTCACAAAAAGAGATGTACTTCCGCAAATTGCCCGCATTTATGATCCTCTCGGTCTCTTAGGGCCAGTGATTGCTAAAGCAAAAATATTCATGCAGGAGCTGCGGCTCCTTAAAATAGAGTGGAATGAGAAGCTGCCTTCTCATGTTGCCAAACAATGGGAAACCTTCCGCGAAAGTCTTAAAAAACTGGAATCCATTGAAGTATCAAGATGCTTCCTAGCTCTGAACCAATCAGTGGTACTAAATGGTTTCGCAGATGCGTTTTCCAAGGCTTATGGCGCAGTGATATACATGCAAACATCTAATTCTAGAGAAATCATCAGTCACTTATTATGTAGTAAATCCCGCGTGTGTCCAAACAAAGTAATAACGGTGCCACGTCTCGAACTGTCAGCATGTCTTATTCTGGCTAAACTCACTAACAAGGTCTTAAGTTCATTAGACAAACAAGTAGCTTCAGTAAATTTGTTTTCTGATTCAACCATTGCTTTAGCTTGGATAGACACTGCTCCTCATCTCCTGAAAACGTTTGTGGGAAACCGCGTTGTGCAAATTAAGGAAAAAACTAAGAACTTTCCATGGTTTCATATTCCGTCAGAACACAATCCAGCTGATTTGATATCAAGAGGTGCAAGTGTGGAAAACCTTTCTTCTAACCAGTTGTGGTGACATGGCCCGCCTCTTTCAATTCTTGAAGAAACAATAACAAAAACTGACTCTAATATAAGTGACATTAAAGATGAACATTATTCTAGTGAGCTTAAAGCTCCCAGCAACTTGACATTCGCTATTCATACTGACTCTAATTTGTGTGATAATTTAATTAATCTTAGCAATAATTTTCAAAAATTAATTAGAATTCTAGCTTATATTTTCAGATTCATTCAGAAATGTAAAAAATTAACATCTGCTACCGGCCCTCTGTTGCTGGAGGAATTAAAGAGAGCCGAGGTTTATTTAATAAAAAATGAACAGGTACAGTATTTCCAAAATGAAATTTCGGTCCTCCAAGCGGGATCTTTGGTTCATCGCGCAAGTAAGTTAAAATTCTTAAATCCCTTTTTAGATGGAGATAGCTTATTGAGGGTGGGAGGAAGACTAGCAAAATCAAATTTGAATTTTGACCACAAACACCCCATTATACTTCCGGCGAGCTGTCGCTTGACGAAATTAATTTTTCAATATTATCATAAACGAGATTTTCATGTAGGACCCCAAGCTCTTTTGAACACTGTGCGTCAAAAATATTGGCCGCTTGGTGGCAGAAATATTGCGCGTAAAATTGTACATGAGTGTGTACAATGCTTTAAAATTAAGCCTATAACGACTGATCAAATGATGGGAGATCTCCCTCCTGAAAGAATAGTGCCCAGTTCCCCATTTTCAAATGTGGGATTAGATTTAAGTGGGCCTTTTGAAATAAAATATAAAGGTCAAAGAAAGGGTACTTTTCAGAAAATCTATGTTGCCATATTTGTATGTATGGTCACTAAAGCTGTACACTTGGATTTTGTCTCAGATTTGACATCCGAGGCTATAATAGCGACTCTAAAAATATTCTTCACTCGTCGTGGGAAAAGCTCTGCAATCTTTAGCGACAATGCTACAAATTTCGTTGGGGCTTCAGCAGAACTAAAACTTTTATGCAGACTTGTTACGAGTGATGAAGTTTCGAACTTTTTAGCTTCTGAAGGTATTAACTGGAAGTTCTCCCCTCCTAGGGCGCCAAATTTTGGTGGCCTTTGGGAGGCAGGGGTCAAATCTTTCAAATACCACTTAAAAAGGGCTGTGGGCTCAGCTCATCTCACTATCGAGGAATTACTGACAGTTATCACACAGATAGAGGCTATTTTAAACTCGCGACCACTTTGTCCTTTGTCAACAGATCCTGACGATCTTCAGGTGTTCACTCCTGGTCACTTCCTCATAGGAAAGCCTTTTAATTTAATTCCAGAACCCAATTTAAGTGAGGTCAAAAATAATTTGAAAAATAAATGGCAAATTACTCAAAAATTAACGCAGTTAATATGGAAACGTTGGCAGAATAATTATCTGAGCCAGTTACAAGAAAGGAATAAATGGCTATTTAAAAGGCCTAATATTCTGCCAGGAATGCTAGTTTTGCTTAAGGACTCACAACTTCCCATTTGCACTTGGTCACTAGGCCGCATTAATAAGGTTTTCCCAGGTACAGACGGGATAGTCAGGGTAGTTGAAGTTCGTACCGCTAAGGGTAATTTTAAACGACCTATTTCAAAAATAAGTATATTACCCATTGAGGATAACATCATAGATCCTAAACCTTAAATGCGCTTTATTATGTATTCATTTTTCATGTATTATTTGTGTTTATTATTATTTATTTTTTTTTTGCTTATAATCTGTATCATGTTGTGTTATTATTTGTATTGCTTTTGTATCTTGAAATATAAAAATATTTCAACGCCGGGCGGGATGTTCCGCTCCTGTATTGCAACTTTGTAACATCGCCTTGGCGGCAAACAGCCCACCCCAATTATACGCCAATCGGCAATTTAGTGTAACCCTACTCACGTGTTGTGTGACGCAGTTGGTTTAGAGAATTTAGCAACAAGCTCTTAGCAACAAGCTCTGAATGCAGCAACTAGCTGCGTTTCTAACAAAAATAAACATTCCATTAAATTTACAGTCTACTTGCTATTTCTTTTTAATTTAGTTTTTCTTTTTAATTTAGTACACTTCCGTACAAGGTATCCGTAAGCATCTCATTGATGGATTACTTTATGAATCCATTTATATTAAATATCGTAACTCGTTATACCCTTATGGAATAAATTCTGAAACATTTAATCGTGCAAACATTGTTTTCACAAATACAAATAATTCCGAACATTATAGTAGTACATATGCTAATTTAAATCCTTCTGCCAATGCAAAAACTACTTGTACAAAAAGAAGTAACAATAAGTCTAATCCACAATATATTTCTCATAAAGCAAAAAATCTGTAATTTGGAATTTGAATTCAATAATTCGTATAAATGGATGGGCATTTTCAATAAAAATAAACATCTAAATTTATATAATAGAATATTTTTATCTATTACTTTATCGTCATATTTTAATGATATCTACATTGACTTTTTATCTTACAGAATTAATTTTCTTAATGCTAAAATTTCAAAATATACATATAAAAAGCTAACAATACTCAACTAAAAATTTCTTTTACAAATAATGTACTTAATAAATTAAATCTACATAATATTATTAACGATAAAAATAATAATTTCCCTATAAATTTTTTTACTGTACATAAATCATTCAAATACAATGTAACACTTAGACATAGGATATTCAATTACAATAAATTTGCAAAATTTTTATTTATTTATAATAATTATCTTTGTTAATGTAATGATCTTTGTTACAGTAACTTTGTTAACACTAATCATAATCACATTATTACTGGGGATATTAACATTGTTGAAAAGGTCTATTGACGCAATTTATAGGCTAATGGTACTAAATTTCGTATATCTTCTTGTCTTAATATAAATTCAATTTTAAAACAATTTAGTTTAAGTCTTGATCTTTTTATTTATAAGATTTCGGTAGATTATAATAAGCCTCTAGCTTATTTCATTGAATTGAAAATAAATGCATTTAGATAAATTAAATTTTGAACTTTATGGGAATATAGACAATTATCATTTAAATATTAAACAGTCATAATGAAATAAATAATTTACAAAATAAATTTACTATAACATATGTTGATAAATCCTCAAACAACTATGCAATAATATGCAAACAATATTACTCAATGTTATTATTTCAAGCTATAAACGCTAGTTTAAATTTCAATAAAATAAATCTTGATACAATCATTAAAAATAGCCATATAGCTCATAATAGCTCATAGACATAAATTATTGAAAATTAAAAATTACATCCATAACTATCCTTATATTCTGTTTATTCCTAAATTCCATAAAATTCCTTTGAAATTTCGTACTATAACAATTGATTGCGATACATATAACAAAAATGCTAATAAATATTTATTAACAATATTTACTAAAATTCTAGATCTTGCGAAAAATAATGATACAATCTATGGTATCAAAAATAGTTTACAAATTGAAAATAACATAAAAAAAACATTGAATACCGCAAGACTTTAATCATTTATTCAATACCATTGATATTGCAGATATGTAAAAGTTAATTAATTTATTATTCAAAGAATACACGGTTTATACTCTTAATTTAATAAATAATGTATCTTTATCTTACTTTAAAACATTAACTAAATTTATTCTTTATCATAATTATATATTACTTAATGATAAATTATATAAACAAAAGGTTGGTCTCCCTCAAGGCGGGATGGCATCATCAATCTGTGCAGAGTGCTATTTACATTTTTATGAACGCAAAACTTCTATTGTTGACTGTAAAATGTATAGGTATCTTCATGATATAATAATCTTATATCCTAAAAGTAAATCTAACTATCCATTGCCAATTAAATACCATAAAAATTTAAAGTACAGTTATAATGGTATGATAAATAATAAAATTAATCTTCTCGATCTTAATGTTACACTTTATGATAGAAAAATATTTTTTGATATTTATGATAAACGTCACGATTTTGCATTCAAAATAAATTTATTTATTCATTATAATTAATGTTTCATAAATCTGTATGTATAAATATTTTGCATAACTTTGCTTACAGAATTAATATTATTTGTTCATATAAATTTAAATTACATAATTTAAAACTAGCTCAGGATCTTGCAATAAAATATGATTATCCTTTGTATTTGATTAAATCCATTTTACATGTATAATACTTAACATTATTGGTATTGGTATTAAGATCAAAGGAGTTTTAAATTAATTTTGCTCTTAAATTTTAAATTTTAGTTTGACTAATGCTTGTATTACGTTTGGAATGATGGGATTATTAATTTATAATATTAATTTCAATTTGTTATCCTATAGTACTTTTATTTATTTTTATTTTTATTTATTATTATTATTATTATTATTGTTATTATTTTACTAAGAATCAGATAGATTGTTGAGTTATTGAAAGATATTTTTAAGTTAAATTGCGCGTAGCTGCAATGATATGCTTGAATTGTTTTTGCTAATTAAAAATCGATCTGGATATAAATCTACAGTTAATATTTTATTGAATTGTATGTCAGTATTAGCATCTAAGAATGTTTAGCTATAGGTATTAAGTAATTAGAATTAATTGGAGTTGCAACTTTTATAACTATAATACAACGAATGGAATTAAATAATATAAATATTAAATGTTAATTATAACATAATAAGTGTGGATTAGTATATTATTTATAAATAAATTTTTCATTAATTTTTATTTATTTTTTATTTTTATCTGCTTTAGTAACTATAACTGATAATCTTTATATTAGCGGTGAATTTACATTATTTGATGGCATGTAACATGTGCTAATGATGGATTTACAACTATATAATTTTATAGGATAAACTGGTATACATTATTATTATTATTATTATTCCGTATTAATATTTTTCAAGTTTAGCATTTTTTTCTATTTTGTTTGGTTTTTCATCTAGTCAGTAGGATACATAATAGGTCAAACTTCTTTGCTTATAGCTCGACTTATTACAGAAACTGACTGGATTATTTGTAAATTATGTACCCCTCACGAGTGATTTACACTTTTGTTGTTTTTTGTTGTTTTTCAACCAATTGCTTTTCATATGACTGTTTATATTCATTTAATAGAACTTCATAATTCAAATAGTGATCTGTTTTATTTGTTTTAAATAGGTTTATAAATTTTTCATGTCATTATATATTCTTAAATACAGTTTATCAATTGTTCTAACTGAATGTTAAATTTTGATAAATAGCTATGTCGCATTGGATTTATTTATAAAGAGTATTTATATAATTATATGTTTATTGCAAATATAGTTATTTCAGTCACATGTACGCGAAACATTTATGTGTTTAAATAAGTGAAATCACTAACCTCGTTATCTTCTCTTGTTTAGCTTTGTAAAATCCTTCTTCATCGCATTGTGGAATCCAGATATCACTTTCATAATTTCCCGTCTTCTGGCGTTCTCGGGTAATAATAACATGACGCAAACAGCTTTTTTGTTCTGTATCTAAAAATTAAAAATTAAAATTAAAATCTAAAGTATCTAAAAATTAAAATTAAAATAACAGATAAGTTTCACAACTTTTTAAGTTGCAAGTAGTTCTTACTGACACATTCTTTATAATGGAGATATGAATAAAAAGGAGGCGACATATAGTGTATTGCACGTTGGAGTGAAGTAACTGAGGAAGTAGTCATAAGAAGGCGGCTGACTTTTTACACCAGATCGCCAGTTTTTGACTAAATTTGGAACAAACTTCCACAAGTAAATTTTGAATAGAAAAAATTTCTTACTTTAACGGCTGTTTTATGAAAAATAATTTTTCTATTTATTCTTACTGGTGGCAGTTTGACCAGATATTATAATCGTTTTCACTGACATTGAGAGGTGGTTATCTAGGTTGTCAGAATATGGCGGATACGCAGAAGTAGCTACCGCAGAAGTAAACTTCCACCAGTAAAAATGAATATATGTTTTTCCCATCATTTATGATTGAAATTTTGTGTTAACAAGGGATTTAAATGCGAGAGAAAATTTCTATTTAGATTTACTGGTAGAAGTTTGCCCAACCCCAGAGAAAATTGCTAGAGTTCATTATTTTAAGGATGTGTCAGTTCCTCTTTATTAATTGTTCCATGTTCTTCATAAACAAGCACAATGAATCGCTCCTAAGCTGAAAGTAGAACACTAGTAGTTATAATTTTTTTCATAATCACGGGTTATTTTTAAAAATAAATTCTTAAACTTTATGAAGTTTGTTTTCATTATTTAATGACCAAGCAATAAAATGAAGGGAGAGATTCCCTCTCGGTATTTTTGAAAAAGAAGGAAAACAAACACCTAATATTTATATAAGAGTTCTCTTAAATTTAACTTTAAATCCGTATTGGACACATTCTGACACCTGTTAAATAGTACAGATAAAGTAAGGTTTTTTTTTAAACAACTGATGCCCATTCACCAAAATTTGGGGAGAACTTCATTTTGGCTCTAGAAATGAAGATCCGATGAGTAGCCCTCCCCCCTAAAAAAAATTATTTTGTCCTGTTTTGGGGGAGGGGACAAAAAGGGGGGATTTGCCTGAGAGAGGGCGGAAAATATTTTTTAAAAGTAGGTTTAGTGAGTTATTGTTTCTTATGTACATATTTTTTAAATTCTGAATCGAATGAAACCCATCTGCTCGTCGATATGATCATATTTTTAAAGTTACGGCAGGTTTTATAAATACTTTAATAGGCCCGTTGGCTGGTACTCCTCCAATTTGAAAACATTCCGCCGGAATAGGTGCTGTGTAGCGAATTTTGTGTGACTTTCATTATTGTACCACCGAAAGTGTCTGAAGTTATGCAAAGTATGGAACAAAATTTTATATTTATGATTTTGACAAAGGCAAGCAGGTTCCCCTTAAATTCGAAGTATTCAACCGAAAAGGGGCGATGAATAGCATTATATGTACAATTTTCTCGATTTGTCATAGTTCTAATGTACGTTGGTGACTCGTGTGGCTATGGGAGTTTTGGATATTGCTAAAACGACCATTCGCAAACAGCTGAGATACAACTGAACAATCGAAAGTTATTGATTTTAATAATCATGATCGCGATTAACTCGTTTTTACTCAGATTAATGGGGTCCGGGAACATTAAAAATGTTTTTTTTTATTTATTGAGATAAAATTTCGAATTTTTGTGATAGTTAATCTTATCATTTGTAAACAAAATCACATGATAAAACTTCCCATAACTAAAAGTTTTTTAATTTAAAATTTTTTAAAAAAGTTGTGTACTTTAAAATTATTATCATTCGAAATATTACTTGTAAAATTTCAATTTCTTTTCATTTAAACAAATAGAAATATATAAGCTTTAATTTTGATTCAGCCTTTAAAAATATTAAAAATTTGAAAAAAAAAAAAATGCTACTTAAAAAAAAATCAAATTTTTAAAAGTATTTTTTTTTCAAATTTGCTAAATAAAAATTAAAATACAATAATTTAAAAAAGCATGTTCCAAGTTTGAACCAATTATCTTTAACGGTTCTTGACTTATAACAACTTAAATAGGATAAATGATTAAATACCCCATCACTTTCACAAGAAGTCGTTTCCATAACAACCATTGCTTGAAAGCTGGATTTTGAAAACAAACTAAAACATAAAAATTAATACTTTGTGTCCCAATTAAGATAGAAACATGGTTAAACGCCATTTTAAGCGGAAAAAAAAAATAAATAAAAATAAAGAAAGTTTTAATGCAATAACGTTCTTAGAAAATTTGACGATTTTTGTGGCTTGGATCACCTTAATTGACTGAATCAGAAATTTAAGATGAAAATTGAAGTCGGTATAGCACTCATTTAATAATACAGTTAAACCTCCAAATAAGGGACATCTATGGGACCGGAACTTTTGTCCCTTAAATAGAGGTGTTCCTTATTCGGAGTTTTTTATATCATTTTTAATTAATCCTTAAGAAGAATATAAAAATAACAAAGCATTAAAGGTGAAATTTAAATGTATCCTAAATGTATAAATTACGTTAATCAGACTAAAGTAAGAAAAGAGAATTAATTAATTAAAATTTTTAATTAATTACGAAATCATCAAAATTTTTTTAAAATTATTGTTTTTTTTTTTTTTTTTTTTTTTTTTTTTTTGTTTTTTGTTTTTTTGCAAATTGTGTACATGCAAAAAGTATAAAAAAATTTAAAGGATTTTATTTGAAGTAATCAGCCAAGAGGGATTGTTTTGCAAATTTTTTTAATTTTTCGTTAAGTAAATTATCTATTGAGTTAGAAACGATTTTGATCACGTGACAAAGACTTTTTTACCCTTTCTTGAGTAGTTATTCTTCTTTCGCGTGAAATTCGGTTCAAAACGCCTACTTTGACAATATTTTCTGAAAAATCTATCACATTTGCAAAAAAGAAAAGAAGAAAGAAAGAAAGAAAAAAAAAGCTGGTCGATTACATATTTTCTGAACAACAACACTTCCTAATTTCAGGAATTTCCGAATAAAAATAAATTAAAACTTATGTCTTAAAAGTTGCTTTTTTGGATTTGAGAACAGTCTAAAAGCATCTGTATTATTTTTGTTTCACAAATTTCTTTTACTCTCCACTTTCAGAATATTCCTCACAATTTTCATCAATACTTTCAATGCGGATAAACACACTGATGTTGAATCAGAATTGTGGGTAAATAAATTGTCATTAACTGTGTTGCATTATCAACATGACTGTCTGTCTGTTTGATAAGTTCACAAAAATCTGTATTTTCATTTTCACCACAGACTACTTCATCACATAAAATGTAAAAACCAGTCACATTTTCAAGTGTCCCTTAAACCGAGTGTCCCTTATTTAGAGGTAAATACATTACACGTCCTATATCAAGGGACATTTACCGGAAGTTTTGTCCCTTAAATAGAGATGTCCCTTATTCGGAGTGTCCCTTATTTGGAGGTTTCACTGTATTGAAGTATCATTACTTGGAACTACTTGTTTAAATATTAAGAAGAATGAAATTGAAAAATATTTTGGGATTGGCACATACAACTAGCATACTATTGTATTCGAAATTCATTATTTCCCTGATATTTCCTTTATGAAAAAAAAAAAAAATTAGCGTCAAATGAAGTAAGATAACTTTAAAATAATAGCCTTTGAATTCAACTATCATTTTTCTAAACGAGAGATTTTATAATATATTGTTAAGCTTCAAAGCAGATTTAAATTGGAGTTCTTTCAAAAGCATGACCCAATAGCTTGATAGATAATGCATTCAAATAAGCTTCAAATGAATATTATTACGAGAATGGTTAAAGAACAATTATTTTGGAAGAGATACAAGATTTTTGTTTACAAAATAAATACAATCTCATAACTATGATTCTTCTAAATTTTTTATAATCTTTATATTTGAGATAAAAGATCATGTTATCAGACTGGCCACGTCGTAAAAATGAATTAAAAGTAAGAAATTTAAAAATGTACAGTGTTTTAAAAATTTCTTTCTGTGCAAAATTTGACGAAGCTCAATTTGAAATAATTAATTTAAATAAATTGCCTTTAAATTAGATTTCTAATTTTTTGCATCTTTATTAGATAAATTTGCTGTTACTTTTTATAGGCCATTTTTAGATTCATAATTATGTATTCATAATTTATATTCATATCGTTCATAATTATATATTATACGTAGAACCTACAGTCTTCGTGTGATAAGTTCGACTGTCTGTCCGCATGTAATGGCGCAAAAATGCAAACACGAATGGTTTGAAATTTAATACATATAACCATTACAGAATTTTGTCGAGTCATTTCAAATTTTATGAAAATTGGATCAAACATTAAAAAGGTATTAATAAAAGTTTTCTTCATTCTATTAAATCCTATCATACACAATGAATTAAATGACATTCCATGATAGGTAGTAATTTTAGGTTGCCATGGTGATCGAGCCCTATTTAAAATTGAGTTCTATTATTTCTGTAGTACTGAATTTAATATATATAAGCGTAAAAAATTTAGTATACGTGCGTTTTTGCATAAGAGTGCAATAACTATTGCACCAAGTTCACAATATTTATACAACTAGTTATAGAACAAAAGAATGTTGCACAATTTACCATGCTTGAGTTCAACTTCCGATTATATTTCTTTTAAATTACTTTCTTAATCATCTTTTTACTTTCTTCTATCTTATCAAAAAAAAAAAAAAAAAAAAAAAAAGATTCGTGAAAATTTTTGAAATCCGGTTTTTGACGGATTTACACATTTTAGGGGTCAGAGAATACGAAAAACATGTTTTTACAAAATGTCTGTCTGCCTGTTTGTATGTGACAAAAAATTTGTGAGCGGTCTATCTCAAGAACTAATTCACGGAATTTCACAAAACTTTAGATTCGGTTAGTCATTCATATAAAGCAGATCTGATTAGCTTTCGGTGTATATCATTCGACAGATAGTGCTGCTATGCTGCATTATTTGCAATTTTCACAATATCCATATCTCAAGAACTAGTGCGAGAAATTTTATAAAGCTTTAAATTTAGTTAGAACTTGATATAACATCGTGCTGATTACGTTTTGGCGCAAATCGCTGAACAGGTGGCGCTGCCATGGTGCATTATTGCAATAGCTTTATCTCAAGAACTAACGCACAAATTTTTCTAAAACTTCAGATTCAGATAGTCCCTGATATAGATTAGTGTTGTTTATTTTTTGGTATAAATCGTCCTGCAGACGGCGCTGCTATGTTGCATTTCTCACGATTTCGCAATAGCTGTATCTCAAGAACTAATACTCGGATTTTCATCACACTTAAGATTCAGTTACTTCCTAATAAAAAATTGATCCTGATTAGTTTTTTGGTGTACATCACCAAACAGGTGGCGCTGTTATACAGATTTTGCAATAGCTCTATCTCAAAAACTAATGCACGGATTTTCATCAAACTTCAGATTCAGTTATAAGTTGACATAAGTTGTTGCTGACTAGAATTTCTCGTAAACCACCTAACTAGTGCACTGCTATACAACATTTTTCAGGAAGTATTAACATATGCATAAGATAGAAGAGAGTATTGGGACCCCAGTAACCAAACAATATTGGACCAATATTGGCCACATCTTGGAGCAATATTGGCATATTGACATGAAATATTGCTCCAATATTGGGGTGTTTGCATTTTGCCCTAGCCAATATTTGCAGCCAATATTATGCCAATATTGGGGTTTCATTGGAAATATTGCCAATAAAACGCCAATATTGGTTAAATATTGGGATTTCATTGGGAATATTTCCAATTTAACGCCAACATTTGTACAATATTGGCGTTTTATTGGCAATATTTCCAATGAAACCCCAATACTGGCATAATATTGGCTGCAAATATTGGCTAAACAAGAGCAAAATGTAAACATCCCTATATTGGAACAATATTGGCGATTTATTGGAAATATTTCCAATTAATGAAATATTGGCGCAACGTTGGACCAATATTGGTTTGCTACTAGGGGAGTTCCCCATCTAACTAGTTTTTTTTATAATGTTGCATGAAAATTGTTTTACTTGTCCTTTTTTACCTTCTGAAAATTTTTGTATAGTTCTTAGAAATTTTTCTTAAATTTACAATCTACGCAAAGCAAATTTTTTCTATACTTCTAACATTTTTACATTCATATCGGATGTAAAGTGTAATATGTTTGTATGATTTGTCCTAAATAAATTCTTATTCAGGTATTTCTCAAATTTCCCCAAATCAACTCGAAATATTCTGACGCATTATTAAACATAATGGTATGTAAGTATTCGGTACATAGCGAAATAAACCTGAAATAGCGGTTTCCATTTTTCAATAATTAGATTCTTCGAAAGGTTTCCTGACTTTACGAATAAATGGAGAGTGAAATTCGATTTCATAGTTCTGAATAAAAACATCTGTGAATTTCATGCGTTTCCGACTAAAAATGAATTTAGAAAGTAGCTCCTTTCTTTTTGAGAAAGGCCTCAACCCTTTATATAAGGAATTATTTATCAAGAAATTGCTTCACCTCAATAATTATATTTTTAAGAACTGAAGACATGCTGGTATTTTTAAATTATAATAATATGAAATTTAGACATGTTTTTTCATCAAAACTAATTAAATATATTAAAACTAATTAAAACTAATTCATTATTTCGGTATTTATAACTTTTTTGTAAATTATCTACAAACTAGGCCAGATGTCGCAACTCAAAAACTTTCTTCTGTCTTATGCATGTTAATATTTCCTGAAAAATGCAACATAGCAGCGCCACCAGTTAGGTGATTTAAACCTAAATCTAGTCAGCAACAACTTATGTCTGTAAAATTCTGTTATAACTGAATTTGAATTTTCATGAAAATCTGTGCATTAGTTTTTGAGATAGAGCTGTTCCAAAATCTTTAAAGAAAACTGCATATCAACGCCACATTTTGGGTGAAGTACACCAAAAAATAATCACAATCAATTTTTTGTCATGTATTAACAGAATCTGAAGTTTAATGTCTTGGGATACATTTATTGCGAAATAGTGAAAAATGCACCATAGTAGCGCCATCTGTAGGGCGATTTCGACCAAAAACTGGGCAGCACTAATCTATATCGGGGACTAAGTGAATCTGAAGTTTTAGAAAATTGCATGGATCAATTCTTGAGACAGAGCTATTGCGATAATCACGAATAATGCGCCATGACAGCTTCACCTGTTGAGTGATTTACACGAAAACGTAATCAGCACTATGGATGTCAAATACTACTTAAATTTTAAGTTTTATGAAAATTTATGCCCAACTTCTTCAGATATGGCTGTTGTGAAAATTGTGAATAATGTAGCTTAGAAGCATCACCTGTTAAACGATAGACACCAAAAACTAATCGGATCTAGTTTATATCAAGATATAACAGAATCTTAAGTTTTGTGAAATTCCGTGCATTAGTTCTTGAGATAGAGCGCCCACAAAATGTTTGTCACATACAGACAGATTGACTGACAGACTCGCAGACAGACATTTTGTAAAAACATCTTTTTTTGGGTTCTCTGATCCCTAAAACGTGTAAATCCATCGAAAAATGGATTTAGAAAATTTTCACGAATCCAATACTTTCTTCTTCACTGATAAAAATTTGTTGCAGTCCGTTCAGTCATTTGACCGTTCTTACCGAAAACGGTTATTACAACCATAATTTAACGCTATTCTGACCGTATTATTGCCCATTTTATGGTCAGAATATAGTTAAATTACGGTTGTGTAACCGTTTTTTCAAAAACGGTCGAATGACTGGATAGTTTGCTGCACATTTTTAACAGTGTTGTAAAGCAGGCCCTTATTACCGAATGGGCAAATCGGGACTTTGTCCATGAGCCCCGGACTTTAAGGGGCCCCAAATCCATATATTGATTGATAAAATATTTCTTTTCTTTTTCCAGTTTCATCTTTTCCATATGTTGAAGTTATTGAATTCATCATATTAAATTCATTCATGTAATATATCAAATTGCTAAAATTACATAAAAGAGTTTTTTTTGGTGCTAAGGAAAAAAACAAGTTGGAAATTGCACGTGAAGCGTAGCAAATGAGGTGCGTTCGTACGATAACGAAGTTTTAAAAATATCACTCTCATATATCAATCTCATAAAATTATAAATAGTTAATTACGATTAAAATGCGCACCAAACAATGTTCTCCCTATACTCATCATGTAATGGAATACTTTTGTTTGGCCTTGTAAATCAATAACAAATGTTCTTTGCACGACAGATTATGCAAAATCTATATTAGAATATGTACTTTATGATGCATATCAATATTATTATGTTCGAATGAGTGTAATATTACTAAAATGCATTTGAAACATTTTTTCCCATTGACCGTAATGTAACGGAATACTTTTGATCGTCCCTGTAATCGATCTATTCATCCGATTCTCATAAAATTTGAAATGACTCGACAAAATTATGTAATAATTATATATTTTAAATTTCAAAATATTCGGTTGGGTAGTTTTTGCGTTGTTATATGCGGACGGACAGACAGACGGACGGACTGGAACGACAACTACAGGTGCTACGTATTTACATAATTACGAACGCACCTAAAAAGGTGTACTTTTAGTAATTAAGGTATTTAATTTAGAATTGACTGAGTTAAGAATTTTTTTCTATTTCTATCCAAGGTGCGAAAATTATGTTTATGAGTGACCATCAGTTCTATTTGAATAACGCTGCAATGATTCGAAAGGGGCCCCCTAATTTACCTTTGCCCAATTAGCCATAATCGGACCCTGTTATAAAGATAGAAGAAAGTAAAAATAATGAGAATAATTAATCAAAAATACTCTTATGGAAATATCATACACCTTATAAAAGCAACGTATTTCAATATGTTATGATCCTCTCTCTAAATTGAAAGGTTTTTATAGTTGAAAATATTCCGTATAACGTTTTTCATAAAAAAAAAATATATATATATATGGAAATGATTAAGAATATTACCATTTTTGAAAATATGTAGCTTCGATTGTTTCTCGTATCTAAATTTGATCGAGAAGAGTTTATTGTATGGAAAGAAAAATAAACTTTCATCAATAGACTGAGTAAATAAATTTTATATTGAATTTTCTTCAGTGATATTTGAAAGTACCGTCATTGCATAAAGAGTTAAATGATATGTACAGTTCTGCAAATATTTCCATTAGATTTTTTAAGTCCAATCTTTCTTAGATGCGTACGTAATTTTGTAAATACATAGCACCTATAGTTGTCGTTCAAAAAGTCCGTCTGTCCGTACATCCATCTCTCTGCTCGCCCAGCTATCTGTCCGTCCGCATATAACAGAGCAAAAACTACCCAACCGAATCATTTTAAAGTTAAAATATATAATTGTTGCATAATTTTATCGAGTCATTTCAAATTTTAAGAAAATCGAATGTATAGTTTAATTACAGGGGCAATCAAAAGTTACATTACAGCCAATGGGAAAAAATAGTTTCAAGTGCTTTTTAATGATGTTACACTCTTTCAAACATAATACAATTGATATGCACCTATCGACGCTGCTTTCGGCTCTTAGACTATTAAGTTTTTCATTTTATTATTGGTCCTCTTTTTTTAATTACTTTCTTATTCCTCCTATCGTTAGAACACTGCTAGAAAAAATTTTTATTTCTTTTTTTTTTTTTTTTTTTTTTTTTTTTATCTCGAAATATTCAAATGACGTGTCGTAAAAGCTATTTGATGGAACAAAAATGCATGGTGTAAGAAGAAAAATGATTTGAAATAAAAATGGGAATTTTCACGTTTTAAAAAGAGAGAAGATAAAGAAAAATATTCTGTTGAAATTTTGATAAAAACACTTTGAATTTCGGTTGCATTTTTCTATAAATAGTAGTTAATTTAAATTTCTGTAAGCTTTTAAATAGATTTAAATCGTACTTCTTTGAAAAAGAATATACAATATGTAGAGTAATAACTCGCTGAGTAAAAATAATAATGAATTTCATTCTGCGATGTTTTAAGTAATTATAAAACAGAAAGATATTTATTAGATATTTATTTTGTCAAACAGTTGAATCATACACTGTAAAACAATTGTGGAACATTACTTCACCATGTTTATGGTGGCATAACCGATGATACCGGTTTAACCGAGATAACCAGTGTAACATTACACTAATATGTTATATTACACCAGTAACATATGTTTAAATTCCATCATTATATAAGGGAAAAAAATCTCTCTATATAACACCGGTGGCAGCAATGCTGCCGCCAATTTTATGGGTAACGTTACACAGATGTTTTACAGTGTATATGTCTGACCTTTTATTTTTATTTTTTAAAGTTTTTCTATGTAGGGTACGTTATGATATTCAGGCATGTGGAGTCGGTGGGGAAAAGAGCCGACTCCAACTTCGAGTCCGACTCCGGGTTGGTAATATATACTAGAAATGCTGTTGATTAAATTATGAGGATCCGTCAGAAAAATGAACCCCACCAGTGGCCAAGATGTTCTGACCTCTCAACTGGTAGACAGCAGGTGCTGGGTTCGAACCCAATCGCGGCTGTCTGCCTAACCGTTCGGAGTGTTTGTGGTTTTCTTCCAACCTTGTGTAAATACGGGTTAGGTTAGAAAGAACCCCCACGGAGGGCAATCCCCCGTGTAGATAATCGGCCGACAAAGAATACACCAAACCGTCAGGAAAATAAGACAAAAATTTCACCGTTACGGTAATAACTTAGTACTTAGAGATTCTAAAGGATAAAAATATTATCCGTTTTACTAATTTTTACGTTTAAGTTCCACAAACTATCGATTTTTATGAAGAAGTTAAAACGGGTATTTTACTATTTTGGATCCGTAAACTCGAAATGGTTAAATTGTTACAATTTTGATGAAATTTTGTGTTCTCAAGAGCAGAAAAAATTCGCTGGAAAGGAAACTTGAAAATTGTACTATTTCGAAAATAATTCGGGATCTAGTAGAGATTTAACTAAAAACGTTTTTCATCTTTTCTGTACGCCGAACAGTACATTGACCCTCTTTAATTTGGGTTGCCTGATAGAATCCCAAAATAACAATAACAATTCCTTGTATGGATTTAAAATGGCATATAATTGGTTTAATTTCCTTTCACACTGTAAAACATTTGTGTAACGTTACTCCATAAAACTAGTGGCAGCCTTGCTGCCTCCAATTTGGGGGAGTATTTTAACCGATATAATCGGTGTAACATTGCAATGTTACACCAGTAATGCATGTTTTTATTACACCATTATGTAAGTGAAAAATTACTCAATGAAGTATAAATCGTAGCTGCCACCAATTTTATGGAGTAACGTTACCACAAATATTTTACAGTGCAGACGTTCTAAAAAGAAAGAAAAAAAAAAAAGCCGGAGTTGCAGTCTGCTTGTTTTTTAGCGACTCTGATTATTTTGCTCCAAAAACGAACCTGACTCCAATTTCGCAGCCCTGGTGATATCTACGCTCATATTTTAGAAAACGCTTATTTAGTAAACGTATAAAGTATATTTTTAATTATAAATAATTTTTTATAAGCAGTAAAATTAAGCTTGAAAATATTGAATATTTAATAAATGAATATCACGCTGCTAACAAAGTGTAAAAACAACATAGTGCAAAATGTCCAAGCTGGGGATTGAACTCGGGATCCTTGGAAAAGCTCTCGAAATACTCTACCATTTAAGTTGCGAGGACGATGCCCAGCTTAGCATTTCTCACTTACATTTTGTTGGTAAGGCTGCAATTTCAGTACAAGATGGTAACGTTTATATGAGCACGTAAATCTGTTGCATAACATGAGCAGTGTTCTCGCTGACATTTGACCAACGTTAGTAATTTGGCTAATTAAAGATAAAAAACATTCGCCAAATGAAAAAAGTATTAGCCTAATAGATTCGCCGTGTAGCACAAAAAAAAAAAAAAAAAAAAAAAAAAAAAAAAAAAAAAAAAAAAATCTTTAATTTTGTAATATACCCCCCTTTTTTTTAATATGTTCTAAAATAACCCAAGTTTTCATAACTGCGACAACGATTGTTATTAATCTAATTTCAATTATCCGCTAAAAATATATTAAATATATATATATATATATATATTTATGTATGCATATTGTATATATGTATGAAAAACGAAAAAGAAAAGAAAGAAAAAGCAAACATTGAGTACTAGCAATTTGGCGAATCTAATCGCTTGTTTACTCGCCAAATGAAGAATTTACTCGCAATTTGGCGCAATGGCGAGCGACAGCGAGAACCCTGAACATGAGACACAAATAAACCCAGCATCGGTAAATACATATTTAATTATAATTAATTTCTCAATTAATTATCAGCAGTGAAATTATGGTTGAAATTACTGAATATTTAATAAGGGACTATCACATTGCAAACAAGGCGTAAAATCAATATAGTGAAAAATGTCCAAGCCGGGGATCGAATCCGCAACCCCTGGGTTCGATCCCCAACTTGGACACATTTCACTGTGTTGGTTTTAGGCTTTGTTAGCAAAGTGATAGACACCTATTAAATAAAGTACAATAATTTTTATAAATATAGAATATTTTTACATTCCTTTTGAATGTAAAATTTAAAACCGTCACTTTTGAACTTCATTTAAACTAAAATTTTTCGATCAGCAGCTGTTTTAAATGAATAAATTAAATTAAATGTACATTTCTATGACTTATTCCTAGCATATTCACCATTATGTTTTATTGATATTTTTTCTTTTAAAATTTTTTATCTCTATTTCTTTCTGGAAAATATTCAAGTAGTTTTCCATAAAAGCTATTTCATGGAGCAGAAATTCTGCTCTCTTCCAAAGAAGAAAATAGTTCAAAATAAAGATGGGAATTTGACGTTTTAAAAGGAACGAAAAGAAATTAAAATACTTTTTTGAAAGCTTAACAAAAATAGTTTTTGAATTTCAACTACTTTTTTTTAAAAAATATGGCTTATTAAAAATTTTGTTAAGCCTTTAAGTAGATTTAAATCGGACTTCTTTCAAATGCGTTATG